>OY755212.1:33051315-33268885 GCA_963576765.1 Draba incana | reverse complement strand
AATAGAACATCCCATAACATAAAAACCTAGGCAAAACTATATATAGGAAAGGTAAAAATCGGATTGGGCTTTGAAAACTCGTGTAGAAACTTGGGCCCGAGAAGGATTTTTCTTCTTTAAACACCCGCGTCGATCGACGGTTCTCAGTGTCGATCGACGCTAGACCTTCTGCCAAAATCTTCTTGAAACGCCAAATACGCGTCGATCGACACTAACTCCTCTCGTCGATCGACTCTGCTCTTGATCCTTAGCAATTTCCTTCTTGATGCTCCAAAATGCTCCAAAAGCTTCCATTATGCTCCAAACAATCAATTACCTGTAAAGATTCTAAAAGAACACCAAAAACACCAAAAAGACTCTAAAAACATACTTATATCATGGCCTTTAATGAGTAAAAACCATGATATATCACTCAGTCGCGGCCGAATGCAAGTCATGGCGCAAAATCCCAAGAGAACTAAATCCAAAGATGATGCACACCCTTTCAAACTTAAGACTTTCTCTCCTATTTTTTTTTTCAGATGAAAACTTTCTGCTTATCTAAAGAACTAATGCGGAAAATAAGAAATAGAAATGTGCTTATAAATAGTACGTTTAACGTCTAAGGTTTTATTCTAATCCCTTTTAGCACACTATATAAATTAAATAATTTTTTTTTTTTTGACTGAGGAAGCTGGGGATTAATTCTAACCTTTTTCCTAAGCACAATCAATAAAAAAAACGAAAAATAGATACAGAAATGATAATTTAAAAATCCTAAGCAGAAAGTTTAATAATTTGTACCAGAAAGTCTTTAGAATGATTAGCTGGCCGGACTACGTCTCCGGAGTTTTTGCGCTTGAGTGCATGTCAATGTCTTGGACAGAATGTGATATATCATGGTTTTTACCCTGTTTAAGCCATGATATAAGTCCTATATCTAGAGTCTTTTGGTGTTTTCTAGTTGTTTTTAGAGTCTTTGCAGGTACTTAGACGTTTGAGGCAAAAAAGATGTTTACTGGAGGTTTTGGAGCATTGCGGAATGGAGCGTCAAAAAGTCAAAATCTGCCAGCAGAGCCAGCGTCGATCGACAGAGATTCTGCGTCGATCGACAGGAGGTCTGGTGAGACAAGAAGATTTTCCAGAGAGTGTCGTGTCGATCGACAGAGATTCTGTGTTGATCGACATACATGCCAGACGAGCCAAAAAGCTCAAATTGAAGATTTCCATTTTTTCGAAGGAATTTCCAGATGTTTACTTTTATGTCTATGACGGTTTAGGACCTCTATAAATACGTTTTTAAGCCATTGTTTAGGCTTCATGCTTTATTTTATCAATTACTTAGAGATTTTCATTAATAAAAAGATGTTTGCTTCTTTGATCATGTCTGAGTAGTTTCCTTGTTAGGTTTAGGGATTTTCAAGGGTTGTTGATGATTTGCTAGATCTGATCATAACTGCTTAGGATTAATATCATTAGAAGTTCTTCATCTTAACTTGTTCTTATTGCTGATTCTTGATTAGCTACCTTGAATCTGATCTTAGGGTAATTAATAGAAACGACAGTTTTATTGATTCCTTGAACTAGTTTTTGATGAGCGAAATTCCTATTCGCAAAGGAATTTGGCTTAGGGTTTTGTGAACAATTGAACCTGAAATTAATGCTTGTTTAGATTCATAGGATTCGCAAAGGAATTTGGTTTTCTTGGATTTATTCATAGATAATATTCGCAGCGGAAGCTGGTTTGTTTTACTTTCGTGTTCATGTTTAGGAACTGAGCTTCATAAATCCTATTGCTAATTGATCATCTGCAAATATCTGATTCACCTGAGATTTCCCTGTGCCTGACGCTTTTCTCTATTGATTCTCACAACCGTTTTAATTGATTGTTTACTTGCTTTCTCTTTATTTTGCTTAGCTTAATCTGAACTTATATAATCTATTGTGTCACTGATTCCCTGTGGATTTCGATACCTTAAGTACTGCATTGATCTCTTTGTTTGAGAGAGTAGCTCTTAGGTTTAATTTGAGCATATCAAATTTTGGCGCCGTTGCCGGGGATAATTTGTACCAGAAAGTCTTTAGAATGATTAGCTGGCCGGACTACGTCTCCGGAGTTTTTGCGCTTGAGTGCATGTCAATGTCTTGGACAGAATGCATGAGGTTTGAAAAAAAATTGGTTAAGGTAAAGGTCTGGTACCAGACTAAAAGTGAGCCTGGCCATTAGGAGTCCTGAAGAGGGGATAGTGTTTGAAAAAGGATAGGACTCCTAACGTGGATGTTACTGCTTATGCGATTTCGAATTCCCTGAGTTAAGAAAAACAGATTAGTATAAAAGTGTCAGCGTTAGCTTTCAAAGAGACGGGAGCCTTCTGGTAACACTGATCCGCCTATGGTGTTTTTAATCTTCCCATTGCATTGGTTAGTCACTGTTAGAGGGGTTAGCAAACATCATGTGGTCCTAGAATTGCATGCATATCACAAAGGTTAGTACAAACTGAAAACTCAAAATAGAACACAAAAGTTAGCAACTACCTCCCCTAGACTTAAGTAACACTGTCCCCAGTGTTATTAAGCCTAAGATTGGTGAATAAAATAGATATAAAACAGAAGGAATCGAAATTTTGAAAAGAAAAACGTAACCTGGAGGGGGTGTCGATCGACACTCTTAGTGGTGTCGATCGACACCATCGAATTTTTGCAAGTGTCGAGCGATTTAACTATGGCGTCGCTCGACAGAAGCTCCTGAAGTTCATCCTCACATTTTTATCTCCTAAAAATCAAAACCAAAAACACACCAAACATAAAATTGTAAAAGAAAATAAAATAAAACATAATTATTAAGACTCACAAATGGGTTGCCTCCCATTAAGTGCTTGTTTTTAGTCATTAGCTGGACTGTGATGGAACTCGAGACTTATGGTGGATCTTGAGGAAGTATTGGACTTCCTCTATCCTGAATGGAACCAGCAACTTGCTCGAATCGAACCTTCTTTGAAGCTCCCCCAGACTTATCAGAAGCAATCTCAGGGAAAAGCCTCATCGTTCTCTCCATCATCTCTTGAAGAACTACTTCTCCTTTATCCTTAAGCTCTTGAGGAACGAGAATTCGCATCTTCGCGAAAGGCTTTGAAGTCCTTGAACGCTCCTTTGGAATTCCTGTAAAATCATCAAAAGAAAAACCAAGCTTTCGAGGAACTCGTTGCTTGTATGAGCGCGTAACCGCTTTTTCAATTTTGAAATCATTAATGAGATGAGGAGATTCAGAATTAAGTCCAGGAGACTCGTAACTTTGCTCTTCGGGAGGATCTTGGGTTGGGTTAAGTGGAAGGATCTGTTCAGCAACAGATGAAGAGCTAGACTCTGACTCCTTGATTGAAGCTTCATCCTCCAGAATTTCCACAGAGAAAGTCTGACCATCAATTGTGGATTTCCTCCTTGTATTCTCCATATCAAAGTCCATGATCACATCTCCCAAAACAAGTTTTACCTTCCCTTTCCTGACATCAATCTGAGCACCAGCAGTAGCTAAGAATGATCTTCCCAAAATCAGAGGATCTTCAGGTTCATTGTCATACTCCAAAACCACGAAATCTGTAGGGATTAAATAGTTCTGAATCTTGATAGGAACATCCTCTAGAATTCCTTTAGGGAATCTCCTGGATCGATCAGCTAAAAGAAGCGACATTCTTGTGGCCTTGAATTCTGTCATCCCAAGTCTAATAGCAACAGATAATGGCATCAAGTTGATACCGGATCCCAAATCACAAAGCGAATGAGAAAACTGCCATGTCGAGATTGAACAATGAAGCACAAAGCTTCCTGGATCTGGTAGCTTGACAGGAATCCTGCTCTGAATTATAGCGCTTACTTCCTCATAAACCACCACGTCCTTTTTTTTTTCTTAGGTACTGGAGCTGTGTTCAAAAGGATTGTTCTGATATCTCTAGTCAGCAATGCACCTTCCTCAGGGCTAACTCCATTGGCTGCAAGTCTCTTGACATATCTCCTCAAAGCAGGTGAAAGCTTAACTGCATCTATCAAAGGCATCTTAACCATCACCTTGTCAATGATCTTCTTGCAAATCTCCTCTTCAACCTCCTGCTTGGACTTTCTAGCTCTGGGAAAAGGAACCTTTGGCTTGTAGACGTTCTCCTCTACCTTGTCTGAAGATTTGGACGAAGTTGGGCGTGTCTGTGGCTCGTGTCGATCGACGGTGATAGGAGTGTCGATCGACATAGGGGTCACTGGAATTTCTGAATCACCAGTTTCGAGCCGTGTCGATCGACAACCATCCTTGTCGATCGACGGAGAGGCCCCTGGAAAAGTTTCTTCACCTTCAATCCGCTCCAGCTCATCCAACTGTTCTGCACTAAGTCCCTTCTTCAAATCAGGCCCTTGGGGAGTCATTCCACTCCATACGGTGATGGCAGCACAAGTATGCTTCGGATTCGTATCCGTCCTGGATGGAAGAAACCCCTCTTGCCTCCTTGAATTCTCTGCAGTTTGAGCAAACTGAGTATCCAATTTCTTGACATGGGTGTTCAAAACCTCAAACTTCCCATTCAGATCCTGGTACATGGCATCCATTTTGCATTGAAGCTCACAGTCATCGATTGCTGTCCTTCTAGAAGCTGCTCCAGCATTGATTCCATCTTACTTTCTTGTGTTTGAACAGGATGTTTCTGATAATAAGATGAGCCATAATTCCTCGTGTAGTTGCTCTGGAAAGGCTGCTGAGATTCGGTCTTCTGAAACTACGGCTTAGGCGAATAGCTAGGTAAACCTTGATTCCCAGTGAAAGTAGACATTTGGTTGTTTCCATTGAAGCTTCTGTTACCCTGTTGATCACCAAACCTCTGTCCCTGAAAACCAGTTCCTCCTACGTAGTTGCAGTCCTCTTTTTCATCATTTCCTATGGCCTCAACCTCCGCAGCAAAGTGGACAGCTTTCTTGTTCTTGCCCAATAGGAGATCCAACTTAGCTTGCACCTCCGCTAGCTGACTGCTCTCTAAACTCCCAACTTGCTTCTGCCTTTTGTGCTGTGATAGCCCAGCGGTGTTGCTCGAAGCCAAGTTTTTGATGAGAGTCCGTGCATCTTGTGGACTCCTAGTCTTGAAGTTCCCATTGCTAGCAGAATTGAGAGCCATCTGATATCTCCAATCAACTCCTCTGAAGAACGTGTTGAGCAATTGAGATTCACTGAATCCATGATGTGGGCAATCCCTCTGGTAGTACTGAAAACGAATCCAGGCATCCTTGAACGATTCTGAAGGTCCTTGAGAAAAGGTTGTGATCCTGGACCTCAGCTCCTCGGATCTTGCATCATCATAAAAATGGTTCTGGAAGGTGTTCTTCGTCGCTTCCCAAGTGGTCAACGATCCTGGAGGTAGTTGCTTCAGCCACATAGCTGCTTCCCCAGCTAGAGAGTAAGGGAATAGCTTGCAGAATAAGTAGTCATTGCTAACTCCATTAGCTTTGATACCCCCAACTAGATCCTCCACCATCTCAACGTGATCCATAGGGTGCTCATTGGAGAGTCCATGAAACTGATGTTGTCCAATGAGAGAGTAGTACTGTGGAGAGATCTGGAAATCGTTCCTCTCAAAGGCAGGAGGTCTGATTGCAGACCTGTTGGCATAGAACTTGTCAGGCCTGTTGAAATCAGCTAGGGTCACGTCCACCTCATTTGCGCCCAGAGGGCGTCCAACTTGCAGCTCAGGCTGCTCAGCGATGACATTCCCATTGCCATCAAGTCTCTGGCCTTCCTCATTCCGTCGGTTTCCTTCTCTGTCAACTAACAAACACTCTGCGTTCTGAATGAGAACTACTATGTTGACCATGGCGACTGGCTTTTTCGCTGCTCTAAGTTTACGTTCTAACCGTCCGATTTCTGGATTAAGCTCTAGTAACTCTTTATCCTTGTTGCTCCTAGTTCTGCGATTAGGCATACACCTGAAACACAGAAGAAAAAGAACAAGTAAAAGTTAGTAAATAAAAACTAAAAAGAAATACTTAGACACAATTCTAGTAACTAAAATCGAATGGTAATTTCAACTCCCCGGCAACGGCGCCAAAATTTGATAAGGTCAAATTTACCCTGAGCTACTCTCTCAATTTAAGAGATCCTCGTAGTACTTAGGGATCGAATCCACAAGGAATTGAAGACACAATCGATTTTAGAATTCAAATTATGTTAAGCAAGTTATGATGTAATGTAATGCAAACAATTAAAATAAACAAGAGATGGTTTAGTTTCAAGTAAATCAATGAGACAAAAGCTAGGCGATGGGTAATTCTTCAGGTATAAATCGAAATCAAGGATTAAAATACTGCAGGGTTTGTTATGAACCGTTCTAGAACTCAAACACGAATGTAAAGCCAATCAACTTCCGTTGCAGAGACTATCTATTCCTAAATCCCTAGATTCCAAATTCCTTTGCAAATCTATTGAATTCAAGCAAGCAATAAGTTCAGGTTCAATTGTTCACAGAATTCCTAAACCAAATTCCTTTGCATAGAGGTAATTCTGCTCATCTAAGACTAGTTCAAGTTATTAATAACACTTCCGCGTCTATTAAACAACCTAAGATCCAAATTCCAGGTGATCAAGCTAGATCTAGCATTAGAAACAAATCTAGATGAAGAACCAAAAGATAAACCCTAACAGATTTATAATCCTAACAATTTCTCATCAAACCCCTAGAATTCCCCACAACCTAACAAGCAAAATACTCAGACATAGAGATAGATGAAATCATAATGACTGAATAATACTGCATTAAAAAGATAAAGATAGAGATACAAAATGGTTCGATGCTTGAAAGTCTGAAATCTCTCAAAAGCTCTCCCTAAGCGATATCTCTCAAGGTCTCAATGAATAACTTCACCCTTATATAAAAACCTATGCTAAACTATATATACAAGAGGTAAAAGTCGGTTTGGGCCTAGGGAAAAACGTCTGGAAACTTCGGCCCGATAAGGATTTTCTTCATTAAACCCCTGTGTCGATCGACAGAGGGATTGCCTGTCGATCGACATAACACTCTCTGGAAAATCTTCTTGTCTCGCCAAAACCCGTGTCGATCGACAAGGAATGGTTGTGTCGATCGACGCTAGCTCTTCTGTTTGACTTTGACTTGATCTTTTCAGCTCTTTCCTCCTCGATACTCCAAAATGTTCCAAAAGCTTCCATTTGGCTCCAATCGATCATTTACCTGTAAAGACTCTAAAAACACCAAAAAGACTATACAAAAACGACTTATATCATGGTCAAAAACGGGTAAAAACCATGATATATCAGCTGTTGCGGTGGCGATCGGAGCTAAGTTCGGCGTTGACGGAAACCCAGGCGTTTTACCGAAATGGTACGCCATTGTTGTGGTTTTGTTCATATGCATCTACGTGGCGGCTTTCGTGTGGTCGTGGGGTCCACTTGGATGGTTAGTCCCATCGGAGATTTTCCCTCTGGAGATCCGATCGGCGGCTCAGAGTATAACCGTGTCGATGAACATGATCTTCACGTTCATAATCGCTCAAGTGTTTCTGATGATGCTATGTCATATGAAGTTCGGGTTGTTCATATTCTTCGCGTTTTTCGTGGTGGTGATGTCGGTTTTCGTCTACTTTTTCTTGCCGGAAACAAGAGGAGTACCGATCGAGGAGATGAATCAGGTCTGGAGATCGCATTGGTATTGGTCAAGGTTCATTGATGCATGATGAAGCTACAAGTTCTTTAGAGAGATATGAGGAATGCTAATTAACAAACTACTTAAAAAAAATTTGAAATGTGTGTTTGTTATTATTTTCATAATCAAGAATGTGAGAAAACAAGAGTTTCAATTCGATTCTTTACTTACATAAATGGTATCATTTTGTTAAAGAAGGATCTTCCTTGAACTTAGCATACAATGGAAGATCAAGAGCTCTTTCTGCAACTTCAATGTCCTCGTGAATCTTTGCGACCAGGCTTTCCAGTGAAGGGAAATTAGCCTCAGGACGTATATAGCCAACGATTATCAGACGTAGCTCTTCTCCGTAGAAATCTTCAGTGAAATCGTGAAGCAACCATGGCTCCTATTTTAACAAGAGCTTAGTTAAAGAGAGAAACTACTTGCAAGAGGAGAAAATTTCAAACTTTAAATGAACTCACAATTGTTTTCTCCGTGTTGTTGAAATAAGGATTCCAACCAATACTCATGACCATTTTAAAGACGCCTCTCGTTGGCAAACCCGCCCAACCAAAGTACACTCCTGAAGGATGCTCCACTAGCTCATCCGCATAATCCTTTGTTGATAAGTTAGCTGAAAACAAACGCAGCGATAAGAAAAGAGGTCATATACTGAATAAAAAGAGCCTGGTTCAATGAGTTTTTTTGTACTGACCTGTGGGGATTCCGAGTACTTTAGAGCCACAGCCGAATCCTTTGATAACTGGACCTCCAATACGCCATGGATCAATCGGTAAAGTGTTCTCTATCCCTACAAGGTTTAAAAAGCCTTGTTACCGAGTGAAAAAGTATAACGAAAGAGGAAGTTTGAGAGTGTTTGCTTACAGTCTTGAAATGGAGGAAGACCCCATTTTTCGGGTCTTATATCGAGTAGAGAGTTGATAACTTCATCTGCAGATGTATAAAGATGTGTTTGTTTAGGCAGAGAAGGAACAGCAATCACTCGTGTCCCCGCAGCTTTAGCAGCCATAACACCAGGCCTGCCATTTCCCACTAACTATAAGTAAGCACAAACCAAAATATGCAACCGTAAAACAATACAAGTGAGACGAGACTCACACAGAATCTTCAATAACCAAACAGTCTTCAGGATCTTTATTCAATCTTTTCGCTGCTTTGAGAAAACTTTTCAAAGAAAAAGTGATCATTGTTCATTAGAATTGTAAAAATCAAATGAAAATCAAGTAAGATGGATCTTACATATCAGGAGACGGCTTTCCTTTAGAAACTTCATCGCGACCAACGATAACCGAGAAACATTCCTTCCAACCTACACAAAATTCGAAACAAATTTTACACATACGAGAGATAACGCATTGAGTAAAAGACTTCAATAAAAAAGCCAAACCTTCATGATAAGAGATTTTGGATTCAATATTTGCCCTTGATGAATTAGAAGCCAAAGCCATAGGTACTCCATGACCTTTTAAATGTCGAATTAACCGATTTGCACCGGGTAGAGATTTGATCTTATCCATTCTACAAAATTGACCAAAGTTTAAAATCCAAACCTAGAAGAAATCAATAATATGAAGGAAAATATGGAGCTTACTGAGCAGAGAACAAAGGGTAAAATTCAGAATTGAATTCATCAACAGCACAAGGAAGTCCATAATCTTCAACAATTGTAGTTGCAGCTTCTAATGGAGTTTTCCCAACTATCTTAAGTGATTCTCTACCATCCCATTGTTTACCATATTTACACAAATATTTCTTCAATATGTCACTAACAACACGATCTACACACGCACAATAAAAGGACATCAAATCGAATATTCAAAGTTATGAGAAGAGAAAATTGAAAGTTGTTGAGTTTACCTGTGTTGATTAGAGTACCATCGAGATCAAGAAGAACACAGGAAGATAGTTTTTTCAAGGAATTGCTCATCGACATTATTTTTTCAATTACACACTCTTCTTTATACTATCTGTAAGTAAATTCGCCGTTCATACAATCGTTGACCTGAAGCTGCGACGGATCGTAAATCGCCGGTAAATGAAATGAGGACGACGGAGGAATCTCTGACGCAGGAGAAAGTAAAAATGGAGAAGAAAGGTTGAGAAGATGTACACGTAAGTTAGGGATTTAGCATCTGGAAATATAGAGATTCCTAATTCGAAATTCCGGTTCGACCGGATCATTTGGATTAGTATCCGTTTGGACCGAGTTTATGGCATATTAACCGGTACGAATTCAAATGGCTTTTGAAACGACGGCATTTCACAAAAATAAGACCAAACAAATGCTACCATACGACCGGTTAAGAGGGAAAATCAGAGTTAAGTTAACAATAAAAAAATTCGGTTAAGAAACTTGCCGGAGATTTTGGGAAGGTTTGCTGGATCTACTTATATAGAAAATGGCCATCATACACTGAGAATTTTCTCTTTTACTTTAGTCAAATGGATTTTTCTCTTTTCCTTACCATCATTGCTGCTGCAATAGGTTTCTTCACGATTTTTCGAAATTTCAGATCCCATCAAGAAAACCAAGAAATCGATCCTTCTTCTACTTCTGTATCACCTCCATCTTCTTTGTCTGCTTTATCAACTCCAACTTCTTCGTCTCAAAACTGGATACACGATGTCTTTCCGAGCTTCCGTGGAGAAGATGTCCGCAAAGACTTTCTCAGTCACATTCTAAAAGAGTTTGGAAGAAAAGGAATCACACCATTCATCGATAATGAGATCAAGAGAGGAGAATCCATTGGTCCTGAACTCGTACGGGCGATTAAAGGATCTAAGATCGCGATCATCATATTCTCTCAGAAGTACGCTTCTTCAAAATGGTGTCTTGATGAGTTGGTGGAGATTATGAAGTGTAGGGAAGAGTTGGGCCAAATTGTAATGGCCATTTTCTATAAAGTAGATCCATCTCATGTCAAGAAGCTGACAGGAGAGTTTGGGAAGGTCTTTAAGAAAACTTGTAAGGGTAAAAGTAAAGAGGATATTGAAAGATGGAGACAAGCTCTTGTGAAAGTGGCCACAATCGCCGGTTATGATTCAAGCAATTGGTTAGTCCTCTTTATTTCTGCTTGATCTTAATCTTTCAATCAAATCAAAATAATATACAAAATTTTAGATTTGTGATGTTTACATTTGCGAATAGTTCCTAAAGGTCCAAGAGTAGTTACTTTTCCTAGTAAAATTTTATGAATCCTTACTAGTACGTATTGATTTTAAGTTAAGTAGAACAATTGTGTATGTGATTTTCTCATGACATTTATTCATCTTTCCTCTTGTAAGGGATAATGAAGCGGCCATGATCGAAAAAATCGCCAATGATGTTTCAAGCCAGCTGAATAATTCTGCGCCGTCAAGTGATTTCGACAGTTTAGTTGGGATGGAAGCTCATATGGAGAAAATGAATTTTTTCTTACACCTAGACTCCAATGAAGTGAAGATGATAGGGATTTGGGGTCCTTCTGGAATTGGTAAGAGTACCATCGCCAGAGTTTTATATAGTAAAAACTCTCATCAATATCAACTCAGTGTCTTCATGGAGAATATCAAAAGACGCTATGCAACTATTCATGGTTATGACGACTACAGTGTGAAATTGCAATTACAGACGGAGTTCTTGGCTAATATAATCAACCAGGGGGATATCAAGGTTGCTCATCTAGGAGTTTCACAAGACAGGTTAAAAGACAAGAGAGTGCTTGTGGTTCTTGATGACGTGGATCACTCTATGCAACTAGAGGCAATGGCGAAAGAAACTCGGTGGTTTGGTCCTGGAAGTCGGATTATCGTCACAACGCAAGATAAAAAGCTTTTGACTGCTCATGGGATTAACCATATTTACGAGGTGGATTTTCCACGTGACGATGAGGCTCTTCAAATCTTATGCACGTATGCTTTTGGTAAAAAGTCCCCAGATGTTGGCTTCTGGAATCTTGCTTGGGAAGTTACTAAACTTGCTGGTAAACTCCCGTTGGGACTAAGGGTTATGGGATCTTATTTGAAAGGAATGACCAAACAAGAGTGGAAAAGGGAACTACCAAGGTTAAAGACTAGTCTTGACGGAGAAATCGAAAGCATTTTAAAGTTCAGTTACGATGCTTTAGGTGATGAAGATAAAGAATTATTTCTTTATATAGCCTGCATTTTCAACAATGAACTAATTCAGAAAGTGGAAGCGCATCTAGCAAATAATTTCTCTAATGTTAGTCAAGGTCTTCACATCTTAGCTGAGAAATCTCTCATATCTCTCAACGACTGGGGAAATATAGAAATGCATGATTTGCTAGCACGTTTTGGTAGAGACATTGTTCGTAAAAAATCCAGTCAATTCTTGGTTGATGCTAGAGATATAAGCAAAGTACTGAATAATAAAGCAGCTGTAAGTTTTCACATTGGTTTCTCATTGCGTTTCTCTAATGAAATTTGATAATTAATCATCGTTACTTATGTGTCTTTGGATTCTTTTTCAGAGTCGTGGAAGTGTTATAGGCGCAGTTATCAAGATGTCTGAGATCGAGGATGAGTTAAATAAATGTGACAATGCCGTGGAAAGCATGTCTTGTCTCCAGTTCTTAAGACTCAGCCACAACAGTATACCTCGAAATGTACTAGATTGGCAGCATCCAAACTTGACACAAATTCTGAAAAACCTACCTCGAAAAGTAAGATTACTAGATTGGCAAGATTGTCCGATGACATTTCTGCCTTCAGAATTTAATCCGGAGTTCCTAGTCGAACTAAATATGCGGTACGGCAAGCTTGAAAAATTGTGGAGGGGAAATAAAGTAAGTAACCTTTTGTATTATTTGTTTCTATAAATCTTTTTGTACTCGTTTTATTCGAATCTTTAATTTATATTCTCGTACAATATGATTTGCTACAAAAGAAAAAAAGTGATCTCCTCAAGAATTAAATCTAACTGGTATTGCAATGTGTTGTTCTATGAGTAGTTTTTATTTGATGAGTTCACTACTAATTGTATTACATATTTGTTTCATTGTACAGACGATTAGAAACCTCAAGTGGATGGATTTGAGTGGTTCCAAAAATCTGAGGAAGCTTCCTGATCTCTCTACTGCCACTAATCTCCACGAACTGAATCTTACTCAATGCAGCGTTCTGAGGAAGCTCCCATCTTCTATTGGGAATGCTATTAATCTCAAGGAATTGTCTCTCGTTTGTTGCCAGAATCTTCAAGAGCTCCCATCTTCTATTGGGAATGCTATTAATCTCAAGGAATTGAATCTTCATTGTTGCTCGAGTCTAATGGAGCTCCCATCTTCTATTGGGAATGTCACTAGTCTTGAAAAGTTGGATCTCAGTTGGACGAGTCTTAAAGAGCTCCCATCTTCTATTGGGAATGTCACTAGTCTTGAAACTTTGGATCTCAGTTTCACGGATCTTAGAGAGCTCCCATCTTCTATTGGGAATGTCACTAGTCTTCGTAAACTTGTAATCAAGAGCTGCACAAAGCTGGTTTCGCTACCACAACTTCCAGACTCCTTAGAAACCCTTGAGGCAGAAGACTGTGAGTCCCTTGAGAGACTACATTGCTCTTTTCACAATACAAGGTTTGTTGAACTCAAATTTGACAACTGCTTCAAACTGAATCAAGAAGCCAGAGACCTCATCATCAATCTAGCGGCATCGAGTTGTAAATATGCAATCTTACCTGGAGAAAAAGTGCCTCCACACTTCACTTACCGAGCCATTGGGAGTTCGTGTTCAATGAAATTAAATGGAACTGATACGCATCTTCCTACATCCTTGACATTTAAGGCTTGCTTCTTGCTGGTTAATAAGGGTGACGGTGAGGTTGATGATTGGAACAATGTCCAAGTAACTTATCGCATCGCGCAAAAACAAAATGGTATCCATGTTACGACCAGATCTGACAAAATCAACATATCGGGACGTTGTTGGAAGCATCTACGTTTGAAGAAGCAACTGTATATATCCGAATTTGAAGGAGAGGTGAGTTCCAGTGGATTAGTGTTTGAGTTCGAAACCGACAATGAGGAATTGGAGATAGCAGAATGTGGGATTAGAATTTTAAGTTTTTTAGTTGATTAGTATTTCTTCTAATGTGTTTGTGAAAGATTATTAATGTGTGATTGGGTTTCTTCTGGTGGAATCAAGCAAACAGTTGCTATGATAAATCTACATGATTATTAATGCTATGTTACTCTATGCACGAGAAGAGTTTTCGATTAATCAATCAATGGACTTGGAAGAAATTTCCCTTGTTGTGGCTGCGTCGTACCACTTCTCATCATGGCGCAGAATTCTTCATAGTTTATTCTTCCGTCATGCAAAAGAGACCTATTAATCTCAATCTTGACTTAAGACTTGATGCTAAAAATTATACAACTTACATTATCAGTATCGACTTCCGCTATGACTTCTTTGATGCTAGCTTCATCTCCCATACCATACTCTTTCATGGCTAACTCCAACTCATCCATTGTAATAAACCTGTGTAAGCCAAATCCATCTTTATGTCTATGAAATTATTCTAACTTCCAAGTATATATTTTCTCTGTTCCACCTGAAAGCGTTTACCCACTGTTGTCTTTGTCAAAGTATTGGAAGGCTTTGAATAAGTGTTCATCTCGATCCAATCTGTATCTATTCATCGTCGCTGAGATAAACTCAATGTAGTCGATTGTTCCATTACCATCTACATCAGCCTGAAATTTATACAGAAACGTTTCACTTGTCACCTTCTATCTTTTTAGAGAAAAATATAAAAGAATCGATGGAGATACTCACGGCTTCCATGAGTTGCTTAACTTCAGTTTCTGAAAGTTTAGAACCGAGTTTAGCCAGCCCCGTTTTTAGTTCTTCGTAAGTGATTGAACCGCTTTTATCAGTGTCCATATTAGCAAAGGCCTCTAATTTCCTCTTCGGAGAGACTTTCGGCAATAACCTGCAAAAGAAAAAATTACAAACACTAACCAATGATACGGAAAAACAGAACAGAATGCGTACTAGCAAAGGAGAAGTTTTGTAGCCTTACCTTTAGAGCTAGCTTCTTAAGCTTGTTCATTGCTCGGAATTGCTTCATCCGAGATAACACAGAACTATCAATAGCCTTGTCTGGTGCTTCTCCATCTCTGATCCAAGGATGTTCTAAGAAGAAAAATACATTTATGATAAAATTGCACTTAATGTTTTGGTATTAGACTAATCTTAAAGAGTCAAAGTGGACTTTACCAACAGCTTGTGCAGCAGATATTCGTTTCTTGGGGTCTTTAGTGAGCATTTTCCTCACAAGATCTTTAGCACTCTCAGATATAGAAGGCCATGGTTTGCTCTCAAAATCAATTTCTCCCTTTAAAATCTCATCAAATATCCCTTTCTCAGTTTCTACAATGTCACAACAACAACACAAAACAATATAAAATTACATAACTAAATGGTTAGACCAAAACAAATCATCTATCAGCTTTTACTAACCAGCCCAAAAAGGAGGTACACCACAAAGCAAGATGTATAGAATAATCCCAGCACTCCAAATATCGATTTCTTTTCCGTAACTTCGCCTTAATACTTCAGGAGCTACATAGTAAGCACTTCCCACTATATCCCTGTAAACTTAATTTCCCTGCAAAACTTGTTTTTTCAGTATAGAAACAAACACAACAAGCATATGTAATAATATCAACTAACTAAAATGGCATAAGCATAGCATTCTCACCTTCTTCGATGAAGACGGACAATCCAAAATCAGTAGCTTTAAGCCTAGCATTCTCATCTTTACTAGCAAGCAAGAAATTCTCAGGCTTAAGATCACGATGCATCACTCCCATAAAATGACAAATCTGCACAACATTCACAATCGATCTAATAACACTAGCAGCCGCTCTTTCCGAGTAATGTCTATGAGCTATAATCCTATCAAACAATTCACTACCACCACACAATTCCATCACAAGATGAATCGAATGTCTATCTTCATAAGCACCTCTAATCTCAACAATGTTCTCTTGTCCTGATAAATGTTGCATTATCTGAATTTCTCTTTTCACATCATCTCTGTCTTGCTTTCTCATTAGTTTCCTCTTGAGTATTGATTTGCAAGCATATGTGTTCCCTGTTGAAATTTCGTTGCAAGTGTAGGTTATACCGAATTGACCTCGACCTAATTCGTTACCTAGCTAATGTGTAAAGTTTCCTTATTTCTTCAAAGGGTTTGCCTAAAATTGTCTCTGTTTCCCTAAGAGCGATTGGTTTCAATGGAATTGTAACCTCTTTCTCTACGATAATCCCATTCTAGAAACTCACCGAGAGTTCGAAGATATGGTAAATCATGGTCTAGAGAAAGATCATGAAACGAGAAGTACCATCCCGAAGAACAAGACTCGATGATGGAAGATAATAATGATGAAAAAGATAATATATTTGTTTTCAAGTTCTCCAAAATGGCATAAGCTAAAGCTAACAACATAATTAAACCGGAATAAAAGAACCAAATTGATATTCTTGTAAACCAAAACTTAAATCAAAGTACACTCTGACCTGAAGGATGCTCCACTAGCTCATCCGCATAATCCTTTGTTGATAAGTTAGCTGAAAACAAACGCAGCGATAAGAAAAGAGGTCATATACTGAATAAAAAGAGCCTGGTTCAATGAGTTTTTTTGTACTGATCTGTGGGGATTCCGAGTACTTTAGAGCCACGGCCGAATCCTTTGATAACTGGACCTCCAATACGCCATGGATCAATCGGTAAAGTGTTCTCTATCCCTACAAGGTTTAAAGAGTCTTGTTACCGAGTGAAAAAGTATAACGAAAGAGGAAGTTTGAGAGTGTTTGCTTACAGTCTTGAAATGGAGGAAGACCCCATTTTTCGGGTCTTATATCGAGTAGAGAGTTGATAACTTCATCTGCAGATGTATAAAGATGTGTTTGTTTAGGCAGAGAAGGAACAGCAATCACTCGTGTCCCCGCAGCTTTAGCAGCCATAACACCAGGCCTGCCATTTCCCACTAACTATAAGTAAGCACAAACCAAAATACGCAACCGTAAAACAATACAAGTGAGACGAGACTCACACAGAATCTTCAATAACCAAACAGTCTTCAGGATCTTTATTCAATCTTTTCGCTGCTTTGAGAAAACTTTTCAAAGAAAAAGTGATCATTGTTCATTAGAATTGTAAAAATCAAATGAAAATCGAGTAAGATGGATCTTACATATCAGGAGACGGCTTTCCTTTAGAAACTTCATCGCGACCAACGATAACCGAGAAACATTCCTTCCAACCTACACAAAAATTCGAAACAAATTTTACACATACGAGAGATAACGCATTGAGCAAAGACTTCAATAAAAAGCCAAACCTTCATGATAAGAGATTTTGGATTCAATATTTGCCCTTGATGAATTAGAAGCCAAAGCCATAGGTACTCCATGACCTTTTAAATGTCGAATTAACCGATTTGCACCGGTAGAGATTTGATCTTATCCATTCTACAAAATTGACCAAAGCTTGTGGTTCTTGATGACGTGGATCACTCTATGCAACTAGAGGCAATGGCGAAAGAAACTCGGTGGTTTGGTCCTGGAAGTCGGATTATCGTCCCAACACAAGATAAAAAACTTTTGACAGCTCATGGGATTAACCATATTTACGAGGTGGATTTTCCACGTGACGATGAGGCTCTTCAAATCTTATGCACGTATGCTTTTGGTAAAAAGTCCCCAGATGTTGGCTTCTGGAATCTTGCTTGGGAAGTTACTAAACTTGCTGGTAAACTCCCGTTGGGACTAAGGGTTATGGGATCTTATTTGAAAGGAATGACCAAACAAGAGTGGAAAAGGGAACTACCAAGGTTAAAGACTAGTCTTGACGGAGAAATCGAAAGCATTTTAAAGTTCAGTTACGATGCTACCATACGACCGGTTAAGAGGGAAAATCAGAGTTAAGTTAACAATAAAAAAATTCGGTTAAGAAACTTGCCGGAGATTTTGGGAAGGTTTGCTGGATCTACTTATATAGAAAATGGCCATCATACACTGAGAATTTTCTCTTTTACTTTAGTCAAATGGATTTTTCTCTTTTCCTTACCATCATTGCTGCTGCAATAGGTTTCTTCACGATTTTTCGAAATTTCAGATCCCATCAAGAAAACCAAGAAATCGATCCTTCTTCTACTTCTGTATCACCTCCATCTTCTTTGTCTGCTTTATCAACTCCAACTTCTTCGTCTCAAAACTGGATACACGATGTCTTTCCGAGCTTCCGTGGAGAAGATGTCCGCAGAGACTTTCTCAGTCACATTCTAAAAGAGTTTGGAAGAAAAGGAATCACACCATTCATCGATAATGAGATCAAGAGAGGAGAATCCATTGGTCCTGAACTCGTACGGGCGATTAAAGGATCTAAGATCGCGATCATCATATTCTCTCAGAAGTACGCTTCTTCAAAATGGTGTCTTGATGAGTTGGTGGAGATTATGAAGTGTAGGGAAGAGTTGGGCCAAATTGTAATGGCCATTTTCTATAAAGTAGATCCATCTCATGTCAAGAAGCTGACAGGAGAGTTTGGGAAGGTCTTTAAGAAAACTTGTAAGGGTAAAAGTAAAGAGGATATTGAAAGATGGAGACAAGCTCTTGTGAAAGTGGCCACAATCGCCGGTTATGATTCAAGCAATTGGTTAGTCCTCTTTATTTCTGCTTGATCTTAATCTTTCAATCAAATCAAAATAATATACAAAATTTTAGATTTGTGATGTTTACATTTGCGAATAGTTCCTAAAGGTCCAAGAGTAGTTACTTTTCCTAGTAAAATTTTATGAATCCTTACTAGTACGTATTGATTTTAAGTTAAGTAGAACAATTGTGTATGTGATTTTCTCATGACATTTATTCATCTTTCCTCTTGTAAGGGATAATGAAGCGGCCATGATCGAAAAAATCGCCAATGATGTTTCAAGCCAGCTGAATAATTCTGCGCCGTCAAGTGATTTCGACAGTTTAGTTGGGATGGAAGCTCATATGGAGAAAATGAATTTTTTCTTACACCTAGACTCCAATGAAGTGAAGATGATAGGGATTTGGGGTCCTTCTGGAATTGGTAAGAGTACCATCGCCAGAGTTTTATATAGTAAAAACTCTCATCAATATCAACTCAGTGTCTTCATGGAGAATATCAAAAGACGCTATGCAACTATTCATGGTTATGACGACTACAGTGTGAAATTGCAATTACAGACGGAGTTCTTGGCTAATATAATCAACCAGGGGGATATCAAGGTTGCTCATCTAGGAGTTTCACAAGACAGGTTAAAAGACAAGAGAGTGCTTGTGGTTCTTGATGACGTGGATCACTCTATGCAACTAGAGGCAATGGCGAAAGAAACTCGGTGGTTTGGTCCTGGAAGTCGGATTATCGTCACAACGCAAGATAAAAAGCTTTTGACTGCTCATGGGATTAACCATATTTACGAGGTGGATTTTCCACGTGACGATGAGGCTCTTCAAATCTTATGCACGTATGCTTTTGGTAAAAAGTCCCCAGATGTTGGCTTCTGGAATCTTGCTTGGGAAGTTACTAAACTTGCTGGTAAACTCCCGTTGGGACTAAGGGTTATGGGACCAAACAAGAGTGGAAAAGGGA
The DNA here is from genome assembly GCA_963576765.1 of Draba incana. Lineage (NCBI taxonomy): Eukaryota > Viridiplantae > Streptophyta > Magnoliopsida > Brassicales > Brassicaceae > Draba > Draba incana. The sequence continues at coordinate 33,249,589 of OY755212.1, read as the reverse complement.
ACTACCAAGGTTAAAGACTAGTCTTGACGGAGAAATCAAAAGCATCTTAAAGTTCAGTTACGATGCTGTTAGGAAATAAACGTCAAATTTCCGATTAACCAGATTTATGGGAGCGAAGGAACACACACAATTTGTTAACGGAGTTCGGCCAATCTTGCCTACGTCTCCGGACCCGCTGCAGATCGTGTATTATTAATCGGGATAAAATACAACACTCTCAACTCACACCCAAACCCAAATACACTCAAGAAATTACCCTTAATTTCTTACAAAGAAAAAAATCTCTATTTTTCTTATTTTCTTTCACTCTCACGTACACTCTTCTTACATGAGATTTTGGGATGTTGGGATTTTCTTTGTGTTGATCGGATGTTCTGGTCTCAAGATGATTTGGGAAGAGCATATCACGTATGCATTTATAGGAGAAGATTTGGTTTGGTGAGACACAATTGTTGACTAAAGCAAGCCTCACTTTTTGACCTTTGTTACCTCCATCACCGTCCATACCAACCATCACCACCGTCCAAGACGTAATGGTTGACTAACAATCTCCCACTTGAAGACTGATTTCAATCAGTCTTCACACCTTGATCAATGCAGCAGGTCTTCTCAACTTGTTACTCTAACAAGCCAACTGAGGTTGCACACAACCTCAGCTTATCATACGGCACGACCTTCGTCAACATGTCTGCCGGGTTTTTACTTTCTTGAATCTTTTCAAGCACCAACACTCCATCTTCTAACGCAGATCTGATGAAATGATACCGAAGCTGTATATGCTTCGTCCGAGCATGGTAAACTGGATTCTTTGCCAGATCAATGGCACTCTTACTATCACAGTACAACACACTTTTCTCCTGGTCATGGCCTAGCTCTCGTGGAAATGATTTTAGCCACATCATCTCCTTTGTTGCCTCCGTGACAGCAACATACTCAGCTTCACAGCTTGACAGAGTTACAATTTTCTGCAACTTTGAAACCCAACAAATTGCAGTACCACCAAAAGTGTAAACATACCCGGTTGTGCTCTTTCTGCTGTCAATATCACCTCCATTTTCAGCATCAACATACCCTTGCAATTCCACCTCAGACTTCTTGAAACATAGCGATAAACTTGAATTCCCCTTCAAGTACCTCAAGATCCACTTAACCGCTTCCCAATGTTCCTTGCCTGGATTGCTCATATATCTGCTGACGACTCCCACTGCATGTGCAATGTCTGGCCTTGTACATACCATCGCGTACATCAGGCTGCCAATAGCATAAGCATATGGAACTTTATCCATATATGCCATCTCGTCTTCCGTCACTGGAGACTGGTCTCTCGATAACCGGAAATGACTTGCTAGGGGAGTACTAACCAGTTTCGTGTCATCCATGTTAAACCTCTTGAGGACTTTCTTCACATACTCTTCTTGTGAAAGATTAAGACCCTCCTTGCTTCTACTAATTCTCATCCCAAGAATTTGTCTACCTTCTCCCAGGTCTTCTTTTCTCCGATAGACCCACTTGTTCTGCAATGCCTTTTTCTCCTTAGGCAACTTGGCTAACTCCCACGTGTGATTGGACTTCAACGAGTCCATCTCGTCATTCATTGCAAGCTCCCACTTGATCGATTCATCAACTTGCATGGCCTCTTCTTCTGTTGTGATATCTTCTTGCAACTCCGGTGCCACGATATCTTCCAAATCAACAGCTCTAGGCTTCTTCTTTTCTAAGCTTTCTTTTAGTTTATCTTTGTACAACGCTTCTTCGTTGAACACAACATCCTTGCTGCGGATGATCTTGTGACTTTGGTCATCCCAGAACCGATAACCAAACTCCGTGTCACCATACCCAATGAAGTAACACTTCTTGGACTTTGCATCAAGTTTACTTCTTGCAGCATCATCGACATGAACGTAAGCTAAGCAACCAAACACCTTTAGAAAAGAAAGGTTTACTTTTTTGCCGCTCCATACTTCTTCAGGAATCTTGAATCCCAACGGAACAGACGGTCCTCTGTTTATTAAGTAGGCTGCGGTATTGATTGCATCTGCCCAGAAGGTCTTAGGCAATCCACAATGTAATCTCATGCTTCTTGCACGTTCATTCAGGGTCCTGTTCATCCTTTCTGCTATTCCATTCTGTTGTGGAGTTCCCGGAATAGTCTTCACCATCTTGATCCCATTAGCAGCGCAATATCTCTTGAACTCTTCGCTAATGTATTCTCCACCATTATCGGACCTTAGACACTTCAACTTGAGATTCGTCTCAATCTCAACCATGGCTTTCCATCTCTTGAAAACCGAGAACACTTCAGACTTGTTCTTCATGAAGTATACCCACACCTTTCTTGTGGAGTCATCAATAAAGGTCACATAGTAGGACGAACCTCCTAATGATGCAACAGGAGCAGGTCCCCACACATCAGTGTGCACCAGCTTTAACTTCTCGCGCTTTGGCTCTCTACCTCCTTTTGAGAAACTAACCCGTTTCTGTTTTCCAAAGATACAACTTTCACACATCTCATGATCCACCGTCTTGAGATCTGGAAGCGCGCCATTTTCCACCATAAGTTTCATCCCTTTCTCACTCATGTGCCCCAACCTACAATGCCATAACTTGGTTATTTTGGCATTCTCGACAACTGCGACTGTGTCTTGATAACTCATCGTCATATAAAGAGTGCCTCGTTTATGACCTCTAGCTACCACCATAGAGCCTTTCTTCACTCTCCAGGCTCCACCACCAAAGTTGACATCGTGCCCCGTATCATCAAGCTGTCCTACTGAGATTAGGTTTCGCATCAGCTTTGGCACATGTCTTACCTTTGTGATCTTCCACACGCGTCCATCTGACATCTTCAAATTGATATCTCCAATACCAACTATGTCCAAAGGTACGCCATCAGCTAGATATACCTTTCCATAATTTCCCGCAACATAATTCTCCATAATGTTGTGGTGCGGTGTCGTGTGGAATGATGCTCCTGAGTCTAGAACCCAAGAATCGATCGGGCTATCGACATATGAGATCGATGCTGTGGTGGTGTTTATAGCTACACCATGAGTTTCACCTTTTCGCGGGGAATCAACAGACACAAGCAATGCATCATCAATTCCATGTGTGACTGCATTGGCTCCGCCTCCTCTATTGTTATCCTTCTTCGGTTGTGCCCAACAATCGTTTTTCATGTGGCCAGTCTTTCCATAGTTCCAGCACTCAACAGGCTTTTTGAACTTGGATTGGCCCCTTCTATTTCTTGACTTTGACCGGCCTCGGTTCTGGTTTATTCTGTTCTGGTTTCTCCCTCTATTTTCCACGTTGAAAGCAGAGCTCGTTGATGTTTCTCCAGAGTCTATCCTACGAACTTCTTCAGCGAGGATACGATCTCGAACATCGTTGAATTTCAGCTTCTGAGTACCCACAGAATTACTAACCGCCGCCCTCATTGGCTCCCAACTATTTGGAAGAGATGCCAGCAAAATCAGTGCTCGCACTTCATCTTCAAACTCAATTTCGACCGATGACAATTGATTGACAATTGTGTTGAACTCGTTCACATGTGTTGCAACAAGACCACCTTCCTCCATCTTCAAATGGAAGAGTTTCTTCATAAGAAACACCTTGTTATTGGCCGAAGGTTTCTCATACATGTCTGAGAGAACTTTCATCAGCCCTTCTGTGGTCTTCTCCTTTGCAACGTTGTGAGCAACATTCTTCGATAGTGTTAACCTGATAACACCCAGAACCTGCTTATCAAGGAGATCCCATTCTTCCTTGGTCGTCTTCTCAGGCTTCTTGCCCAATGGTTGATGAAGCTTCTTTCCGTACAGATAATCTTCGATTTGCATTCTCCAAAATGCATAATCTGTACCGTCAAATTTCCCGACGCCGTGTGCCGAACCATCTTCGCCTCCCATCGTTTCTGATTATTTTTGCGAACCACCGTGTATTAAAACACCTCCGTCGACAAACCGATATCGCCGACAAATTTACTATTCACGAATTCACTATTCACGTGAATAGTAACCTCGCACAAAATTTGACAGAAATCGCTTAACCCGAACGCTCTGATACCAGTTGTTAGGAAATAAACGTCAAATTTCCGATTAACCAGATTTACGGGAGCGAAGGAACACACACAATTTGTTAACGGAGTTCGGCCAATCTTGCCTACGTCTCCGGACCCGCTGCAGATCGTGTATTATTAATCGGGATAAAATACAACACTCTCAACTCACACCCAAACCCAAATACACTCAAGAAATTACCCTTGATTTCTTACAAAGAAAAAAATCTCTATTTTTCTTATTTTCTTTCACTCTCACGTACACTCTTCTTACATGAGATTTTGGGATGTTGGGATTTTCTTTGTGTTGATCGGATGTTCTGGTCTCAAGATGATTTGGGAAGAGCATATCACGTATGCATTTATAGGAGAAGAATTGGTTTGGTGAGACACAATTGTTGACTAAAGCAAGCCTCACTTTTTGACCTTTGTTACCTCCATCACCGTCCATACCAACCATCACCACCGTACAAGACGTAATGGTTGACTAACAGATGCTTTATGTGATGAAGATAAAGAATTATTTCTTTATATAGCCTGCGTTTTCAACAATGAACGAATTGAGAAAGTGGAAGCGCATCTAGCAAATAATATCCCTGAAGTTAGTCAAGGTCTTCGCATCTTAGCTGAGAAATCTCTCATATCTGTCACCTGCTCGGGAGATATAACAATGCATGATTTGCTAGCACGGTTTGGTAGAGATATTGTTCGTAAACAATCCAGTCAATTATTGGTTGATGCTAGAGATATATGCAAAGTAATGAATAAAAATACAGCTGTAAGTTTTCACATTGGTCTCTCTTACGTTTGATAATTAATCATCGTTACTTATGTGTCATTGGATTCTTTTTCAGAGTCGTGGAAGTGTTATAGGCGCAGTTATCAAGATGTCTGAGATCGAGGATGAGTTAAATAAATGTGACAATGCCGTGGAAAGCATGTCTTGTCTCCAGTTCTTAAGACTCAGCCACAACAGTCTACCTCGAAATGTACTAGATTGGCAGCATCCAAACTTGACACAAATTCTGAAAAACCTACCTCGAAAAGTAAGATTACTAGATTGGCAATATTGTCCGATGACATTTCTGCCTTCAGAATTTAATTCAGAGTTCCTAGTCGAACTAAAGATGCCGTACAGCAAGCTTGAAAAATTGTCGGGAAATAAAGTAACCTTTTTTTATTATTTGTTTCTATAAATCTTTGTATACTCGGTTTATTCGAATCTTTAATTTGTATTCTCGTACAATATGATTTTCTACAAAAGAAAAAAAGTGATCTTCTCAAGAATTAAATCTAACTGGTATTGCAATGTGTTGTATGAGTAGTTTTTATTTGATGAGTTCACTACTAATTGTATCACATAATTGTTTGATTGTACAGAAGATTAGAAACCTCAAGTGGATGGATTTGAGTGGTTCCGAAAATCTGAGGAAGGTTCCTGATCTCTCTACTGCCATTAATCTCCAAAGATTGGTTCTGAGTCGTTCCAAAAATCTGAGGGAGCTTCCTGATCTCTCTACTGCCACTAATCTCCACAAACTGGATCTTAGTTATTGCAAAGTTCTGAGGAAGCTCCCATCTTCTATTGGGAATGCTATTAATCTCAAGGAATTGAATCTTCGTGGTTGTAAGAGTCTAATGGAGCTTCCATCTTCTATTGGGAATGCTATTAATATCGAGGAATTGAATCTCGAGAGTTGCTCGAGTCTAATGGAGCTTCCATCTTCTATTGGGAATGTCACTAGTCTTGAAAAGTTGAATCTTAGTGGTTGCTCGAGTCTTCAAGAGCTCCCATCTTCTATTGGGAATGCTATTAATCTCAAGGAATTGTCTCTCTTTGATTGCTTAAGTCTTCAAGAGCTCCCATCTTCTATTGGGAATGCTATTAATCTCAAGGAATTGAATCTCGCGTGTTGCTGGAGTCTAATGGAGCTTCCATCTTCTATTGGGAATGTCACTAGTCTTGAAAAGTTGGATCTCAGTTTGATGAGTCTTAGAGAGCTCCCATCTTCTATTGGGAATGCTATTAATCTCACGATGTTGGATCTTAGTTTTTGCAGTGTTCTGAGGAAGCTCCCATCTTCTATTGGGAATGTTATTAATCTCAAGGAATTGAATCTTCGTGGTTGTAAGAGTCTAATGGAGCTTCCATCTTCTATTGGGAATGTCACTAGTCTTGAAAAGTTGCATCTCAGTTTGACGAATCTTAGAGAGCTCCCATCTTCTATTGGGAATGCTATAAATCTCAAGGAATTAGATCTTCATGGTTGTAAGAGTCTAATGGAGCTTCCATCTTCTATTGGGAATGCTATTAATCTCAAGGCATTGAATCTTAATGGTTGCTCTAGTCTTCAAGAGCTCCCATCTTCTATCGGGAAAGTCACTAGTCTTCATAAACTTCTACTCAATGGATGCACAAAGCTGGTTTCGCTACCACAGCTTCCAGACTCCTTAGAAACCCTTGAGGCAGAAGACTGTGAGTCCCTTGAGAGACTACATTGCTCTTTTCACAATACAAGGTTTGTTGAACTCAACTTTGCTGACTGCTTCAAACTGAATCAAGAAGCAAGAGACCTCATCATCAGCAAGGCATCGAGATGTAAATATGCAATCTTACCTGGAGAAAAAGTGCCTCCACACTTCACTTATCGAGCCATTGGGAGTTCCTGTTCAATGAAATTAAATGGAACAAATACACATCTTCCTACATCCTTAACACTTAAGGCTTGCTTCTTGCTGGTTAATAAGGGTGACGCTGATTGGAACTATGTGAAAGTAACTTATCGCATTACGCAAAAACATAATAGTATCAGTGTTACGTCCAGATCTGACAAAATCAAGATATCGGGACGTCGTTGGAAGCATCTACGTTTGAAGAAGCATCTGTACACATACGAAATTGAAGAAGAGGTGAGTTCCAGCGAATTTGTCTTTGAGTTCGAAGCCGACAATGAGGGATTGGAGGTAGCAGAATGTGGGATTAGTATTTTAAGCTGTTTAGTTGATTAGTATTTCTTCTAATGTATTTCTGAAAGATGATTAATGTGTGATTGGGTTTATATCAAATGGAATTAAATGATGGAATCAAGCAAACAGTTGCTATGATTCTGAAAAATATAGGGAAATTAATGCTATGTTACTCTATGCACGAGAAGAGTTTTCGATTAATCAATTAATGCTATGACTTCTTTGATGCTAGCTTCATCTCCCATACCATACTCTTTCATGGCTAACTCCAACTCATCCATTGTGATAAACCTGTGTAAGCCAAATCCATCTTTATGTCTATGAAATTATTCTAAGTATATATTTTCTCTGTTCCACCTGAAAGCACTTACCCACTGTTGTCCTTGTCAAAGTATTGGAAGGCCTTGAATAAGTGTTCGTCTCGATCCAATCTGTATCTCTTCATCGTTGCTGAGATAAACTCGATGTAGTCTATAGTTCCATTACCATCTACATCCGCGGGAGTATGAAAGAGTAGAAGCGGGAGGAAAACATGGAAAGTTTCGAACCAAGTTTAGCCAGTCCGGTTTTTAGTTCTTCGATCGTAAGTGATTGTACCACTTTTATCGGTATCTGAAAGTACCGGGTTCGTGCGAACGAACTCGATCTCCCCAAATAAGTAGGGTTTTAGATCTGAGGGGCAAATTATAAGAAGAGCTAAAAAGAATCAAAAATGTTTCAAAGAATGTGTATTATTCAAGAGAGTTGCGGATCTCCTTTTCTGTGAAATGGGTTACATATTTATATCGAATTACAGCATGTGACAAAACCCTAAGAAAATATAGGAAATATCCTAACCGAGAAAATTTAATCAATATTCTCGTATATTTCCTACTTATTCTCCAAGTAATTGAAGGTCGGTAGCCTTCCTGGGAAAGAGGCTTCTTTGTCTTCATAATGGGCTTTCTCCCCTGATCTGGGGCCCAATTTAACGCCTTATGCTTTACTCCGGGTCGGATCAATCTTAAGTCGGGTCTGGGTAAAGGGTGTCAAACCTGGTACCACCAATAAGACGCTTCAATTCCCCCCCTTTTCTTTATAAATAACGCGGCATGGTTCCTTTCCTCTTTCATCCATCCTTCTACAAACCCTAATTCCTCCTTTCTTTCGCCGAAATATTTTCTTCAATCTGCCACATGGAGAACAACGGCCATCGATGGTGCCCAAAACGGAAACCCGAGGTTGATCTTGTCCAGGTTTTGGCTGAAGAGTTACCTGGGACGTCTGAACCTTCGGTAGTCCCTTTTTCGATGGCGGACCCTTCGACTTACCCCTCACTGATTAAGACGGTCATGAAGATCTCAGAAGATGCCCCCAACCCGAGGACATGATGCTGTCCTCCCAGTATAAGGCGGTCGCCGTGAACACCGTCGAGGTTTGATAATGTTCCTCCTAACTTTTCTTGCGTAACGATTATTTTACTTCTGACTGCTATCTTCTGCGTGCTCTTTTTAGTTGAACTCAGTCAATCAACTCACCAGTTCATATGAGGCCGCAGTGGGCAACGCAATGTCCTTCAGGTTGAATTCTGATCTAGATGCCCTTGCCGATTCGAGGAGATCGGCCAAAGAGGTTCCCAACCTAAAGAAACAGCTTGTCGGGACAAGGTCGAGGCTTAAAACGGAGCGTGCGAACGTTACGTTGCTGAAGGGGCATCTGGCCGTAGTCGGTGGAGAGCAAGAGAACTCCGGTTTTCTTGCGAAATGTGGAAGGACCTGGCCATTATGTCAGAGAAAGCCCTACACAAATAAATAGACTTCTAGTCTGACCGTGCAGACAAGTTGGAACTCTAGATCGGCAGGCGAGATCGTCGTGACCACTACGTGGCGAAGATGTGCGAGGCCATAGGTTCCCTTGCTTGTCTCGCTGAGATGGAGGGGCTCAGTGTCGACATTCCCGACGTGCTGCGCTCCCGGTACACCAAGGCCAGGGAGAAAAACAAAGGGCAGGCCAAAGAATTCGATTGCGATCCGCTGAGCTCACTTTCTTCGATGTCACCTCAGATTGTGAGTAGGTTGCTTGATGCAGCTTGGAGAACTCGGGCCAATGAGGAGGCGAGGCCAACCCCGAGGAGGCATATCCCTTTGGGCTTCTTTAATTATGTGACTGTTGTTGCTGCGATTGCTTCCTCGTTGCTATGTAAGGAAGCGGTCGTTGGTGCAGATCGGGTTACTCGTTCGAGATGTTTTGCTTTTGAACAAATTTTGTTTTTATATGCTTTGAGGTTTTTACATGTAGACCGAATGTTTTTAATAAACCAAGGTTTCTTTATAAAGAGTTTCCCCTTTTTTACTCGCTTTAATCTGAGATCGGGATTAGTCAATCCTTTAGTTATCTGGTTCATTCGAACATTTCCTATGAGTGCGCAGAATGTACGGCTTACCTCGTTGTTTTCTAAGTCATTGAAAAGTATGCGCTCTGAGTCGGCTTAATTACTTTAACGATCATAGAGTTTTTGCAACACTGAGGTCGGCTTAAATGAATGGGTTTATGTACCACTATACTTATGGGAAGTATGTATAAGAGATCAAATACTTGATCAGGGCATCGATATGAGAGGTTTTCACCTTAATTATGAATATTGTCGATCTGATCATGCCAATATTTTGTTAGGACTTCGTAGAATGTTTGTTGTTGTGATTCTTAATGGGCCATCTTCGGGCGTTTGAAAAATAATTTTTTTTTTTTTTTGCAACTGTGCCCCTATGAGAGGCTGCCTACGTACCCTCTCTTTTGGAAAGGGATCAAGTCGCTCGTAGTTCGAATACAAAGATGCAGAAAAGCATAATATTTTTTTTTTTTGCTAGTAGCAGTACCTATTTAAGTTCCATGCTTTCCATGAGTTGTTGACTTATTTTCCATTCATTTCGAGTAGCTCGTATACTCCTGGTTTGACGAATTTCGATATCTGATAGGGTCCTTCCCATTTTACTCATAACTTCCCAGCATTGAGCTCTTTTTTTGTAGCGTAAACTTTTCGCAAGACGAGGTCACCCACTTCGAAGAATCGGTTGCAGACCTTCTTGTTGTAGTATTTGGCAGCCAATTGTTGGTAGTTTTGTATTCGGAGAAGAGCCTGATCCTGACTTTCTTCCAGCTCGTCAAGCCGTTCGGTCATTTTGTCGTTGTAGACGTTCTGGTCTCGAGTCATAAGTATGCGGCGTAAGATTCCTACATTTACCTTGGCAGGGGCCAAGGCTTCCACTCCGTGTGACAAGAAGAAAGGCGTCTGCCCGGTAGAACTCTGAGGCGTAGTCCGATGTGACCAGAGGACTCCGTCTAGTTTATCAGTCCATACCCCTTTCATTTCCCCGAGTCTTTTCTTGAGCCCGCTTATGAGTGACTTATTAGTGGATTCGGCATGCATGTTACCTTGTGGGAAGTATGGAGTTGTCGTGCTCAATCGTATCCCCCATTTCCTGTAAAACTTATCGAACACGTCCCCCACCAGGTTCGACCCGTTTCTGACACGATTTTGTATGGCACTCTATGTCGGCAAATGGTGTTCGTCCAAACAAAATCCTGCACGTCAGTTCCGCTGATAATCACGAAAGCATCTACTTCGACCCACTTGGTGAAGTAGTCGGTCATTACCAGGATGTACATCTTTCCTTTTGAAATGTGGAGCAGACCCGTTGCATCCATTTACCATCGCATGAATGGGTACGCGATGGTGGCGGATGAGTACTCCTGCGTCGGGGCCAGTCTCATCGGGGCGTGACGCTGACAAGCTTCGCATCAGTCCGCAAAATCTTGGCAATCTGCCACCATAGTGGGCCAGAAGAACCCGAGTTTCCTTAATTTGAGTGCTAGAGACCGACCTCCCAAGTGATTGCCTCCCTCGCCACTGTGAGTGCTTGTTAGTACTTCACGGATTTCGTCTCCGGCGATGCATCACATCATTACTCTCGTTGCAGTCCAACGATACAACTGATCCTCGAAGATGGTGTAGTAGGCGCACCGAGCCCGCAGTCGCCGAGCTTTCCATTTGTTCTCCGCACGTTCTCCCTCCTTTATGTATGTGATAATTTATTCTCTCCAATCTTTTTTGGGTTTGTCTTTGGTCTCGATTGAAGTCATGTTGGACTATTCCGGATCATCGACCGTCATGACGGCCTTTCGTACTAAAGCTGGGTCGATACTTGAGATCGGTATATTGCCTACCGGGATGACTCGTCTGATATCCGACCTGGCGGCTAAAGCCGCCAGGGCATCCGCTGTCGAATTTTTATTTCGGTGAATCTTCCCGAGCTTGAAATCTTCATAAATAGCCGCCAGGGCATCCGCTGTCGAATTTTTATTTCGGTGAATCTTCCCGAGCTTGAAATCTTCATAACGAGCTGCGAGTTCCTTTACCACTTGGAGGTAGGCATTCATTTTAGAATCCTTAGTATTGTATTCTCCGTTGAACTGGCTGGCCACCAACTGTGAATCACAGTTCACCTTTAGACGCTTTGCTCCCATGACTTCGTCAAGTCGTAGGCCGACTATCAGGGCCTCGTATTCTGCCGCGTTGTTGGATGCTTTGAATCCCAATTGGAATGACTGCTCGAAAATCTCACATGTCGGGGGCTCTAACCGAACTCCGACTCTGGATCCCTAACGGGAAGACGAGTCGTCGACGTGCAAGGTCCAAACTCCGTTTCTGTCTGTGATCTCGATGTTCTCCCCTTCAGGAAGTTCGGCGGTAAAGTCTTCCAGGACTTGAGACATGACGCTTGATCGGCCTTTATAGACTATGTTGTACTCGCTTAACTCGATCGCCTATTTGATCAATTGCCCGGATTGGTTAGGGCTATGGAGTATAGCTCGGAGCGGATGATTGGTCAATACCTCTATCGTGTGTGACTGGAAGTAGGGGCATAATTTCCTTGCCGATATCAGTAGCGCTTATGCCCGCTTCTCCATCGTGGTATACCGCTGCTTAAGGCCATGGTCACGTAAAAGACGGGCCTTTTGTCTCCCTGGTCTTCTTTTACCAAGACCCCGTTGACGGCCGAAGTAGATACTACAATGTAGAGATACAACACCTCGTCTTCTTCTGGTTTTGCCAAGATTGGTGGTGTAGTGAGGTATTGCTTTAAATCGGAGAAGGCTTGTTCGTACTCCTCATTCCATTCAGACGTTCTGTTGGCCCGGAGCAGCTGGTAGAAAGGTTGACTTTTGTCCGTTGAGCGTGATATGAAACGATTGAGGGCAACGATACGCCCAATTAGGTTTTGGACTTCCTTCCGAGTTCGTGACGATGGTAGACTTAGGACGGCGGAGATTTGCTTAGGATTGACTTCGATGTCGCGCTTTGTTACGAGGTATCCAAGGAATTCTCCCGAAGTGACGGCGAATGGGAATTTGCTGGGTTTAACTTCATTCCGTAGAGATTAAGCGTGTCGAAGCACCTGCTAAGATGTTTGATGTGGTCTTCAGCGTTTGCTGATTTCACGAGTATGTCATTGATGTAGACTTCCATAGATTGCCCAAGCACATCGGCGAACATGCGATTTACCATACGTTGATAAGTCGCTCCAGCGTTCTTGAGACCGAATGGCATGACCTTATAGCAGTAGATTTCTCTATCCATGATGAAATCCGTCTTTTCCCTGTCGTCCGGATGCATCATGATCTGATTGTACCCGGAGAAAGCATCCATGGAAGATAGCAATTCGTTCCCGGCGGTAGCCTTGACCAACCTGTCGATATGCGGGAGGGGGAAGCTGTCTTTCAGGCAAGCCTTGTTTATATCGGTGAAGTCGTCACAAAGTCTCCACTTTCCATTCTTCTTTTTTACCACGACCGGATTTGCAAGCCAATCGGGGTACTTCACTTCGGTTATCGAACCTGCCCCAAGCAGTCTCTCTACTTCGTCGTTGACTGCTCTGGACCGTTCTGGTTCTAGCTTCCTTCTTTTCTGCTTGATCGGGCGGTGCGAAGGATCGAGATTGAGTTCATGGCAGATAATCTTAGGGTCAATCCCCTTCGTATCTGCCACCGACCAGGCGAAGGTTGACACATTTCGCCGGAGCAACTCCACCAACTGGTCTCGTATTGGATCCTCGAGGTCGGTACCGATTCCAACAGATCGTTCTGGTCTTCCGAGATCTAATACGACAAGGGTGATTGTTTTTCCGGTGATCGTGTTTTTGGCCTCTACTGGTGGTCGCCTATCCATTTCTTCTGCTTGTTTCGTTATCTGTAGGGCCAGTGCCTCCTGGCTTCTTTGCTTTCTTTCCTGAAGGAAACAGTTCCTGGATTCAGCCTGGTTGCCTCGAATCGTATACGTCCCTTGACCGGTTGGTAGTTTCACGCACTGGTGATAAGGAGACGCCACAACTTTCATGTTGTATAACCATGGCGTTCCTAGGATGACATTGTACACAGAGGCGGTGTTGACTACTATGAATTCGGTTGATCGTGTGATATTCGCGATACGAATCGGGAGTTCAATATTCCCGACTGCGATAGTCGTCTGGTTTGCGAATCCCGTCAAAGGCTGAGGGTCCCATCGTAATCTCCCCCTTCGATCTCCATTTCCCGGAGCGTACTTTGGTAAATGAGGTTTACCGTACTCCCTGTATCAACCAGCGTTCGGTTGACTTTGCAGTTATCTAACATGATCTTGATGACTAGAGGATCGTTATGGGGGCGTCTTAGGTGTATCATGTCCCTCTCGTTAAACTTGGTGATTGGTTGCTTCTCCGTCGGCCGCGTCCGCCTGTTCTTTGATTGGGTAGACTTTTCACGCTCTTTCCCTTCGCATGTGCCTCCCATGATCATAAACGTTGTCATGATTTTCTGATGATTTTCCGATTGAATCTTATTACTTTTTGCGCCCAACAAATCTATAGCCCCACGGTGGGCGCCAATTGAAAGTACCGGGTTCGTGCGAACGAACTCGATCTCCTCAAATAAGTAGGGTTTTAGATCTGAGGGGCAAATTATAAGAAGAGCTCAAAAGAATCAAGAATGTTTCAAAGAATGTGTATTATTCAAGAGAGTTGCGGATCTCCTTTTCTGTGAAATGGGTTACATATTTATATCGAATTAGAGCCTGTGACAAAACCTGTGGGGGTCGAAACCAACACAATTAGATTTGTAAGGGTTTTGAGGAGATAGAGATTTCTATGCTTAGCTAGGGATCACAAGAGATTGAGAAAACGTTGTGTTTATTGCTGTGTAAAGTTGAGTACAGATTTTGTAAATGAAATTGCGGATACCCTTTAGGGTTTGTACAAAGAGACATATATAGGTTCCTAAGTCGGTACAGCCTCCTAAGTCTTCACAGAGTCGGTCATGTTAATGCGGGCTTCGTATCTGGACCGGGCCTCAAGCTACCTCTGCGTCGTTGGGCCAAGGATGTGATTAGCGGTTATGAGAGAGGACGCGGTGATTTACCGGGCCGAGGCCATGATCGGCCACTGGGCCGAGTCCGCGGTCGACTGTGAGACCGATCCTGTGCTCGGCCACTGGGCCGAGGCCGAACCCGTGGTTGCTCGCCGAGGCCGAACCTATGCTCGCCAAGGCCGAACCCGTGGTTGCTCGCTGAGGCCGAACTTGTGGTCGCCAGGGCCGAACCTGTGGTCGCTAGGGCCGAACATGTGGTCGCTTGTCGACCCCATCTTCTCTCATGACGTCTCGTGTGATCATATGCCTCGCCCAGATACTTTCCATGGCTCTTGCTTCCCCCCATGTGAAGACCTAGGTGCTATCCCGCTTGGTTAGTTGGGAGTCCGGAGGGCCATTTCCCGTAATCGCTTGTCTTTGAATGTTAACGTTGAATGGGTGAAAACCGACCCCAACAGTTAGCCCCCCAGCTCGGTAGTGTTAGAGCTAATAGTGCCGAGTTAAAGGATGTGTCAGATATCGGCGTTACCGTTTAAAGTCAAGGTGTTGGCCTATCCTTTCTCGTAGTGGTAGAGAGTGACTTTATGCAGGAGGTTTTAAGACTCCGTAAGCGTTGTGAAGATTTTAAGACTTCTTGCTTTCTTTGCCTAAGCTGCTGCGTTTTCTGAAGAAATGATTTTTTTATATATATATCCGAAGGTTTTAAGACTTCGCGTTCCTCATGGAGTTTTTAAGACTCCGTGTTGTGATTGCTAGTGTCAACGACGTTCCCGAGTGATTTCCAGTCGATTTCTGGAGGGAAAAGTGTTGTGTTGTTTTTTCTTTTTGAATGGAGTCGGGACCCGCTTGGTGAGAGGAAGAGAAGATCCTTTTTCCCATAAAGGGATAAGGTTTGACTTAGTCAACCCTTCTTCTTCTTCCTTCTTCCTTCCTCTTTTTTAGATCTAAAGATTTTTTTTTTTATCTTCTCTTTTCACCGTGTATGAGAACTTCATCGAACACTGCTTGCTGTGGTTCCCGGTGCCAGGCTTCCTCCTTCGCTTCTTAGATGCGAATGGTATCTCCCTTGCTCAGATCAACCCCAGGGGGTTGAGCCATGTCATTGGTATCTATGTGCTTAGTAGGGAGTGTAACGCAGAGATTAGCACCGAGCAGCTGTGCAGCCTTCTGGACTTCAGGCCTAAGGGCCGCGCAGATGAGCTTAGGTATCTAGTTTCTCCGGTTCCGGGTCGTATGCTCATTGATGGGTTCCCGAGCACAGACGACCACTTTGAGTGTCAATTCTTCTTTGTTAAGATCTCGGAGAAGACCATTGAGGCGGATTGTATCCCTCTCGTCAGGACGAGTTGGGAGAAGAGAGGTAAGTCTATACTTAGAAATATTTTCCTTTGTATCATGTTTATGTTTTGTGTACTGATTTCTGTATTGCTTTGTTTTTGTAGTGAGACCAGCATCTCAGGCAGTCAGCCGGAGTGACGCAGTGGCCATCCACACTGCTCTCGCCTCTGGGGATGGTGACTGGGTGAAGTCGTTTACCCGTCAGAGGATCCAGAAGGCGCTTTCCACCAGGATCTTCCCAGGGAAGGTTCTTGGACGGCTTATCAGCGAGCGCAGAAGGCGAAGGCGGTGTCGACGAGCACCGCAGTCTCAACGAGGGCAGGCTCGCAGACTCGTGCTCCGACGACCACAGCGCCTAAGACTCCTGCTGCTCCAGCTCAGCGTTCTCGCGCTTTTGACCTTACCCCTGACGAGATTGCGAGGCGGCGCGAGCAGTCGCGGAAGAGGGCCCTTAGGTCGGAAGGCAAGGCGGGAGGTACTCCCGACGGGGCGCCTCCGAAGCGACAGAAGGCGGGCTCCTCTCCGGCCTTTGTTGCCGAGCTGACGGACCACGGCGTCGCAGCCGCACTCTTCGACTCCCGGTTCTGGCGGGAAGGCTTTTGCGCTGGCGAAAGCCAAAGTTGCTGAGGTTTGATCTCTCTCCCTCCTTGTTCTTTGTTTAACTTCTTTTGATTTTGACAACATTCTTTTTGTTCTTCTTTGTGCATGCAGCTTTGATGTGATAAGTTTTAACCACAAATAAAAGCTGCAAGTGTACAGACAATCGCAGTAGTATATGAGGTATCGAATCTACAGAGACCAAGGTTACACTATGAAACTATAGATTTTAATTCAAAGCTAAGATAAAATATGGGTTGGTTGTAATGAAACAATGAAACGAGACAGCAAATTAAACGATGATAAAATCAATAAAGAAAAGCACTAGATCAAGGTCATTCGCCGGTGATTTCGGACTAAGGACTCAGCAACTATTCAGGATTCAATTTAAGCGCGGTCTAGAACTCAAACGTAAATGTAATATTGCCCCACTGTCGTGATGCATCAATATCTTTATCTAACAACCTAAATGCCTAAACTGTCGTTTGAATTCAGAGATGTTGACAAGCATTATCGAATAGGTTCAATTTGTTCACAATTGATGGTAACAATCAACTGTCGTTGGTTACACACCAATTGCTCGCCAATGGTTTATCTAGCAACCTAGAGCACTGTCGTGAATAAGTTAAACTTGGAATCATAGATTAGGCGGCCACGCTAACCTAAGCAATACGAATCCCAATTGATGAAGACATATGATAATCTAACCTATTTGGCTCAGTCACTAATCAATCCTAAATCACCATTGAAATCCCCTAATCTAGCTATGAGACTACTCGAACATGGAGAATAAAAACGCAGCAAAACAATCAAGAGAATTCATCGCGATATAAAACGAGATAGGGTTTAGAATTCTTCTCGATTAGATGTTGTGGAATGATCCTCCAAGTTTGCAAATCCAAAGAAACAATACAAAATAGTCTCAAAGCTTAGAGGAACAGAGAAAATCTCAAAAGAACGTAAAAGGAACTGTTTCAGAATGTTTCAGCATGTTTTTGTCAAAGGTGGCTCTGACTTATTTATACTAAAAATCAGGTTAAAATCGGATCTGGGGACCGGACCGGTCGGTCTGGAAACTGGACTAGTCGGTCCGGTTTCCAGAGCCGAAAATCTTCACGAGCCATGTGTGGATCGACCGGTCTGGGCAGTGGACCGGTCGGTCCCATTTCCAGGATCGGCCACCGTCTTCAAATCTTCTGGACCGGTCGGTCCTTTGTGTGGACCGGTCGGTCCGGTTTCCAAGAGCTTCGGTTTTTGCTCAAAATGCTCCAATCTTCTCCCGTAACTCCAATTCATGCTCCAGAGCCTCCTGGAACCTGAGAAAGGCATAAAAAGAACTAGAAAGACTCGAAAAACACTAATAAACAATAAGTAAAAGAGGCCAAAATCCTAATATATCAAACTTTCCACCCAGCTGGATCACATGGCCTTCTGTTTTGAGGAGGACTCTCGATCTCGGGACAACGAGCTTAGCGAGACCAAGAAGGCCAACGTTGAGCTTGCTGAGAAGAACCGAGCTCTTGAGGATGATGTCGCCTCTGCGAAGAAGAGGTCAGATGAGTTGAGCAGGAAGCTGTTGAGGGCGTCTTTGAGGCACGCGAAGGACAAGGAAGAGCTTGCTTCGCTTAGGAGTAAGCTATTGGAGGCTGAGAGTCTCAGGGACTCCGAGATTTAGGAGGCCGTTGCTAAGGCCAAGGATGAGGCAGCTCGTAGCTTTGCTATCTAGACCAGACAGGTCGCCAGGTTGCTTGCTAGGATTGAGGGGACAGCGAAGGACAACATGCTGGACCTTGCTGAGATTGATGCGAGCCTGGAGCTCATCGAGCGTCTCCGTGAGCCTGACGGCCCGACTTTGGATGCCGCAGCGGGGCTTTTGGTTGAGAGGAAGATCCCGATCTACGATGATCGTGATGTGTTTGATGAGCTTGTCTCTAACGTGAGGCAGGCCTTAGAGATCCCAGAGGATGTTGGTGTAGCTGATGAGGACGAGGACGACGAGTGACCATTCCTCTTCGCTCGTGACTTAGTTGATTTGTAGTCTTTTTATGACTTTTGTTTCTGAAAACCTTTGTTGGATTTGATGATTTTGGTTGTAGCATTGGATGGTTTGTATCCTTGCTAGTATTTTGGACCATTGCATTATGGAGAATGCGGGATGACTTTGTAGTTTTTTGTTCATGATGAACCTTGATGGTTTCGGATATAAGTACTTGCTTTAGGTGTTTGTTGATGTTGTTCCTATACTTAGGATTTCTTTGAGCTGTTATGTGCTTTTGTCATGTGTTTGCCAACATTGATGTTGGGCTTTGCGTGTTGGTGCTGCTCTTCTAGACACGTCTGTCCGAGAGCAAGTTCACCTTGAATTTGACCAGAGTGCGTCATGGGTTTCTGAATGACACGTTCAGGGTATAGGCCGAACGGAGGTCATTAGCAGCTGCATTACCAACGACGTTTGTTGGGTTTCTGAGTGATCAGTTGGGTTCATCCGCCCCAATACTGAACACTAGAATTTATATAGCGCGCTGTATCCGATGTGGATGTCATTGTGTTCGTATTTCCACACTATTGATGTGGCCAGCAACAATAGATGCAGAACGACTCTACTCGATTAAAGCTGTGATTAGTCCATAAAGGACAAGCTGTTCTCGTGATGAGGTGTGTGTCGAGTGTTTATGGTTTTTGACGATGATGTTGTCAATGATGTTGTCAATGATGTTGTCAAGGAGTAGCGTACGGGTACCCCACTCCCCCCCCCCCCTTTTAGACGAAAGAGGGAACTGAAGTCGTATAGAGACTGGTGAAGACACTCACTCCCCCCCCCCTAAGGCGGAGGAGATCATGTGAGCTCGTCCGGAATGAGGCTGAAGTGAAATGTAATCCCCCCCTTTTCGATGGAGGGGGGGGCAACTGAACCTATCCGAAGACAGGCTGCCTACGTATCCTTTGCAGGGATCAAGTCGCCTCGTAGTTCATTTTGAAGAGAAGACTAATGGTAGTACTTCTTCAAGTGCTTGGCATTCCAAGAGTGGAGGATTGGAGTGCCGGACATGGTGGCAAGCTCATAGACTCCGGGACCAATGACCATTGTGATCTTGTATGGGCCTTCCCAGTTAGCTCCGAGCTTGCCGGCGTTTGGTTCTGCTGTGTTCTGAAACACCTCACGGAGGACCAAGTCACCTACGCAGAAACGTCTTTCCCTAACTTTGGAGTTGTAATATCTTAAAGCTGCGCTCTGATAGTTTGTAATCCGGATGAGTGCTTGGTCGCGCCGCTCATCGAGGAAGTCCAATGCATCAAGCAGCATTGATCGGTTAACTGGTTCATTGCTAGGTAAGAGCTGGCGTCGGACCCCAGCCGAGCAGACTTCGGAAGGGATGACACACTGGGTTCCATAGACAAGGGCGAAAGGAGTTTCGCCTGTTGCTCGACGGGGAGTGGTGCGGTGGGACCATAAAACTCCCTCTAGCTCGTCGGCCCAGCGGCCCTTCTTCGCCTCCAAGCGCTTCTTAAGGCCATCAAGGATTGTCTTGTTGATAGCTTCTGCTTGACCATTGCCCTGAGGGTAGCGTGGCGTAGACTTGCTAAGTCTGATATTCCATTTTGCACAGAATGTCTCGAACCGGTTGGATATAAACTGCGAACCGTTGTCCGTAACGATCTCATATGGAACTCCGTGACGACATATGATGTTTCTCCAGACAAAGCTTTCCACCTGGACATCCTTGATTGTAGCATACGCTTCAGCTTCTACCCACTTGGAGAAGTAGTCTGTCAGAACAAGTAAGAACCGTTTCTGCTTTGATGAATGTAATGGTCCAACAATGTCCATGGCCCATCTCATGAATGGGTAAGGTGAAGTGACAGACAAGAGCCCCTCAGTCGGTTGATGAATTTTTGGAGCGTGTCGCTGGCATTTCTCACACTTGGCTGAAAACTTCATGCAATCACCAACTATAGTAGGCCAGAAATGACCATGTCTCTTGATTTTGACCGCAAGTGCTTTACCCCCGGAATGATTTCCGCATGATCCACTGTGGACTTCTTCCATTATTCGTCTTGCTTCCTTTCCTTCTATACAGGTGAGCATAGGTCCGGAGAATCCCCACCTGAAGAGGTTACCATCAAGTAGAACATAGCGAGCTGCTTGCTTCTGTAACTTGCGGGCTGCCCGCTTGCTACTGGGCAGCGTGCCATCGGCTATATACTCTCGTATCTTGCCCATCCATAACTTGTCACAGCCGTATTCTAGCTCTTCGGCATCCGTGTCCATCAGGATCGCTTCGGGATGATGAGAGTTGCTGATAGGAGAGATATCACTGACGGGGATGCCATCAACGGGTTCGTCTGCGTCGTGCATGTCAGTGTCCGGGATTGCGGGAGCATCTACCATTTCTATGTCTTCATTGGTGTTTTCAGCAAAGGCGTCCACTTGCTTTGCTGCTTGAGAGCGTGTTAAGATGGCGAGTGCCAGATCCTCTTGAATGCTGGGGAATTCAATGAACTCGACTGGAATGGCCCGCTTCAAAGCCGGATCCTCTGGCATGGCAGTGGCAGAAGCGAGGTTGGCCAATGCGTCGGCGCTCGTGTTCTCACCTCTGGGAATTCTTGTGAGGGTGAACTCCTCAAATGCAGAGGCAAGATTCTTTATCATCTTCAGATAAGCCTCCATGCGATCATCCTTTGTGATGTACTCGCCGCTGAACTGACTGGTCACCAGCTGTGAATCGGAGAATGCGTGAACGTACTCGATCTTCAGTCCTTGGGCAAGCCTCATGCCAGCGACGAGGGCCTCGTACTCTGCTTCGTTGTTAGAAGCTTTGAACCCAAGTCGAAACGATTGCTCAAGGACTTCTCCGATTGGCGATACTAATCGTATCCCAACTCCAGAACTACTCTTCGAGGATGAGCCATCCACATACAGCTGCCAGATTCCGGGCTGCACCTCCTCTGAGTCCTTGTCCTCTGGAAGTTCTATGAGGAAATCTGCCAGCACTTGTGACTTGTTCCATGTGCGCCCCCTATACTCGATGTCATACTCGCTGAGCTCTACAGCCCACTTGGCTAACCTGCCAGATTGACTTGGGCTATGCAAAACTGAACGTAGTGGGAAAGTACTAAGGACAATAATTGAATGAGATTGAAAGTAAGGCCTTAGCTTTCTGGATGCCATGAGTACGGACAACGCCAACTTTTCCAATTGGGGGTATCTTGTCTCAACGTCGGTGAGCGTTTTGCTCACATAGAAGATAGGTCTCTGCTTGCCTCTTTCCTCCCGCACAAGGACAGCGCTGACAGCTGTTTCTGAGACAGCAATGTAGAGGAAAAGAGGTTCTCCAGTTACTGGTTTAGCAAGGATGGGCGGCGTTGCCAGATATTCCTTAAGTTGCTTGAAGGCGTCCTCACACTTTTCTGACCATTCGAATTGCTTGTTTCCTCGCAGGGTGTTGTAAAAGGGAAGGCACTTATCAGTGGAGCGTGAAATGAACCGATTGAGTGCAGCCACTCGCCCAGTTAATCTCTGTACTTCATGCTTATTCCTTGGTGAAGCCATCTGGATCAACGCATCGATCTGCTTCGGGTTAGCCTCAATGCCCCGGCGAATGACCAGGTACCCAAGGAATTCGCCAGAAGTTACGGCAAATCTGCATTTCGCTTGGTTTAGCTTCATGTTGTGGAGATTCAGTTGGCTGAAGCATTCTTCTAGGTGGGCAATGTGGTCTTCTTCCTCGAGTGACTTGACGAGCATATCGTCGATGTAGACCTCCATAGTCTTTCCCAACTGCTCTTGGAACATCTTGTTCACCAGCCTTTGATATGTTGCACCGGCATTTTTTAGGCCAAAGGGCATCACCTTGTAGCAGTAGATGCCTCGGTCTGTGATGAAAGCTGTTTTCTCACGATCTTCGGGATGCATCAGAATCTGGTTGTAGCCGGAGAAAGCGTCCATGAAGCTAAGAAGCTTGTTGCCTGTTGTTGCTTCCACCAAGCGGTCGATGTGAGGTAAGGGGAAGCTATCTTTCGGACACGCTTTGTTAAGGTCAGTGAAGTCAACGCAGACGCGCCACTTCCCATTCTTCTTCTTGACCACGATTGGGTTGGCGAGCCAGTCGGGATACTTGACTTCGGTTATCGACCTGACTCACAGCAGCCTCTCGACTTCGTCATTTACGGCCTTTGCCTGTTCAGGACCCAAGTTCCTCCTTTTTTGCTTAACTGGCTTGAACGTAGGATCAACATTGAGTTCGTGGCTGGCGACATTGATGTCTATCCCAGGCCTGTCCTCAGCTTCCCAGGCAAAGGTGTTGATGTTCTTTTGGAGAAAAGCCACTAGCTTTGCTTTGAGCGCTTCGTCAAGAGCTGCTCCAATCTCGACACATCTCTCTGGGTGTTGCTCGTCGATGCACACAGAGAGCACGGGCTCGCAGGTAGGCCGCTCTTCTTCTGCGCGACCGTCAGTAATCTGTAATTGCTGCAGGAGGTTAGCCAGGTCTTTCGCCCGACTAGAATTGGTTTTTGCATTCTTCTGCGGCTCCTGCGGGATCGGGCCATTCTTCTTCTTTTTATGATTGCGTAGCTTGTGCTCTGCTAAGAAACACATGCGTGAATCTCTTTGGTTGCCAAAAATAGTCTTTACACCATCTCTGGTCGGGAACTTTAGGCACAGGTGGTATATTGACGGAACAGCTCGCATATGACTGAGCCATGGTGTTCCCATGATCAAGTTGTAGACGGCGGGATGATCAGACACCGTGAAGTTCACCATCTGCTTGATGCCTCTAGCCTCCACTGGCAGGTGAATCGTTCCCATTGTCAAGGTCGTCTCGCCATAGAAGCCCGTTATAGGCTTCGGTTGCCCTCTGACGAGTGATAGGTCAATGTTCATCTTCTCGAGCGTATCTTTGAAGATAACGTCTACCGAGCTTCCGGTGTCGATGAGGACTCGAGCAACGTTGAAATCGAAGACAGTAAGATTGATCACCAAGGGGTCGCTATGCGGATGGTCAATACCTTCGGCATCTTCTTCGTCGAAAGCGATAGTATCATTAGCACGCTTCATCTTCGGGGATGTAGAGATATTGACGCGGACTTCGGCGCGCCTCTGGTAAGCCTCGATCGCAGTTACGCTGTCATCACAATACTGCGATCCTCCCATGATCATGTTGATGGTACCTCCACCGTTCCAGTTCCTATGAAACGAAGATCCGTTGCTGCTCTTGTTGTTGCCTGACATCTTCGTTGGTGGTGTGAAACCCTAGCTTTCGTGTGTCAGAATTCTCTGCGTCCCCTTAGTCGGCGCCAAATTGTGGGGGTCGAAACCAACACAATTAGATTTGTAAGGGTTTTGAGGAGATAAAGATTTCTATGCTTAGCTAGGGATCACAAGAGATTGAGAAAACGTTGTGTTTATTGCTGTGTAAAGTTGAGTACAGATTTTGTAAATGAAATTGCGGATACCCTTTAGGGTTTGTACAAAGAGACATATATAGGTTCCTAAGTCGGTACAGCCTCCTAAGTCTTCACGGAGTCGGTCATGCTAATGCGGGCTTCGTATTTGGACCGGGCCTCAAGCTACCTCTGCGTCGTTGGGCCAAGGATGTGATTAGCGGTTATGAGAGAGGACGCGGTGATTTACCGGGCCGAGGCCATGATCGGCCACTGGGCCGAGTCCGCGGTCGACTGTGAGACCGATCCTGTGCTCGGCCACTGGGCCGAGGCCGTGCTCGGCCATGAGGCCGAACCCGTGGTTGCTCGCCGAGGCCGAACCTATGCTCGCCAAGGCCGAACCCGTGGTTGCTCGCCGAGGCCGAACTTGTGGTCGCTAGGGCCGAACCTGTGGTCGCTAGGGCCGAACATGTGGTCGCTTGTCGACCCCATCTTCTCTCATGACGTCTCGTGTGATCCTGTGCCTCGCCCAGATACTTTCCATGGCTCTTGCTTCCCCCCATGTGAAGACCTAGGTGCTATCCCGCTTGGTTAGTTGGGAGTTCGGAGGGCCATTTCCCGTAATCGCTTGTCTTTGAATGTTAACGTTGAATGGGTGAAAACCGACCCCAACAAAACCCTAAGAAAATATAGGAAATATCCTAACCGAGAAGATTTAATCAATATTCTCGAATATTTCCTACTTATTCTCCAAGTAATCGAAGGTTGGTAGCCTTCCTGGGAAAGAGGCTTCTTTGTCTTCATAATGGGCTTTCTCCCCTGGTCCGGGGCCCAATTTAACGCCTTATGCTTTACTCCGGATCGGATCAATCTTAAGTCGGGTCTGGGTAAAGGTGCCAAACCTGGTACCACCAATAAGCTTTTACCTTTAGAGCTAGCCTCTTGAGCTTGTTCATTGCTCGGAATTGCTTCATCCGAGATAACACAACACTATCAATAGGCTTGTTCGGCGCTTCTCCACCTCTGATCCATGGATGTTCTAAAAAACAACAATGATTACCATAAAAGATTAGTAAAGCATTTTCAAGTAGATCACAAAATTTCACTAGAGAGGCTAAGTCAACTTTACCAAGAGCTTGTGCGGCAGATATTCGTTTCTTGGGGTCCTTAGTGAGCATTTTCCTCACAAGATCTTTAGCGCTCTCATATATAGAAGGCCATGGTTGGCTCTCAAAATCAATCTCTCCCTTAAGAATCTCATCAAATATCCCCTTCTCAGTTTCTACAATGTCACAACAACAATATAAAATTACATAACTAAATGATAAAACCAAAACAAATAATTTATCAGCTGTTTACTAACCAGCCCCAAAAATGAGGTGCACCACAAAGCAAGATGTATAGAATAATTCCTGCACTCCAAATATCGGTCTCTTTTCCGTAACTTCGTCTTAATACTTCAGGACCTACATAATAAGCACTTCCTACTATA
The DNA here is from genome assembly GCA_963576765.1 of Draba incana. Classification (NCBI taxonomy): domain Eukaryota; kingdom Viridiplantae; phylum Streptophyta; class Magnoliopsida; order Brassicales; family Brassicaceae; genus Draba; species Draba incana. The sequence goes on along the minus strand of OY755212.1, from coordinate 33,224,381 downwards.
TCTCTGTAAGCTTTCTCTGCAAATTTTAATTTTCAATTTATAAAACAACACAACAACCATAAGTATACAAGATTACCAACTAAGGGCATTTGACATTCTCATTCAAATGGTTCATTTAAATACTCCATCTGAATGAATCATTTCCATTTAAATGATCCAATTTGGTTCAGCCAACTGACTTTTAAAATTTTGCCTAAATATTTAAAACTCAATTCAAATGATCCATTTGAATGATGCTCATATCATACACTAAACAAACGAAGAAGCCCTAACTAACAATTTAACCGTGTGTCAAACGAATAAAGTACGCACATTCCCATATTCACATAAAACTTGCAAAGCCTCTATTTTAAAGCTTACCACCATTATGTACTAAAATCCCAGCATTCGTTCGAAAATCTTAAGAAAGCTAAAACATTTGTATAGCATTCTCACCTTCTTCGATGAAGACGGACAATCCAAAATCGGTAGCTTTAAGCATAGCATTCTCATCTTTACTAGCAAGCAAGAAATTCTCAGGCTTAAGATCACGATGCATCACTCCCATAAAATGACAAATCTGCACAACATTCACAATCGATCTAATAACACTAGCAGCCGCTCTTTCCGAGTAATGTCCATGAGCTATAACCCTATCAAACAATTCACTTCCACCACACAATTCCATCACAAGATGAATGGAATGTCTATCTTCATAAGCACCTCTGATCTCAACAATGTTCTCTTGTCCTGATATCTGAATCTCTCTTTTCACATCATCTCTATCTTGTTTTCTCATTAGTTTCCTTTTGAGTATTGATTTGCAAGCGTATGTGTTCCCTGTTGATATCTCGTTGCAAGTGTAGGTTATACCGAATTGACCTCGACCTAATTCGTTACCTAATGTGTAAAGTTTGGTTTGCAAAGTAACCAAACTCAGTTCTGTACTTTTGCCAAAACAAAGAGCAATCGTATACTTTTTAATTTGTTGGCAAAAATTCCTTTAGGATGACACTGACACTAAGCATGTTATCATAACAAAGAATTTTTGCACAAGCCCCATTTTTTTGTTTGAACCGGGCCTCAGAGTAATGTCCCTGAGCTGTATTGATTGCCTCTGGTCTCAACAATGGTCTCTTGTCCTGATAAATGTTGCATTATTTGAATCTCTCCCCTCTTTACATCATCTTCCCAGACCTCCTCTGCTTTATCAATATGGGCGCAGAGCTAAGAAGGCCTAAGGATGGGCTAAGTCACTAGAAGGCCTGGTTAAGGCTTTCTAGAATCTACCAGAAGCACTATCAGCTTAGGATCTGGTGCAACGGTCAGATGTTTAAGGATAAGTGTCAAGGACACGTCCAGGGCCGGAGCTGAACACATGCAAGTGAGGCATGGGCCTTCGGCCCCCAAAATTTTCTGATTTTTTAGCATTAGCAAAAAGCTTCCAAAATTAAGTTTTATTACAAAAAAACCCCTAATTTTTATAAATACTTCTAAAACCCCATAAAAAAATTATTTGGCTTATGACCCCAAAAATTTCAGGGCAGGCCTGGACACGTCACAGGCTCAGCTGGTACAGAGAGTGGGAATAACAACCATTGCCATATTTATCTATAAAGTGTAGTTTTTGCTTTGGGTTTTGATTAACAAGTTGTTTGATCATTTCGAGAGTGTCATAGGTAAAGGAGAGTCAAGGGCTCCTAGAATTCCCTTTTGTCTTTGTTTCTTCTGGATTTTGGATCGTGAGAGTAATACAAGTTTTGCATTTTTCTTAAATCAAAAAGTTTACTAGTTTGTTCTTATCACATCTCTCTCTTGCTTTCTCGCTAGTGTCCTCTCAAGTATTGATCTGTTTCCAGTTGCAATCGACCTAATTCGTTACCTTCCTGATTTCTTCAAATGATATCTGACAAACATCTCTCTGTATTTATTATACTTGACATGAACAATTCATTATCAAACTCTTTTTTAAGTTCACATTTTTTTTTTACATGAAAAGTTTTCCTTAATTTTCCAAACCAAGATCCTCAGATTGCATTATGAATCTGGAAGTTAGTAGACAAATTCAATATCGTGGTCTCTTCTTCTTCGTCACAAGCACACAATAGGATCTTTTTAGTCTCAGACAGATTCAACTCCTTCGCCTTGTTGCTGTGCAAGATATCTCTCTCGACGCTCCTTCTGTGTTTTTATTAGAGGAAACACCACAACAAGTCAGGTTTAATGGAAGAGACAAAAGAGAAAGTCTTTATAATAGCAAATGTGACTCACCCATTCATCGATCACAAGCCCTTCTCCAATCATCTTTGGACCTGTTTCCTCTGGAGGCTTCTTTCGTGCTTCCACTGCTGCATCCGCTTCAGCTAGTTGGCGTTTCAGTTTCTCCAGTGCCTATTTCATTCACCACATAGAAAATTAGAGAGGGAACCCGTAAACACAAACGGCTGTCTTTAAAAGCATATGATGATTCGGATACTCACAGGGTTGGGACGTTCGGGATCCAGGAAAATCACACGCAATATTTGCTCCTTCGAGACATCCTCTTTTTGTTCGTCAAACTGCGAAAAAACATAAACAAAAAACAACAAAACAATCATTATCTTCTTTAAGATGGAAATAACATTCAGTGGAACCTAAGAACTGTAGGAACATAACAAGCAGTATGAGGAAAGTAAACTAGCACCATGCTTGATTATATGTCTGTGCCTCAAAGGTAAGTAGAAACCTCTACTACGAACAAAAATCGTTCTTAGTCTCGTCATTGATTATCTTAATTTACATAGATGGATCAAATATCTTATGTTCCATTTGGATTCTGACATGTTTTTACTACTGTTTTGTTTTCTAGTTCAAAGATGAGCTGATAGATAAGATTATAAGATCAACATACCAGCTCAGGTACATAGTCCATTGGACCTTTCACCTTCAGGCTCATGATTTTAAACTTAACTCTGCTCCTTTGATCCATTGGCTTCTCATTATTCTCGGGAGGCTCAACAAATTTGAATACTGTACATTTCAACAAGGAAGAAAAATAGAGTCACAAGCATAATCTTCTACAGCCATTGCTTTAATAGCCTCATTACGAGGAATACAAGGGAAAAGAAAAAAGCAATTACCAGTGGCGATAAGAGTCTCTCCCGGAGCAAGAATAGCCCCTGGTGGACGCATGAAGCAACTCTTCGGTGCAGTTGTTTGAAATTGAAGCGTAAAAAACAAAACAGTAAGGCACATACACAATTGCAAAAAACGCTTAGATCCAAAAACATACCTTAAAAGCTACATGAGATTTGCTTGTATTTTTAATCTTAATAGCACTCCTCACTTGCTTCCCAGGCTCATCTTCAAACACAAAAATATTCTTTTTCAGTATTTTGAAATTCATAGGAACACAATATAGTTGTGGAAGCAAACAATATTAATCATCTGAAATCAAGAAGCAATCATAGCCTATAAATATATACCAAAACCTTCCTGATTAATCTCCATACTGACTCCTAATTTTAGAATACTGAAAATGGACAATCTTTAGACTTATGTATCAAATAAAAACTCAATCTTTGATATAAATGGCAAATGTAACATATCTCTCTGCTACCTATAAGATTAGCTATTTCAAGCAATTTCAGAATTCTGCTCTAAATTCCAAAAAGCTTGCTGGGTCAACATCAGATCATTCAAATACTCAAATACCCTAGACTCAGAAAACGAAAATGGTTAGGTCTGATTCCGAGAAACGAATCCGATCAAATGAGAGAATTTTAGAAAAAAACTCACAAGGAAAATAGAGTTTCTCCGATGGATCAAGCTTCAATCTCCGTTTCGTAGGAAGAAACGACTTAGCAACAGATGAAACCGAAGGAGAAGGAGTCGGGTGCTGATTTTGACCCGATCCATCACCATGTGGTCCGTTATAACCAATCTGATGATGATTAGGATAATGATGTGGTTGATGATGGTTATGGAGATGAGATGATGTAGAAGAAGACGAAGCTCCAGATGGAAACGGAGACGTAGCAGCACTTGAACCGTTTCCATGGCCGCTTGAGCTACGAAACGGGATTTTGAAGAAACCCCAACCTCGATTATCGGAAACTGGTTTCTCCTCCGTCGTCATATCATCGTCGACGCATGCGCGATTGCGATTGCGATTGCGATTAGCGTTTTGGGTTGACTCGTAGAGAGAGAGAGAGAATTTGTGTGTTGTTGGAGCAGAGAGAGAGAAAGAGATCGGACGCGAGAGGGAGAGAGAAAGTGGATTTAATTGGTTAGTTTCACGTCCGTGTTATATTTAATAATTCAATTTTTCTTTTGGGTGCTTGATTAATCAGTGATTAGCGGAAGAAGAATGGAATCGAAGTGGGAGATTAAAGCGATAGAGACAATTATCATCCAAAAACAATAGTGTATTTGATTCTTTCTTACAAGTCTTTTTATAAACTTTTTTGGAGTTTTGTTCAAAGTCGTTTTTTTCGGGTTTAATGTTCGTTTTCAAGTCTTTTTTGGTGGTTTCTAGATAATTTCTAGCTTTTTCAATTTTTTTGTGTATTTTTGTCATGGATTGAAAATTCCATTAATGACATAATTTAAGCTTCTAGAAAATTTCAATTTTTGTGTATTTTTTTCATGTTTCAAGCTTCCAGAAATTTCCATTAATGACATAATTTTTGGGTTTAATGTTCGTTTTCAAGTCTTTTTGGTGGTTTCTAGATAATTTAGAATTATTGAACACAAAAAGGTTCATTAATGACATTATTTAATCCGCTATTTTTTAAATTAGAATCTATGATATTTACTTGGGTGATCCAAGTAAAATATAAAAAAATATGAGTCAAATGTAATCACTAAGGCTCCAAATAGTATACAAGAGTGGAAAAAATAGACAAGGAAGTGAAAAACAAAATTTTGTTCCACTTGTTACTCTACTATTTTGTAGAGAAATGTTTTTCCATCAATTTTGTTCATTCTTTCAATTTTTGTTGGGGAGAACAAATAGATTAGGGGGGGGTTTCATAACTGGATTTATATGGATTTTTAGAATTTTTAGAATCCATTGTTATTGGTTAGTATATTTTTAAATTCTAAGTAAAATTCATTGTTATTCATTTGAAGATTTTGACATTCTTTTAAAAATCCATTGTTATTCAAAAAGTTTGTGTTTCATTGATTCTCTAACTCAATTAAAATCCATTGTTATTAGGAGATGGAATCTCTGGGGGGGGTTCATAACTGGATTTATATGGATTTTTAGAATTTTTAGAATCCATTGTTATTGGTTAGTATATTTTTAAATTCTAAGTAAAATCCATTGTTATTCATTTGAAGATTTTGACATTCTTTTAAAAATCCATTGTTATTCAAAAAGTTTGTGTTTCATTGATTCTCTAACTCAATTAAAATCCATTGTTATTAGGAGATGGAATCTCTACAATTTTACTCATACAACAAGATTTTCAAAATACCATGGTTATTCATAAGATTCTTGAAATTTATTCTTAAAAGAACACACACATACGACACAAACAAAACCCAACATACAAATCAACTCTTTTCTAATTTTCTTTATATCTCAACACACACACTCACGCCATAAAGAAAACAACGTTTTTGCAAAGACTCAAAAATTCTCAAAATCCTGATTTGGCAAAACAACAATATGAACAAATAAGATTTTATAGAAAAAATAAAACTGTCTCTCAAACTTGTCGAGTGATTTTGCAAGAAAACAACATCAAACAAATACTATTTTATAGAAAAGAAACTCAACAAGTCAATATGCATCTCTCAAAACAATACGAAAGAGCATAGAAAATTGGAATTTATATGGATTTTTAGAATTTTTAGAATCCATTGTTATTGGTTAGTGGATTTTTAAATTATAAGTAAAATCCATTGTTATTCATTTGAAGATTTTGACATTCTTTTAAAAATCCATTGTTATTCAAAAAGTTTGTGTTTCATTGATTCTCTAACTCAATTAAAATCCATTGTTATTAGGAGATGGAATCTCTACAATTTTACTCATACAACAAGATTTTCAAAATACCATGGTTATTCATAAGATTCTTGAAATTTATTCTTAAAAGAACACACACATAGGACACAAACAAAACCCAACATACAAATCAACTCTTTTCTAATTTTCTTTATATCTCAACACACACACTCACGCCATAAAGAAAACAACGTTTTTGCAAAGACTCAAAAATTCTCAAAATCCTGATTTGGCAAAACAACAATATGAACAAATAAGATTTTATAGAAAAAATAAAACTGTCACTCAAACTTGTCGAGTGCTTTTGCAAGAAAACAACATCAAACAAATACTATTTTATAGAAAAGAAACTCAACAAGTCAATATGCATCTTTCAAAACAATACGAAAGAGTTTTTTCACTGCATAGAAAATTGGAATTTATATGGATTTTTAGAATTTTTAGAATCCATTGTTATTGGTTAGTGGATTTTTAAATTCTAAGTAAAATCCATTGTTATTCATTTGAAGATTTTGACATTCTTTTAAAAATCCATTGTTATTCAAAAAGTTTGTGTTTCATTGATTCTCTAACTCAATTAAAATCCATTGTTATTAGGAGATGGAATCTCTACAATTTTACTCATACAACAAGATTTTCAAAATACCATGGTTATTCATAAGATTCTTGAAATTTATTCTTAAAAGAACACACACATACGACACAAACAAAACCCAACATACAAATCAACTCTTTTCTAATTTTCTTTATATCTCAACACACACACTCACGCCATAAAGAAAACAACGTTTTTGCAAAGACTCAAAAAATCTCAAAATCCTGATTTGGCAAAACAACAATATGAACAAATAAGATTTATAGAAAAAATAAAACTGTCACTCAAACTTGTCGAGTGATTTTGCAAGAAAACAACATCAAACAAATACTATTTTATAGAAAAGAAACTCAACAAGTCAATATGCATCTCTCAAAACAATACGAAAGAGTTTTTTCACTGCATAGAAAATTGGAAAATGTAATATTTGGATACTTTGAAGAAAAATGAAATCATATATGGTACCTTACATAGAAAAAAATCATTAATACAAATCTATATCAATCCTCGAGAATCATTAACAATCAACAAAAATATTTTGTAAGAATCAATAACAATCCACAAAAATTTATAAAATCTCACAACTTTTGGAATCCATAGACTCTATGAAAATCCATCAATGAATAAGGGTCCCTAATTGTTTTTCACTTTTCAACCTAAATGGTAAAATTTTAGAAGAATAGTTAATTCCACTAATTTTTGTTCAACCTAAATGGTAACAATTTGGAGGAATATCCAATTCCACCAAGTTTTGTTTTTCTAAAGTTGCAACCATTTGCACCCTAAGAGCAAATGTGAACTTCTTGACAAAATTAAAATTGGAACCAAACAATTTACTAATAGTATACTCGTATTCAACTTTAACGAAACTGAAAGCATCATAGTCGTTTTAAAACCCATCCAATACTTGACATATAATTTATATTGGGTTTGTACTTGTAGTTTGACGTTTTTTTGTCAACAATATGTATCATGAGGATTGGAATCTGAATAGTTACGACAAATAACAATACTAACACAAATCCGCTATGTCAAGTGTTATAGTCATTTGTAATACGAGTTAACAATAAGTTTATATATATATTTGTTAACCATACCAAATTATTATATTCATTGTGTTAATAATTCAACAAGCTAATATCTTTAATTCGGCTCACAATATTTTCGATGGATAATTATACTTATCAAAGTCAAAGACCGAGGTACGTAATTGGGTTTAATTTCTAGTATATATTTCTGTTTATTCGTTAACAAAAACATGTATTCTGCGGTTTTTGACTCGAAATTTTTCAATAACGACACTTAACAAACCATGATATGTATCATCATTATTTGTAATAGGAGTTAAGAATGGATTTGAACTCTTGTCTATCTATCTATATATACAAAGATAGATTTTCTCTCTTCTCATGCATTCACCTCATCATTCACATGTATATTAAATTATATATTTTTAATTTTTATAGTTTTACATTTAAATACATTTTGTTATATCATTATAAAAAGAATTTCAAAAGTTATTTTTCATATTTTAAATTAAACTTGAAACTTTAAAACTTATATAAGTATAGTTCACTAAAATAATAAGAAGTTTAATACATATTATATAATATCAAATAAGTTCTAAAATTAAACAAACAAATTGATCTATAACTAAATTTATAAAGCCAAATATAAGTTCATACGAGTAACGCCTGCAAACCAAAATTGGAGATTTTGGTAGGGGTATCGATCGACACCAATGCTTGCGGTTCAGACCAGTTCGATTTTAAATTGTTCGGTTTGTGCGGTCTTGGGTTGGAAACCCTAGGTCTCTATTATATAACTCGAGCAATCGTGTTTCAGAACGAGAAGGGTGATTTTTGTTTAGAAAAGAGATCAAAAGTGCATGATAGATAAGAGAGATTGTGTTCGATTATCTTTAATGGAGGTTTGTGGAAGTGCTTTTGGTGTGGTTCTAAGCGAAGGAAGGAAGAAATCAAAATTCCTTGTGTATATATATATATAACCACCATGTTAATGAAGGAGCTAATATCTTTAACTCGACTCACAGTAGTTTCAAAGGATAATCATACTTTTTGCATCTTTAACGTAAAAGATAAGAAAAAATTAAAAAGGAAAATCGGGATCATCCCATTGAAGAACAGCAGATTTAATGTTAATTATGCTCTCTCTTTAGCTTATCCTTCAAGAACCAATCACATATTTTTCCAGCATTCAGCTCTTCTATTGAGCATCCTTCTTGCTCCGATATCACTCTTAGTAAATTCAACGACGATATCTATATATAAAAAAAAAAAAAAAAAATTCCAATTCCAACATTATTTTGGTGTACACATACTCGTGCATAGTAAAATGTTAATTATACTATAATTTAATTTACCGTTAGTCGACATAGAAACTTTTCGTGTGCACCAAGACCCGAGATTTCGACAAGACCAGCTTCTGCTAAGGTCAAGAAACTTCTTCTCTCGGGCTCGCTTTGATCGCCGGATTGCTCGTTGGCACTTGCTTTTACCAAATACAATCCCATCTTTCTTCTTTTTCCTTCTTGTAGTGTTCTTGTTGTAAATGTAATATTATTTGATCTTGCTTGTGGAGTTCTTACTAAAGTCTTGTCTATGTGAGGATTTGAGATGAAGTTTGAGTGATGATAATGAGTGGAAATGTTCATAGTGACAAAAATCTCTTTTCTTCTTCCTTGATGAGTTAGAAGGTGAAGGTGAAGGTGAAGATGAAAATGAGGATAACACTTATCCGTTATGTTCATTGTTTGTGTTGGAATAATTTTGTGGTGACGAATGAGTGTGGTATTTTGGGCCTTATGGTGTTTTGGACTGGGGTTTTGCCGTTTTGGTCATTTCCTCTTTTACCAATGGACCTATGTTATATTTAGGGGTTCGTTAATTTGTAAAGTCAAGATCAAGCATTCTTTTTTATTATATGCAATTGTCATGCTAAATGTAACAAGAGTAAAAAAATGTTTTCTAGTAAATTGTTCTTATCTATATAATGTGCATACGTTTTCCTGTTTTTCTAGCGGTTTTAAGTATCATCTCAGGATCGTGTACTTATGTGTCTGCCAATCTTCCACGTCCAGCACGGCTACCTCAATCGCTGCCACGGAGAACATAATAACAATGAGGAAACGGGAAAAAGAAAAAAATTAGATTCACTAAAATGACAGATCCGCTAATTTAGATATGATCAGATGAAATCTAATACTGATATAGACAAGTAATTTCGAGTTAGAGATATAGGAGAAAACCTTACACATGGTTTCGACGAGAAAGAACAAGCAGATTGACGAAGAGCAAGAAAAAGAAAAAGAAAAATCTAGGTTAGATTTTGGCTAAGGGTTAGTCCGTCGATAGTAGGGGTAAGATGTGTTTTGGGCTTTAATTCATTTGACCTAATAAATTAAAGCTTTCTTCCAACTTAGATTTTAAGAAGAAAAATAAAATTTAGGTGGGGAACATTTATACTATTGATATAAAATCGTTATCAATATAAGAAAACAAAATATAATGTAACTAAGTGTTTTTTTTATTTACGACATAATTCAATTTTTTTTTTTAATTGAAGGTAAAATTTATTCAAACCAAAAATATATTTTAATAACAAATAGTACATCTTTTATATAGAAATCATGAAAGCTCAACTAGTTTATGATAAAAAAAATATAGGTATTTGTGGATTCATCTCAAAGCAAACCATGCTTTATTTCTCCGTCATACATATGATCACGGATCACCCATAGCTCTAATTCTCGATAACGTGTTTCAAACTTCCTTATCAATGGCTTGAATTAGTTGTAAAGTCATCATTAACGGTTTTCCATGCCTCCTATATTGTGTTTTTGCAGATGCTATGAAGAGCAGTTTAGAACACACAAAAAAAAACATTTCGCAAGAGGAAAAGATGGAGTTGATCTTTTGAAGTACTCACCAGCAACTCAACGACGTGGTTCCAGTCGATTGTGTATTTGGCAGCGAGAAGATTGCAGACCAAGTTCCCCCATATTTCCTCCGAGTATACACAAGTGAAATAGAGATTATATTGGGATTCGATATAATTTTTTTTTTGCTAAAAGTATTTTGGGGTTCGATGTTGCCATGGTAGAGGATGTAAGAGCATGAACCGCGTATGTATTAACCGCATATGGACATTTTAAGGACTGGAAATTTATTTTTTCGTTAATTGGAACGGTTTTGACGAAATTTCGTCCATTTTTTTTACGGTAATATTAGTAGCTAGAAAATCAATCCAAACAAAACTAATTTAGAACAAAAAAATTTAAGATCGTAATACGAAAGTATAATTTTTTTAAAAAACTTTCCTTTATTTATCTTCCGTGTAGGGGGAGATGAAAGTATAAACTAATATGATATGAACAAGGGATCTATTATGAATACAAACGCATATATAATTTATGCATATGCATATAGTTTAATTATAAATATCAAGTTCCATGAATAAGTTCAAATAAGTCAAATGAATGATTGTGTTTTTTTGCAGTATTTTATATATAGTTTGAAGATTTTCGATCAACTAATTGTAAAAATTAGAAGAAATTAAAACGAATCATTTCAATTTTCTAGCGAGTTCTCGAGTGTGTGTTGCTGTCTTTCCTCCAAATTGCATATTATATTTTTAACATTATCAAGGGTTCCATCAACTCTATTAAATTATCCAATAAAATCCTCATAGATTGACCAATATATTATAATCAAATTCATACGTATAATTCAAGACGTATGTTTAAATATAATTTGCATGGAGTCTTACGTAAGTGCCTTTTTTTTTTTTTTTTTTTGTCGACCTTACGTAAGTGCCTTAAGTGGCAACATCAACTAGAGCACATCCATTACGATTTCGTATATCAAATTATATCATTCTTTTATATATATGGACAAATGGATCTTCGGTCATTGTCTGGTGACTCTGCTCATTTTAACTGTTTAGGGTTCAAAGGCTTTTTTTTATACGAAACAGAAATTTGAATAATGAATATAAATCTATCCGGAAACAATGTCAAAAAAATTTAGCAAAAAAAAACTATGTCTAAATTTTAGAAATTAATTTAGCCTCTTCTATATATTATTTGAAGAATTACTCCATAAACATTGTATATCGGTATATATTTGGCTGTCCATTGTTAATGTTGACGGTGACTGCGTTTGCGTTTGGATAAACAAAATCAATGGTTAGACTAATTTGAAATAAACATCTCAAGTAAAATTAACCGAGTGGTGGTAGTGTAGTTGTAAAAGATTCAGAGGTAGGTAAACTTTTCCAACTTGAGTTGGATACTCCATAAGAACATTTTTATAGAGAAATACTTAGGTACACCCCTAGGGTGTATCTATGGGTCCACCCCCCTCCCCATCACCAATCATTTATCCACCTATTATCTAAACAAATTAGAGTTAAAAAATAAATATATATATATATATATATTAGGTTTGGGTTAACTAATCCCAAATTAGGGTATAATTTTGGAGTTTAGGGTTTAGGGTTTGAGGTTTTTAATTTATTTTGGGTTAACAAATCCCAAATTAGGGTATAGTTTTGGAGTTTAGGGTTTAGGGTTTGAGGTTTATAATTTATTTTGGGTTAACTATTCCCAAATTAGGGTATAGTTTTGGAGTTTAGGGTTTAGGGTTTGGGGTTTATAGTTTATTTTAGGTTAACTATTCCCAAATTAGGGTATAGTTTTGGGTTTAGGGTTTGGGTTTGGGGTTTAAACCCTAAAATTCTGGTCTCAAATTAGGGTATAGTTTTGGAGTTTAAACCCTAAACTCCAAACTATACCCTAATTTGGGAATAGTTAACCAAAAATAAATTATAAACCCCAAACCCTAAACCCTAAACTCCAAAACTATACCCTAATTTGGGAATAGTTAACCCAAATAAATTATAAACCCCAAACCCTAAACCCTAAACTCCAAAACTATACCTTAATTTAGGAATAGTTAACCCAAAATAAATTATAAACCCTAAACCTTAAACTCCAAAACTATTCCCTAATTTGGGAATAGTTAACCCAAAATAAATTATAAACCCCAAACCCTAAACCCTAAACTCCAAAATTATACCATAATTTGGGAATAGTTAACCCAAAATAAATTATAAACCCCAAACCCTAAACTCCAAAACTATACCCTAATTTGGGAATAGTTAACCCAAAATAAATTATAAACTCCAAACCCTAAACCCTAAACTCCAAAACTATACCTTAATTTGGGATTAGTTAACCCAAAATAAATTAAAAACCTCAAACCCTAAACCCTAAATTCCAAAACTATACCCTAATTTGGGATTAGTTAACCCAAACCTAATATATATATATATTTTTATTTATTTTTTAACTCTAATTTTTTTAGATAATAGGTGGATAAATGATTGGTGATGGGGAGGGGGGTGGACCCATAGATACACCCTAGGGGTGTACCTAAGTATTTCTCATTTTTATATACATTTCGTCGGTAGAAAAAGGTGTTACGCTTTAAGCCTATTTAAAAATTGGATGAATAGTCTATTCGACGGTTACGCTCATTATGGAGGATTAGTCAGATTGTAAAAACCGGATTTTAGCCCTTTCATTATTAAAAAAAAACATCTTAAGTAAAATTGTGTTGTTAAAAAAACCATCTCAAGTAAAATTGTAGGTACGATGCTTAAATATGTGTTTTGAAAAATAAAAAATACATAAATATGTGTTTTCATATAACTAAATACAGTTTTTAATTGCAATACTTTGTTGTAGCTATTATTATGAAAACCATGCGGACCATACGTGTTCTCTATAATTAATAAATTGATTAATTTTTCAAAAACGTTAATCAACTAATAAAATTTGGTCAACTGTATATTACACGTGGTTTTCTCGTTGTGGCAAATGATCCACCATCATGCGCAACCAAAGCCCTAGCTAGATTTTCGACAAGTTTATCTTAAAAATAGTATTAACACCTAACCTCAGTCATAATTTTAAATTTAGATTTGACTAATTTATTGGTGCAGTGGCATAATTTCGCACTTTATAACGATTTCATTTGTCGTTAGATCCGACACATTCTTAATTATCAACGCCGAGACATAACCCTAATATTACGGAAAGTTATACTATTAATCATCTTTAAAAATTAGCTTACAAGTTTTTTTTTTTATCAAACATATATATATAAAGTTAGCTTTTCTCTCTTCTCCTTAAGTCATCCCATAAATTCTATTTCTTTTTCTAATTTTAAATTTGATTTATAAATTATTTAGCAATTATGCATGTAGTTTTAACATAAGAAAAAGAATTTGAAAAGTCATCATGTTATGCCAATATATATAGATATATTTATATATAGTTACTAGATTAATAACATGTTTTATAAAATTTTTTATATTTAATATATTTTACATTTCATATATATTCAGTTATGTTAAATTATATAAAAAATTACATTGTATACCATTTTTGAGAAATGGTATTCTCAAAAGTACTATTTCCTAAAATTCCTTTCATTTCTCTACCATTTTTGTCTTCTTCCTCTCTCTCTCTTACAACAAATGACTATTTTACCCTTCTTTTTCTTCACACTCTCTTCTTCTCTTTCTTTCTTTACACACCATTTCTATTTTTTCTTTCTCTTTCAATGGTGGAAAGGTGGTGGTGGGTGGAGGAACCGGCGCCGGAAAAAACAACAACAACCACGAAAAACAAGATGACGTCGGAGACAAACGTCTGCATCGGGAACGACGACCGTGGACGTCTGCACCGGAGACAACGGCGATGAACAGACGTCTGCATCGGAGACGCCGTCGGAGACAACGGCGGTGAACAGACGTCTGTACCGGAGACAAAGACGTCTGCTTCGGAGACGACGTCGGAGACAACGGCCGTGAACAAAACGTCTGCACCGGAGACAATCCTTCATCGGAGACAACGGCGGTGAACAAAATGTCTGCACCGAAGACAATGACGGTGAACAAAACGTCTGCACCGGAGACAAAACAACATCGGAAAACAACGTTGAAGATAAGATAAATAGAAAATAAAATGGTTTATGTTAAAATAATAGAATATTTGTACATTAAAGTACTATAATTTGTAGATAAGATATATGAAAATATCAATTTTATATATGCAACTAACAAAATTTTAAACAATGATATACCTTTTCAAATAATAATCAGTAATGTCTAATTTTATATTCATGCAATATCATATAGATAAAAGAAAAACACTAATTCATTTCAAACCAATCACTATTTTTTATTTCTAAAACATTGATTGGTTTTGTTATATATAATTATTAAATTATTAGATAAATCAAACTATATGTCATTAAATGTAATAAAATTGTAGAAAGCTACCGTAGTGGTCCATACAAGCGACCAATCGTCCATATGCCTTGCCATGCAAATGCACCCATTTTTTATTCAAATTTTAAGTAAATATTCTATATATATTTATAATTTGAAAATAAAATTTTGATTAATCTTATGTTTCATCAAAATATGAAAGGCACATGCATTTTAAGTTTGATGAGTAACAAATTAATGGTAGTTTCATATTTTTTTTTTTTTTTTTTTGGTTTTAAGTAGTTTCATATTTGCCTTTATAGTAATAAGATGATAAATATATACTCGGGTTTTCGTGACCAAAAAAAAACATATACTCGGGTTTTAATTAGTTGTATATTTAGGAGTATATATATATTGAAAATCTCACACAGAAAAAGCTAATAGGTACAAAAAACTGGTCTTCATCTTTGGGGAAATAGAGAGAAACAGCTATATCATATGGTTTGTACGGTATGTAATATTTTTTTTTTTCAAATTAGTTGTCATTCTAGACTTAATTTTTTGCTTTAGATTAGTTGTCGTTTTAGATTTTCAATGCAAATTTATGACTAATTTCTCATTTTATCCTTACTATTGAACTTATTAATTGCATATATCAAATATAACAATGTATTAATTAGGGGTTAAACATAAATTTTAGTAATTATTTTCTTAATTTGTGTGAACAAACTTAGAAAAACAACTAATTTAAAACGGAGAGAGTATATGTGTGGTATTAGGGCTGGGATTTTTACCTGGATCCAAACATCCGATCCGATACCGAACCGATATTATCCGAACCAAATCCGAACCAATTTTTTTAAAATACCCGATGGATCATATATGTCTAGAACCGAAAACCCGAAACCGAACTAGTACCGAACCGAAAACCCAATGGATACCCAAAATATCCGACACATAAATTATTTTGTAAACATTTTGGTTTTAGGTTGGATATGTAGGATAAAATTGGTGAATTTTACAATTTTGTTTTTGTTAGTTTTAAGATTTTTTCGGTTAGTTTAATTAAAAAAACCAATTTATGCGAATTGTTTCATTTTTTATTAAGAAAAATTATATAAATTTCGAATATATTGAACATTTTCGGATATTTTGGTATTTTTTTGTAGTTTGGGTTAAAAATATCCGAAACCGAACCGATACCGAATTTTTTCAGGTAATTAATTTTAAAATCGAACTAATCCGAACCCAAAAATACCGAACCGACACCGAACCGAAAATGTTTCGGTTCTTTAATGGGTATAAAACTCCTACATCCGATTACCCGAAACCCGAAAATACCGAACCGAACCCGAACCGACTACCCGAATTTCCAGGCCTATGTGGTATACTGTATATACAACAAAACATGCACACAGTCACGAAACTATTGGTGGATAATATTTTCTGTTTTGTTTAACGAGTTATCACAATCTCTCCACAATAAATGTTTTTCAAAATTTCGGCAAATACCAAACTCCATTATTGCCATTTGAAATAAATGCGCACTCCTTTCTCTATAATGTTATGTGCAATATTTATTTATGAAGCAAAGATTGTCTTTCTTGTGAGATTGAATGATACTTGACCTTGTAATCCAATCCAAACGGTTGGTCCTAATATTTTAACTAAAGTAGTTCTCTTCATTTTTGTTTGAAAATTTTAAAGATAAAACTCAACCGTACAATTATCTCAATTATAGAGGCATTTGATCATATTAGATGACCATCGATGATAATACTAAGGCTTTGAATGGTGACAATTCAAGACGGAATTGATACGGTACGAGACAAATAATAACAAAAATACATATATATATATATATACACATGGATAAGTATCAACTTTTTGATAGATACACATATTTTTATTTAACTAGTGTGTAAAAAACGGTCAGAACATCATTATTCAGAAACTACAAACACTAAATTGAAATTCTGTCGTTCTTATCTTTTCATTTACACTACAACTTTATTTGTAAAAATCATCAAGAAAAAATCCTAATAAT
The DNA here is from genome assembly GCA_963576765.1 of Draba incana. NCBI lineage: Eukaryota > Viridiplantae > Streptophyta > Magnoliopsida > Brassicales > Brassicaceae > Draba > Draba incana. The sequence goes on along the minus strand of OY755212.1, from coordinate 33,207,464 downwards.
GTTTCGTAAATTTAACCTTGATAAATTAGAATAAAAACCACAAAATTTATATGCTCCAATTTACTTAATCTCAAATTTCTTTAATTTGTTAGATTTTAAAGCTAAGAGAGCCAAGCATAATAGTAATAATTCCAGAATATATATAGCTCAAGCCCAAAAGAGTTCGACAATCGACATCAACATACATATTTGTCACAATAACAAAATTACAATTTGTAACGTATACATTGTTTTACATTACTATTTCATCATTTTTGTGTGTGTGGGAAATTGGAAACAAATAGCCTAAAGGACCAAAAAAAAAACCAGGATAAAAGTTGAAACTGAGTGAGGAGGAACGTGGCATCTTCATGTTTAGGCATGGGCGTTCGGGTAACCATTCGGGTTTCGGTTCGGTTAATTCAGTTATCGGGTTTTCGGTTTTAGGAATATAATACCCATTCGGGTATTTTAAAATTTTGGTTCGGTTTCGGTTTGGTTAGTGTCGGTTTCGGGTTCGGTTTCGGTTATCCGAGATACTCATAATTACGTAAAATTTTCCCGATTTTGGTTCGATTTAATTATTTTTAACTCGAGTTATCCGAAAATAATAAAAAGAAATTGAAAATTTCAAATAATATACCTCACTAAATTAGTTATTTTAGTAAAATATACCTATAATTTTCGAATTGACTAAAAATAACTATAAAATTTGGCTAAAGTATATGAACATATTCTATCTTATATCTAAATATATGTAGGTTAATTTTATGTTTCGGGTATTTCGGGTACCCATTTATTTTTCGGTTCGGTTCGGGTTCGGGTTCGGGTTTTCGGTTTTAGATATTTAGAACCCATTCGGTTATTTTTAAAAATCGGGTTCGGTTCGGTTCAGGTAATTTCGGGTCGGTTTCGGTTTGGTTTTTCGGTTTCGGATTTCTGGTCGGTTTCGGTTTGGAGACAGGTAATGTGAAACCTTCCCACAAAGTTGGAGAGCGACACTTTCCTCAATCTTTACCCCTTTGACTGTGTTACTTTCGTTACCACAAAGTTGGAGAGCGACGACATTTTCTTAATAACTCATTCATAAAACACAATCGTTTATAATTGTATACTTAGTATACTTAGATTTTGAGAGTAATTTATATTATTATAAATCTATACATCAAGTATGAGGATTAATTAAAACTAAAAAAAATTAGATCTTGGATTTGAATTAAAAAACACTCATTTCTACTTTTAAATATGCATACATTGGACCGATTGCAGTTTCAAAAAAAAAAAAAAAAAAATTACCGATTGCTTTACTAATTACAACAATTTGTTGATCAAATTTTATTCAGAAGTTGTAATTGCAAACACGTCACGCATACACTTTTTTCTTTTATTGTTTGTGATTTTTGTATTTACGCTTGTAGTTTCTAATAAAAACACTAAAACACTGTGCGGTATTTGAATTTAAATAGGATATACACAAGCATAAAAACAAACTTGATGTCAAAAAAGAACCATAAAAACAAACTCAAAGTAGAAAACAAAATAGTCAAAGCCTATACAAACACATGTCTACGTACCAATTACTACAAATACCATAAAAGTAAAAAAAAAAAGGATTTTATGGTCAAAACGTAGAAAAATACAAAAACACTAAAAACAGATAAACACATCGTGTAAACGCAAAACATATTCAATTTTTATTTTATTTTCGATATAAAAGATTGAGAAACAGAGGACGGCACCGAATCATTTTGACTTCCTGCTTCTTCTATCCCTATATATACTTTCTACTTCCCATTACGGACCCTACGATCTTTTATACTTCTCTCTTCTCTATTATTTTTCCTTAAACTCTCTTATTAACTCATACACAAAGCCAATTACTGACCATTTTTCTGATTCTTAAACAACACAAATCAAATGGGAAGATCACCTTGTTGCGAGAAGAACGGGCTCAAGAAAGGTCCATGGACGTCTGAAGAAGATCAGAAGCTTATTGACTATATCCAGAAACATGGATATGGTAACTGGAGAACCCTCCCAAAAATGCTGGTTAGTGTCTTAAATTTGTATATATTAAATTATGTTTTATTAATAGTAATGATAGGTTTTTGAATGTTTCGGTTTTTCAATTTTAAATTTTTGTCTCTTGATCAGGTTTGCAAAGATGTGGCAAGAGTTGTCGATTACGGTGGACTAATTATCTGCGATTGCGGCGCGTTTGCCTGGAAGAACAGATAACGAGATCAAGAATTTTTGGAACACACATATAAGAAAAAAGTTACTTAGAATGGGGATTGATCCAGTGACTCATAGTCCGCGACTCGATCTCCTCGATATCTCATCCATTTTAGCATCGTCTCTATATAATTCATCGCCACATCACATGAACATGTCAAGATTCATGATGGATGCTCATCGTCGTAATCAACAACAACATCCATTGGTTAATCCAGAGATACTCAAACTCGCAAACTCTCTCTTCTCTCAAAACCAACACCAAAGCCAACACCAAAACGAAAACCAAAGCTTTGTGGTGGACCATGACTCGAAAACTCAAGAGAACAACACGATTTATCATCAAGATGTTAACCAAACGGGAGTAAACCAATACCAAACCGACCAATTCGAGAACACGTTAACTCAAGAACTACAATCTTGCATGCCATCATTCACCAACGACATGGACTATCACTTCAATGGTTTTGGAGAACAAAATCTAGCTTCAACCTCGACTACGTCGGTCCAAGATTGCAATATTGGATCGTTCAACGATTTTTCAAGTTCTAGCTTTGTCTTAGATCCTTGTTATTCAGACCAGAGCTTCAACTTTGCTACTTCGGTCTTGACCACACCATCATCGAGCCCGAGTCCAAGCCCGACTATGTTAAACTCAAGTTCCACGACTTACATCAATAGTAGCAGTTGCAGCACTGAGGATGAAATGGAAAGCTATTGTAGTAATCTCATGAAGTTTGATATTCCTGATTTCTTGGACGTTGATGGTTTTATTATATAATTCCAAGAAACAATAATAAAAATCCATGGGGGGTAGAATTTTTTTTTTTTGTTAATTATTATTTTTTGTAATTTTAAGACTTGTTTTAAGACTTGGGTTCTCAAAAACAAAAAAAAAATTAAGACTTGTTTTCTATGTGGATTTGTTTACAAGTAAAATACTATTTCTTCTCCTTGTTGATTTGTTACTTTTTTGTGACGTCAGCACCACCGCTTTTGTTGATGTCATGCAAGTCTTCAGCCGCAAGCCTCGCGGCGACCGCGGCTCTCTCCGTCTTTTGTTTTTCTGATCCTTGTTGATTTGTTACTTATTTGTTATAGTTCAGTATATCTAATACTACCATTTTTTAGTAATGGAGTTTCCATTATTGATATCCACTTTTTATTTAAATATTATATTTGGCCGGCTCTACTTCTACATATGCATAGTCCCTCTCAATATTATATTTGACACAATAATATGTATAATTTAGAGCTATCAGATGGGTCAACCCAACCCATTTGACCCAACCCGCCTTGGGTTCATTTTTTTTTTTGCCCACGGTGGGCCGGCCCATGAGACCCGCGGGTCAATACCTATAGACCCAAACCCAACCCACTAAATACCAAGGGTTTTTTGGGCGGCCCATGGGTTTTAATATTTACTGTAAAATAAAAATAAAAATTGGTTTTGTAGGGGTCAAATCTCCCCTAGAAGAATCGATAAGCCTAAATCGACTAAGTATACGTTAAACGGCCCAACGGTCAAGCCCAGAAGATAGAAGCCCATTAAAGGCCCATTACTGTTCATCCGAACCGACCTATTTTCTCTATAAATAAGCATGTACCCCCCTCATTTGAGGGGATCCGATTTTTCTAAACTATAATAAGACAAAAACAGCTTCTTAGCTAATTAATAAAAACAGTTCAAGAACCCTAATTCTCTTTCAATCTGAGTGTTTGTAAACCTAAAGAAGCTCTATTTCGAAGAATCTTCACAAATTCTATTGTGTGAAATTCCAGCTCGCATAATTTGGCGCTAGAAGGAGGGGATCTACTCGCAACACTAGCTTCATACACGAAACAAACACTTAGGCGAACTCGCAACATGTCAATAACGAACCCGCAATCTCCAGCGACCGAAGGTGGTTCAGATCCAAGGGAGCTCGCCGAGAGTGGGCAAGCAAACGTAAACAGCCAGTCCGCATTGGAGGCGGAAGCAGGCAAATCTGTCCCTGCAGGAAACCTGGCAACCACCAATACCAATTCGGCCAACCTGGCCACACCGGCAGCTTTCGATCAGCTAAAGGCAATGCTCGAGCAGTTGCTCAAGCAGTCGCAAGACCAGGAAACCATCAACAGCAACCTGACCACCGAAATCAGGGCCTTGTCGACAACCCGTCATTCTCAAGGGCTTCCTCAAGGTGCTGCGCTTCGTGTCACCCCGGTCGCTCTTAACTTCTCCCCAGCGGCCTCGCCTTCAGCTCGCGGGGCTCGCGAAGATCATACGCCAATGCCTCCCGGAGACGGGACCGTCCTCGTCGTATGTGCACCTGGCGGTATAGTTGCAACCGCAGACGATTCGGAAGGACGCGAATTCGGAGCCGCTCAACCCAGTCGACCGACCAGTCGTATCCAAAGTCGAGATGAGGGTGAAATCGCAGAGAATTTGCGATGGATGAAGCAAGCCAAAGCCCCGATCCATCGCAGAGCTATCGCTTCGCAGCGAACAGAAATGGACGAGCTCAAAGCCGTCTTGCAGCAGACCGCTCGCGATCTCAAGGGTATGAGATCACAGGTCCATCGCGCAACCAGCAAGGCGCCAGAGATCGACCGTGTTCTTGAAGAAGCTCGCACTACTCCTTTCACCGAGCGAATAACAAAGACACGTCTATCCGATCCGGGGAAGCTCAAGCTTCCTATTTATGATGGAAAGGGCGACCCCACGGAGCACATTAGGGCTTTCTCAATCGCTATGGAGCGAGCTAATTTCCGACTCGACGAAATTGACATTGGTTGCTGCCTCCTCTTCGTGGAGCACCTCAAGGGGGCAGCTCTCTATTGGTTTACGGGGATGAAAAGGAACTCGATCGACAGCTTCGCACAGCTCTCCGAAGCCTTCCTGAAGCAGTACTCCATCTTAATTAAACGCAGGTCGTCGGAGGCGGACCTTTACACCCTGTCGCAGGCGGCCAGCGAACCCTTAGGAGTTTTCATCGAACGTTTCAAGGCGATGCTTACTCAAGTGAAAGGGATTGACGACCAGTCCGCACTAAGTGCATTGCGAAAAGCCCTGTGGTACAACTCGGATTTCCGAAAGGAGATGACTATCAACGAGCCCTCGTCAATTCAAGATGCGCTTCATCGCGCTAATGGTTTCGCAAAGAGCGAAGATGAAACCAGAATACTAGGCCAGAAGTATGGGAAGGCTAGAACTCCTAATCCACAGGAAGCCCGGCTCCAGGAAAGAAGAAGCAAGGCAACTATGTGCTTCACGAGGGAGGTTTTAAAGGCGACCATAACTATCAGGACGACTCGCCCGGCTATGGTCGAGGAAGAGGGCGAGGTCGCGGAAGCGGCACTCCAGACCGCAGTAATGGCAACACTTGGACGAGGAACTCACAGTATGACGAGTCCGCGTATTGCGAATTGCATAAAATGGGCGGACATTCGATGGCTAATTGCAGAGTGCTCGGAATGCGACTCGCAGCGAAGCTGGCCACCGGCGAGCTCAGAGGAAATATCAACGTTAACGATTTTCAGCTCGAGCAGTTCGACGATGCAAGAGAAGGAGACGGCCCGTCTGGAGACAACAGGAATAACAAGCGAGACCGGCGAAACGACAACGAGGCCCACCTTGGCAGGCGAAACGATAATGAAGGCCGAGGCGGCTTGAAGCAAAAGGTCTGTAACATGATCATGGGCAGCTCGCGATATTGCTCAAACACCGTCTCGTCAATCAAAGCTTATCAGAGACGGGCTGAGGTAGGAGCGAACAAACCCAACCCGTCCAAGTTTCCAAACGATGTTATCCAGTTCGAAGAAAATGAGATTGATGACATTGACAAACCTCATGACGACCCGCTTGTCATCCGACTCTCCGTCGCAGGATGGGACACGGGTCGCGTTTTGATCGATACTGGAAGCACAGTCGACATCATTTTCATAGATGCTCTTAAGCGTATAGAGATCGACCTCGCTCAAGTCGAATCCCATCCTAAGCCGTTGACCGGATTCAATGGCGAGACGACAATGACACTCGGCACGATCAAACTTCCTGTATGTACGGAAGGTGTGACTAAAATAGTCGAGTTCGCAGTATCGGACAACCCGGCAATTTACAACGTGATAATGGGAACCCCTTGGCTCAACTCGATGCGTGCCGTCGCCTCAACGTACCATCTTTGCCTTAAGTTTCCAACCAAAAGCGGGATTAAAACAATCAGAGGCAGCCAGGCGGCGTCACGATCTTGCTTCATGGCCGCGCATAAGTCGTTAACCGACGCAGAGACAAGATATCCTCTGACGGAGAAGTTGGCACTCACGGTTATTACGTCGGCTCGTAAGCTTCGACCTTATTTTCAATCGCACTCGATCGTTGTACTCAGTACCTTTCCGCTACGAGCTGTTCTCCACAGCCTGACTCAGTCCGGGCGACTCGCCAAGTGGGCTATTGAATTAAGCGAGTTTGATATCGAGTATCGCAGTAGGGCGACAATCAAGGCACAAGTGTTGGCCGACTTTTTAATCAAGCTTCCGGAGACGGCGATCTCGTCAGAAAATGAGAATGAAAATGCAGACTCATCCCAAGTCTGGCAATTACATGTCGACGGCTCGTCATCTAAACACGGGTCGGGAGTAGGCATTCGACTATCGTTACCAGATGGGAAATCTCTGGAACAGTCATTCCGCCTTGGCTTCAGAGCATCGAACAATGAGGTAGAATACAAGGCCTTACTCGCGGGTCTTCGATTGGCTAAAGCGCTTAAAATGACAAGGATCAAAGCCTTTTGCGACTCTCAACTCATCGTGAATCAGTTCAACGGCGAGTACGCAACAAAAGACGAACGCATGGAGGCATACCTCGCACTCGTCAAGACTTTAGCGGCTGAATTCAAACTGTTTACCTTAACAAAAAGTTTTGCATTTTTCTTAAATCAAAAAGTTTACTAGTTTGTTCTTATCACATCTCTCTCTTGCTTTCTCGCTAGTGTCCTCTCAAGTATTGATCTGTTTCCAGTTGCAATCCACCTAATTCGTTACCTTCCTGATTTCTTCAAATGATATCTGACAAACATCTCTCTGTATTTATTATACTTGACATGAACAATTCATTATCAAACTCTTTTTTAAGTTCACATTTTTTTTTTACATGAAAAGTTTTCCTTAATTTTCCAAACCAAGATCCTCAGATTGCATTATGAATCTGGAAGTTAGTAGACAAATTCAATATCGTGGTCTCTTCTTCTTCGTCACAAGCACACAATAGGATCTTTTTAGTCTCAGACATATTCAACTCCTTCGCCTTGTTGCTGTGCAAGATATCTCTCTCGACGCTCCTTCTGTGTTTTTATTAGAGGAAACACCACAACAAGTCAGGTTTAATGGAAGAGACAAAAGAGAAAGTCTTTATAATAGCAAATGTGACTCACCCATTCATCGATCACAAGCCCTTCTCCAATCATCTTTGGACCTGTTTCCTCTGGAGGCTTCTTTCGTGCTTCCACTGCTGCATCCGCTTCAGCTAGTTGGCGTTTCAGTTTCTCCAGTGCCTATTTCATTCACCACATAGAAAATTAGAGAGGGAACCCGTAAACACAAACGGCTGTCTTTAAAAGCATATGATGATTCGGATACTCACAGGGTTGGGACGTTCGGGATCCAGGAAAATCACACGCAATATTTGCTCCTTCGAGACATCCTCTTTTAGTTCGTCAAACTGCGAAAAAACATAAACAAAAAACAACAAAACAATCATTATCTTCTTTAAGATGGAAATAACATTCAGTGGAACCTAAGAACTGTAGGAACATAACAAGCAGTATGAGGAAAGTAAACTAGCACCATGCTTGATTATATGTCTGTGCCTCAAAGGTAAGTAGAAACCTCTACTACGAACAAAAATCGTTCTTAGTCTCGTCATTGATTATCTTAATTTACATAGATGGATCAAATATCTTATGTTCCATTTGGATTCTGACATGTTTTTACTACTGTTTTGTTTTCTAGTTCAAAGATGAGCTGATAGATAAGATTATAAGACTTTAGCGGCTGAATTCAAACTGTTTACCTTAACAAGAATTTCAAGGTCAGAGAACTCGCAAGCGGATGCCCTCGCATCGCTCGGCTCGTCGGCGCAGCCAGATAAAGATCTCCAAAGAATCGTCAAGGTTGAGTTCATTGAAAAACCAAGTATCGAAGTCGCCAAGGAAGTCAACATGTTGACAAGATCTCAAGCCGCGAAGCGAAAAGCGGATCTAAGCAACGGGTCGCATACTCGTCCTGTTCCAGATCCGATGGACCTTGACCAAATCAAAGGTATTGTCGAGCCGGTTCCGATGGATCTCGACCAGTCCGACGCAGTCAGAGCAGATGAAACGACGAATGTGATGGCAAAAGACAACGAGCTCTTCCCGAATAATACAGCTTTTAACCGTGGCCTTCTCCCCGAGCAATTCGAAGAATCACCAGAGGATGCTTACCCGTGTAGCGAGGAGCCACCGCCAGAGCATGAAGTCGTCGACGTTCCCATTGACGACGAGACCACAGTCTATGGTTGCGACACCAAGTGGATGGCTGACATCCGCGGATATCTCGCAGACGGCGAGGTGCCAACCGACAAATGGGCGGCTCGCAAGTTAAAGGCCCAGTCGTCTCGCTATATTTTGCTTCACGGGGAAGTGTTGAAATGGCGACTGTCCGGGCCACTCCTCATCTGTGTCGAGGGGGAAGCAGCTCGCAAGATAATGCACGAAGTTCACGGTGGGTCCTGCGGTAACCACTCGGGAGGTCGCTCACTCGCCGTCCGAATTAAAAGACATGGATATTTTTGGCCAACCATGATAAAAGACTGCGAGTTGTTCGCGGCAAAATGCGAGAAATGTCAACGTCATGGTCCTTTCATCCATCAACCTACGGAATTTTTGAGTTCGGTCACCTTGCCTTATCCATTCATGCGATGGGCGATGGATATAATCAGACCGCTTCATCCGTCTTGGCAGAAACGATATCTTTTAGTCCTAACGGACTATTTTTCCAAGTGGATTGAAGCGGAAGCATTTGGATCGATCAAGGACAAGCATGTCGAAAACTTCGTCTGGAAGAATATCATTTGTCGACACGGCGTGCCATACGAAATAGTCACTGACAACGGTTCGCAATTTATTTCAAAGCGATTCGAACTTTTTTGCGACAAGTGGAAGATCAGAGTCAGCAAGTCGACACCTCGCTGCCCACAAGGCAATGGCCAGGCGGAGGCGTCGAACAAAACACTTATTCACGGACTAAAGACTCGACTCGACGCTAAGAAGGGCCGTTGGGCAGATGAACTCGAAGGCGTTTTATGGTCCTATCAAACCACACCTCGTCGCGCTACTGGCGAGATGCCTTTTGTCCTCGTATAAGGAACAGAGTGCGTGATTCCTCCCGAGGTCTATTTTCCAGGAGTTCGCCGACGATTACTCCCCGAACAGGAAGGTCTCAACCATCTCCTCATGCTCAACGAGCTCGACCTCATCAACGAAATGCGCGATCGAGCTCTTATCAAGATGACCAATATCAAACTGCGGCATCCAATTACTACAATTCCAAAGTTCGAGTTCGACGTTTCTACGAAGGAGACCTCGTCCTTCGTGCAGTCTTTCAGAATACGGCCGAGTCGAATGCCGGCAAACTCGGCGCACATTGGGAAGGACCTTACCAGATCACGAAGGTGGTTCGTCCAGGCGTCTACGAAATTGCCAACATGAAAGGCGAGATGATCCCGCGTTCCTGGAATGCGCGACATCTGAAAAAATACTACTGTTAAAAATACTAAGTCATTTGACTTGAACTACGGCGCGACTTGATCCCTTCACAGGGTACGTAGGCAGCTCGTCTTCGGACGAGTTCAGTTGCGCCCCCTATTCAAAAAAGGGGGGGGGGAGTGGGTCCGTATATCCATACTCCCAAAGACAATGTAATAAACTAAGGTTGTTAAGACTCGATCAGCTCGCAAACGACTTAAATGTCTACACGCGACAGCTCGCAAACGACTTAATTGTCTACATGCGACAGCTCGCAAACGACTTAAATGTCTACACGCGACAGCTCGCAAACGACTTAACTGTCTAAAACGCGACAGCTCGCAAACGACTTAAATGTCTACACGCGACTGCTCGCAAACGACTTAATCGTCTAAAACGCGACAATCGGTAAACGACTTAATCGTCTAACTGCGACTTCAATGTCGACTCGTCGTCATTTACTGACCATAATGGCGATCTCTAACACTTCATCGCGAAGTATATCTCTTATACATCCATAACGGATAAAGCGCGCTATATAAATTTAGAGTTCATCACTGGAGCGGATGTATTCAGTGGAATACGACTGTAAACCAGGATGTTCATCTCGCAAAACCCAGTTATACTTAACACTGGTCGAACTTGGCAAATATAATCTGGTCAGAGATTATAATCGAGTAAGAGATTCTGTCGAATTCATCTATACTCCGAAATTTGCTTAAAGTAACGAAGTACAACAGGCCTCGCTTGATCAGCTAGAACAGGCCTCGTCAAACATGGCAAATCTTACGGTGACGCTATCAGTCGTCTCGCCTCTAAGCGTCTTAAAACCGCATCACCTCTAAGCGTCTTAAAACCGCATCGCTTCTAAGCGTCTTAAAACCACCCCGCTAAAACAAGCTCTAACAGGCCTCAACAAAAAGGCGAATCATAAAGAAATCAGACGAGTCGCAAGAAGTCCAAATTTTTCATATAAATTTGAGTTCGACCAACTCGGCAAATAAAATGTCGCAAGTTGGATAAAGCCATCCAGGCAGCAAAACAAAAGACAAGTCTTAAAACCTTACCAAAAAATAAAGGAAAAAAAAACTAGTCATAAAAATCTATTACAAGGTGGATTAGGCGACAAGCTCGCCATCTTCAACCCCTTTATCCTCGGCGACCAGCTCGCCTTCTTCGACTCCTTTTTCTTTGGCTAAGACAACCTTACTAGCCGAACTCGCCGCCTCACCAATCTTGGGGTCCTGTTCAGAAGGAGCCGGCTCGTGCTGAGGTTCGGTTTCTACAGCTTGATTGGGATCGACAGTCTTATCCGGTTTGCCCGACTCGCTATCGCTTAGCTCCTCGCTAGCACTTCGCAGTCGCATTCCCAAAGAACCGTCGTTGGATTCCAAAGCTACATTAATACCAACAGACTTAGCAACGGTCTCGACTCGCGGAGAAACAACTATATCCGCTACATTAATGGGGACGACGTAATTCATACCTAGAATCTTTCCCAACTCGTCGCTCATCTCGTCAAAAACATCGTAGGCAGCACCCAGCGTTGCCTTGTTCTCGACTAGAAGAACGCGTTCGGCTATGGGGTCGGAAGGTTCCTCAGGGTTCTCCATGTCGTCGAGGAGTTGAAGGTTGGAGTCCGCCTGCGAGAGAAGGACCATTTTCCTCATCGGCTTCTTCATCATTCGACAAAAAAGCTCGTTAGCGCGGTCCAGTTTAGCTTGCACCTCGGCAGCCGCGGATCGCCTCGCAGAAGAAGCAGCCCCTTCAAGATCCCCCTCGCGACTCGCTTTCAGAGCCGATAATTCTGCCTCCAGCTCGACATTTTTCTCCTAGGCCTTCTTCTTCTCAAGAACGACTCTTTGAAGGTGCATCCCCAAGTCGTCATAACTTTTCTTGAATGCCTCGCGTTCAGCAGCGAGTTGTTTCATTTGAGCCGCGAGTTTTTCCTTCTCGGCTTCTTCCTTCTTGCAGTGAGCAATAGCCTGCAAAGGAGTTGAAAGTATGAGAAACGAAGCAAGACGGAACAGAGATTAAATGGGAATTTACCTTAGCCTGGCGAGACGCGAATTCCTTGTAGAGCTCGCTCTTTACCAGCATCTCCGGGATCGGCATGTTGTCGCCCGGATATGTGACCTTAGCCATCAAGGCGGCCGCAGCTAATGGATCATTATAAAGTTGGCAGAATTTCCAGATCGCGGACCCGGAGGAATGGACCCGCCTTGAGGCAGAGTCGGCAGCTCGCGACGAGATTTCTTCGAATCCTTAGCCTTGCCCTTGCCTTTGTCAGCGGCAGAGTGTTTTCGTTTCCGAGTCAGCTGCTCCTCGGGCTCGACGAGCTCGTCCGTAATGGTAATTGGCTATGAAGTAATAACAGCCAACGTACCACTCGCGGCTACAGCAGCCGCTTCGTCGCTCTTTGCGATAGGAGTGTTTTCCTTGGCTACACTCCGCTCTGACGTCTCGGCGGCAGGAGTAGCAACTTTCGTCTCGGCCTTTTTCTTGGCCTTTGCAGCATTCTTCTTCGCGATGTCGCGGAAAGTGGGTCGGTTCGGCATCATATCGAGGTCGTCGGACTCGCTCTGATAGGTGCAGTCTTCCTCGTCGTTTAAGGCAATCTCGCGAGCTCGAATGACTCTCTGAAGGTGGAAATGGCGCTCCCAAAGACACTTCCGAGCCTTTAGCTTTTTGCAAAGATCGTTAATTCCGGGAACTGGAGTTCCTAGCGGTTTGCGAGCTGTGAAAACAATTGAACAAAAAGTTAAGAAAAGCATATGAAGAAGGCAGTTCGCGCGATAATATTTTAAGGGATTCTACCAAGAGTTCCCCACTTCGCCACCACCGCGTGTTCTTCTTCAATAGACGCGGCTGATATCGACACAAAGAAAAAATATTTCCGCCAACTGTGGTCTTTGTTCGGGAAGTCGTCTAAAATCTTGTACAGGGGTCGACTCGCCAGATTGTAAAGCTTCTTGCCACTCGGGTCTTTGTTCTTGCGGAATTCAAGAAAATTATGAAGGTGAAGGACCCCAATGGACTCACCACATTCAACAGCTCGCGTCAGAAGTCCGACAAGTTGACGAAATCCTCTCGTATTAATCTGCGCAAGTGCGATGCGATGGACCCGCATATATCGCAGAATCGTCACGGGGATGGGGAATGTAAGATAACAATCCCGAAACCAACATTTGTACGCAGTGAATGTGCCGGCAGGCGGGTCATCTTCTCGCTGCCCAATGGATGGCACAATCATCTCGACCGAGTCGGGAATCCCGCATTCTAGGCGAAGGTCTGCTAGGGAGTCCTCGTCACACCATGAAGAGCTTGGAGGTGGGCGTTGCTTTCGCCTCGACTTCTTCGTCTTCTTCTTGACGACCTCGGCCAGTCCAGATCCAATCCAGGCTTCCACTCTTTCTGCTTCTATGAGGGGATTATACTCCCAAGTACGTTCTTCGATCTTTACTTGGAAAGGCAGCTCGACAGGACTGAGCGACTCGTCACGAAGATGTGGAATTTCCACGACTAGCCTTTGCTCATTAACAGCGGAAGTCTCGCCAATTTGCGAAGGGCGCGAGGTCCCAACTCCCTCTTCAAAATCAGTTCGTGCAGCTCGCATCGGTGAAGCAGACTCCCCCGTCTCGCGACTTTGCCTTAAGATGGGAGTGGGATAGGAAGAAGTCGGCAAGAGGAGAATTACCTCTAGCTCGACACTCTCGCGCAGAAGAACTCACTTCCTCGCGCCCAGAAGGACTCGCTCCCTTGCGGCCGGAAGTACTCGCGTCCTCAAATCCGCGGAACCGACCACAACTCAAACTCGCATCAATGACCGACTCGCCATTAGCGGAGTACACCCAGATCAATTTTTCCTTCTCGGCGAGCTCGGCAGATCTCGCAGACTTAATCGAATTTGTTGACGACATTTTGGATCAAAAAGTGGAGATTTTCAGTTTTTCTCAAGAATACCGACGGTGGCGATGAAGAACACGGCGGCGACGAAGTGATGGGACGGCAAAAAACCCTATCAATACTTGAAAGAAAAACGAGAGAAAAGGGAGGGAGAGCAAACCTGTTTTCGGAGAAATGAGAATTATGAGAAGTATCTGAGATGCATCGCTCCTTATAAAGGCATGTTTTACGGTTCGAGTTTTGAGGTGGGCCTCATTTTAATTTGGGCCGAGAATCCGGGCTGAAAAGGATCACAATTTCGAAGGGAACCGAATCAACCTACGATCCCGACTTCGTATTAGCTCGAAACGCAACCTCGCGAGTTCACCTCTGACCTAATTCGCGGCTTCAAGACTTCGCTTTCTCAAAACTTCGATTCTCAGCGATTACCACGACCTCACAGTATTTATGGAGTTCATTAAGTCTCATCCTCGTAACTTGTTCAAATCTATCTCTTCATCAAATCAGCTCGCACCTTCGCGACTCTCTTCATCAAATCGACCTCGCGACTTCATCTCCGTCATTGAATAAATTCGCGACCCCGTTGCTCATTTTGTCAAAACAATTCGCGACTCCGCAGACTTCCGTCTTGTCGCCTCGCGCATATCGAGCGACTCGAAGATATGTGACATATTCATCTTGTCGCCTCGAGCATATCGAGCGACTCGCAGATTTGTGACATGATCTTCAAGCAGCTCACGGATTTTGACCTCGATCAGCTCGCGATATTGCAAGATCGAAATCTACTCGCTCATAACGTCACACTCAATCAACTCGCGACTTCATCTCATCAGGCAGGTCACGACTTAATCAGAATCGGCTCGCCAAAATCGGTTTGTGACTTCACTTCGCTGTCTTCTTCGACTCGCACCTCGCGAATTTGATATCACCTCTCGGGTTCGCAACAACAAAAATCAACCTTTGAAGTCGACAATGACGACTTGAACGAGTGTGTGACTTGTGCTCTTTTTCCCTTGATCTGGTTTTTCCCACTGGGTTTTCTAGACAAGGTTTTTACCGAGGCTTGTTCACACACTTATATGTCGTCATCATCTTCAAGCGGCTCGCGAATTACGAACGCGATCAGCTCGCAACTTCACAAATTCAAAATCGACTCGCTCATAACGTCGCATTCGAACAGCTCGCGACTTCCTCAAAATCAACTCTCGACTTCCTCAAAATCAACTCGCGACTTCATCTCACCAGATCAGTTCGCGATTTAATCAGCTCGCCAAAATCACTTCGCCGTCTTACGGTCAAATCACTCAAGTCGCCTCGCGTCTTCGAACAACTCGCAGATTTTGGACTAGCTCATTTCGTCACTTCGCGACTTCAAGATCGACTCGCTGATAACCCATATCGATCAGCTCGCCGAATTGGGTACAACCATGTCACTTGGGCTCGGCAAAATCGGTCAACACGTTAACAGTCTAAACGGGAATCGATTCTTCATTCGGACACCCTTACTTCAACATTTTTTAATTAAACTGTTGAACTGGGGGGGGCTAACTGTAGGGGTCAAATCTCCCCTAGAAGAATCGATAAGCCTAAATCGACTAAGTATACGTTAAATGGCCCAACGGTCAAGCCCAGAAGACAGAAGCCCATTAAAGGCCCATTACTGTTCATCCGAACCGACCTATTTTCTCTATAAATAAGCATGTACCCCCCTCATTTGAGGGGATCCGATTTTTCTGAACTATAATAAGACAAAAACAGCTTCTTAGCTAATTAATAAAAACAGTTCAAGAACCCTAATTCTCTTTCAATCTGAGTGTTTGTAAACCTAAAGAAGCTCTATTTCGAAGAATCTTCACAAATTCTATTGTGTGAAATTCCAGCTCGCACAGGTTTGTTTAAAGAAAAACCACCAACAAATTCCAATAAATTCAAAAAAACATAGAAAAATTAAAATCACAAATTATAAATTCATAATGTATAACTGAAAACCAAAAAACCAAATGAAAAAACTTGAATAAGAAATAATACTAAAAATGATAGAAGTTCATAATTTGAAAAAACATATGGCTTCCTTGACACGAATCAAGGTCATTCTTGCCTACGTTCTTTGGGAGGTATGATAGGTTCTTTTTCAGGTTTACCATTATCCTCTACATAGATCAAACAAATAGTATAAATAATAAACAAAATTTAGTATATGATTTTGCAAGTTTGAAAAATAAATAAATCTTTACCTTCATAAGCTTCAAATCCGCGCAACCAATTTCTACTGCATATTAATACTTTCGTTAAACTATTATTATATTTTAGATATACATTAGATTATATATATATATATATATATATATATACATATACATATACATATATATATATAAACTTAAAACTATATATAAATATATAATGTATATAAAAATTGGCGGGTAATCCATTAACCCGTGGTTTTTTATGGGTTTTACCCGCGAAATCCGTTACCCGTCATGGGTCAACCCATGAGACCCATTTTTTTTTGGGTTTACATTATTGAACCCATACCCATCCCAAGGTGGGATGGGTTGTTGTCGGACCCGTGGGTTTTGACCCACTCTGACAGCTCTAGTTTCGCGGGTAAAACCCATAAAAAACCACGGGTTAATGGGTTACCCACCAATTTTTATATACATTATATATTTATATATAGTTTTAAGTTTATATATATATATATATGTATATGTATATATATATAAGCTAATTTATATCTAAAATATAATAATAGTTTAACGAAAGTATTAATATGTAGTAGAAATTGGTTGCGCGGATTTGAAGCTTATGAAGGTAAAGATTTATTTATTTTTCAAACTTGCAAAATCATATACTAAATTTTGTTTATTATTTCTACTATTTGTTTGTTCTATGTAGAGGATAATGGTAAACCTGAAAAAGAACCTATCATACCTCCCAAAGAACGTAGGCAAGAATGACCTTGATTCGTGTCAAGGAAGCCATATGTTTTTTCAAATTATGAACTTCTATCATTTTTAGTATTATTTCTTATTCAAGTTTTTTCATTTGGTTTTTTGGTTTTCAGTTATACATTATGAATTTATAATTTCTGATTTTAATTTTTCTATGTTTTTTTGAATTTATTGGATTTTGTTGGTGTTTTTTCTTTAAACAAACTAATTTTTATTTTTATTTTACAGTAAATATTAAAACCTATGGGCCGCCCAAAAAACCCATGGTATTTAGTGGGTTGGGTTTGGGTCTATAGGTATTGACCCGCGGGTCTCATGGGCCGGCCCACCGTGGGCAAAAAAAAAATGAACCCATGGCGGGTTGGGTCAAATGGGTTGGGTTGGCCCATCTGACAGCTCTACGCGAAACCCGTTACCCGTCATGGGTCAACCCATGAGACCCATTTTTTTTTGGGTTTACATTATTGAACCCATTCCCATCCCAATGTGGGATGAGTTGTGTAACACCCGCGAACCAAAAATAAAAAAAAAATATAAATAAATCCAGTTTGGACTTTTTGGTCGGGACGATCGACAAATGGTGTGTCGGGTGTTATTTTATGCAAGATGCAAATATAACGAGTGAAGTAACCGTTGTATAAAGAAGCTTATTTTTGTGAGTTGGGTATTATTTTCCTAATTAGTGGGTGTATTTTAATCAGAGAGATTATTAAATACAAAGGAAAAATAATACAAGAATTTTTAAATAAAAAGAAAAAAAGGGGTTGCCTCTTGGGGAATTTTTATTTCAGAACTTTACCCCTTCAATGGCCTATTAAAACTGAAATTCCCAGTAATAAAAATGGTGTTAGAGAGGGGAAGAAATTTGTGTGTTTTGGTCTTGGACTGATGAGAGAAACGTTTTTTTGAGGGATGAAGTTATGATTTCGTTTGGGGGAAGGAACGATCGGATGTGAAGATCAACTCGGTTTGAGCTTAAATTTCGTAGGTATGTTCTCCTATGTCTTAGCTAGCCGTGAGGCAAATCCGTTTGTTAATTGGATGTCTGTGCTAAGAGAAATCCGTGTTTTCGTGAGGGAGGTTCGGCTGTATCGGGTTTAAGGATCAGTCGGATTGCGGGGTGTTTTTACGGAGTTTCATGGAGAATTAGGTGACGTTCTATAGCTCGTTGGAAAGACCTGTGAGTCTAGTTTCCAGAGCTGTTTTCCGATCAAAAATCCGAGGTAAACTCCGTCCTAAGTGTTGTTTTTAGCAAATCGTGTCGGCTCTGTTTTGGGCAGAACATCCTATTTTGGTTTGAGAAACTCTTGTGGTGATGTTTAGGTATCCAGAAGGAGTTAGGTGACGATCTATAGATCGTTGGAAAGATCTTCTTCTCTAGTTTTTGGATCAGTTTTCCGATCGAATTTTGGAGGTCGGAACTGTTAGAATTTCGATCGGTAAGTTCGCTAAATTTGAGATTAATCTCTCAATTGGATTTATATCCAACCGGTTCTTCATGGTTTTAGACCGGTTTTGGGTTCCTGAGAAAGTGCTTAGTGTTCGTGTTTAATCCGTTTGTGAATTGGGCATATTTTACTTTTGAACCGTGTATAATTTGGACCGGTTCAGTAAGTTTTAAACCGGTTTTGGGAAAACCGATTCCATTTTTAGATTGTTCTTGTTAAGATATTTCTGATGGTATGCTGATCATATTTTTGTGACCAACGGATTAATTTAGGTGAATAGTTGGTGTTTGGGAACGCGTGTGGGGATTCGTCGGTACGCGAATTTTTCTTAGGCTAAGGTGAGTACATGACCGTAGGCTCATTTAAGCCGACATCGAGTGTGAACGAACGATTTATATTGGTTCCCGTGATAAAATTGTGTGGTTTGTGTTTAATTAATTAATTATTTAATTGGTTAATTATTTAATTATTTAATTATTTGTGTCGATCGGCAGTGTTGTTTGAATTATGTGGGAATTTTAATCGTATTTGGTTGAATGCGTGTTTGTTGTTTGTGTGTAATTAATTAATTATTTAATTGATTAATTATTTAATTATTTGTGTGGATTGGCAGTGTTGTTTGAATCGTGTGGCCATTTTAATCGTATTGGGTTGCTTGCGTGTGGGTTAAAAATGCACTTAGCCTGTAGGCGGGATGATTGGCTCACTAAGTATTTATGAAATACTTATGCAACTCATTTGTTTTATGTGTTGTAGGAATTAGGAAAGAAAGCGTGATCGCGGAATAATGGCGTTGGAGGAGGATGATTAGGGATGTTTGTGTGTTTGCATTTTTAGTAGGTTGCTAGAAATGTTTAAATAATATTATTCGTGAATTTATTGTTTAATAATTAAGTTGTGTGAATTCCGCTGTTTGTTGCTTGTTGTTGAAATTAATCTTTGAGAATTAATAATTATGGGGTTATTAATTCGGATTAATTTATAAATAATAATAAAAAAAATGGGTCGTCACATTTTGGTATCAGAGCCCTTACGATTCTAGGGCAATAGATTGTGTGAACTGAGACTATGTGATTTAAATTGATTATGAGTAGTTAGTTAATTTAATAGAGTCTTAGAATCATCTTCTTCGGCCTTTAAAGAGATTCCGCGGTAAGTATTTTTTTTTTTTGACTATGGTAACTTCTAGTATGCCTAGTTTCTGTTCTGGGAAATGAAGGAAAATGGTAGGTAATGATAGAGGAAGTGGTCGAGGCCGTGGTAGAGGCCGAGTACGTGGTCGGAAACCAGCGAGAAGGTCTTCCGATGGAGTTGTCGCGCGTGTTGCGCTGAGTGCTACGCAAGAGCAAGTGGCTGATTCGCAGAAGCATCAAGTAGGATCGGTGAGCGAGATCAGTTCCAAAGTCAGCGTGAAAGCTGAGGGTAGCAGAATGGGTGTCTGAGAGACTGCTGCGGCGACAGGCCCCGGTGCGAGTGCTGCTGGTGTAGGAGCCAAAAATTCAGATGATCGTCTAGCGCAGATGCTAGAGTTGGTATTGGAGCGGGTACCAGGTGCGGTGCCAGTGGCAGAGGTGCGGTAGAGAGCTGCAGTTGATGAGTTGCGTCCGGCTCATTGGGAAATTATGGGTCAGATGCAGAGTTTGAGTTTAGCTTTCTTTCTAAGGCGGAGTTAGGCCTGAGAAGGCTAATAAGTGGCGCATTAAAATGGAACACAACTTCCTTTCGGGTAGATTCAGGAGGAATAATAAGGGGAGTTGGATGTTCATTACTTGGGTACTGATGCGCAGTTGTGGTGGGGAGGCATTAAGGCCACAAGGCCTGGTGCAGTATGGATTTGAAATAAATTCTTAGCTGAGTTCAATGCTAAGTTATTTTTCCAGTAGACAGTGGATTGTCTTGAGACGATGTTTGTGGAGCTTGTTCAGGGTAACCGGACGGAGCGTGAGTACGACGCAGAATTTAGCACGCTGCTTGTTGTGCGGTTAGAGGCATGAGAGAAGAGCAGACGTAGGAGTAGAGGTTCCTAAGGGGACTTGGGGCTGAGTTGAGGATACGGTGTGGAGTGTCAGAGTACGCCGCGAGGATAAAGCTGGTTGAGATTGCTGCAGGTATTGAGAAGGACCCGAGAGGTCAGACAATTGCAGTGGTTCCAGCAGAGGTTGCTCCTACTGATCAGCAAAGAGATAGCGGTAGCAGAGTGGATCTGGTTATGGCAAGGGCGGTAAGCCTGAGCAGGGCCAGAAGAGGAGATGGAATGATGATTTGTGATTGAGTCAGAGTGGTCGCGGATGCTTTGAGTATGGGAGCATGCACCACAAGTTAGAGAGTTGTCCTAAGAAGGACAAGACTCGGGATTGTGCGAGTGTTTTGTCATTGCAGAGAGATGAGGCATATCAGGCAGATGTGTTTCAAGTTGCAGCAGATGGCAGTGGCTGCGGTCCAGCCGGTGGCAGAGCAATCGGGGACAGCCCAGGCAGTGGCGCAGACTGCAGTAGGACAGCGAGCGCGGAGGACCTGAGAGAGTAGGTCAAGGATTGAGCTGGTTTCTGTTATGTTCCAGTTTCAGAGTTTAGCTTTTGCTATATTGTTGTGATGTTGGTATTTTCGTTTGGCGTAGAACGATTAATACGAGTTGAAATTTATAAGATGAGTAGTTCTTATTTATTTTGCGGCTGGGTAGTCGCGGTGCGGAGGTTGTGTTGAGTTTTGTGGAGAGTCTAAAAATAGAAGTTTACGGGAATTAGGACTGTCTATTTTTTGAGGGACTCTAGTGAACACCCGGTGTGATAGGGCTGTTCAAGTTAACCAGAGGATTGGTCAGGATGCGAGGATATTCTGGATTAGGGAATATCATGTTTGGAACTGGGCGAGACCTGTGAGGATTCTCGAGAAGAGAGTCAAGGTGCTGCGCCGAAAGAGGGTACCGTTGCTGAGAGTCTTATGGGATTGTAGCGGTACGGAGGAGGAGACTTGGGAGCCTGAGGCAAAGATGAAATTGAAGTTCAGCAAGTGGTTTGACAAGCAGGTCATAAATTGAGCTTCACTATTTCTTTGTGGTTCCAGTTGCGTTATTTTAGCGTGTGGCTATTATCAGTTGATACATGTATCTTTTCTTTCGTTGTAACGATTCATACTTTTGGAAATTTATAAGATGATGTTCCTTATATTTCCGGGTTAAAGCATATGTACTCATTTGGGACGTGGTTTCCAGCATATGTACTGAGTATTGGGACGTGGTTTCCAGCATATGTACTGAGTATTGGGACGTGGTTTCCAGTATATGTACTCATTTGGGACGTGGTTTCTAGCATATGTACTCATTTGGGACGTGGTTTCCAGCATATGTACTGAGTATTGGGACGTGGTTTCCAGCATATGTACTGAGTATTGGGACGTGGTTTCCAGTATATGTACTCATTTGGGACGTGGTTTCCAGCATATGTACTCATTTGGGACGTGGTTTCCAGCATATGTACTGAGTATTGGGACGTGGTTTCCAGCATATGTACTCATTTGGGATGTGGTTTCCAGCATATGTACTGAGTATTGGGACGTGGTTTCTAGCATATGTACTGAGTATTCGGACGTGGTTTCCAGTATATGTACTCATTTGGGACGTGGTTTCCAGCATATGTACTCATTTTGGACGTGGTTTCCAGCATATGTACTGAGTATTGGGACGTGGTTTCTAGTATATGTACTCATTTGGGACGTGGTTTCCAGCATATGTACTCATTTGGGACGTGGTTTCCGGCATATGTACTGAGTATTGGGACGTGGTATCCAGTATATGTACTCATTTGGGACGTAGTTTCCAGCATCTGTACTGAGTAGTGGGACGTGGTTTCCCTAGAGTGTGTGGAATGAGTTAAGAGCACTGAATGTCTAGAAAAGTGCGTATAACTTGGGATTAGTGATGAGCTGCGGAGGTCAAGAGAAGATCTCGTGAGTGTTGGCTGGTTGGTAAGATGCCCATTCTAGAGTGGAAGTGTGAAGTGGAAGTATTAATGTCGGGTCAATATCAAGGAAAGTATTCCTGGTTTCCAGATGTTTGTATACGTATGTGTTGATTACTCTAAGGAAGTATTTTCCTATATAGAGTCAGAGCTTGAGGGAGACGTCCTGAGAGTGGAGTGGCATCGGCATCGTTACCTCGAAGGAGACGTCCTGAGAGTGTGATGATGACGGTATAAGTATGAGTGATCAATATCTGACTGTGGCATAAAAATAAAACAGGATACGAACCTCTAAGATATTTCTTTTCGTTCGGTTCCGCTGACTTGGGATTAACAGACGCAACGTTTTTGGTTGTGCAAGTTTTGTTAGATTGTTGCACAAGCGATCGATCCAATTTGGGTCTACAGTAGATCGTACATGTTCTTGATTGATTGTTGTACGATCAGTTGGGCAGACCTAGGAAGGGTTAATAAATGTTGCATATTTATCTTCGGAGTCAGGAGCCTTGCGTATTTTAGCTGTTTAGAGTAGTTTTCAGGATTTGTTGAGTATGAGTATTCTAGATAAGAGGTGGGCATAGAGTGGATCACTGGTGCCTATCTAAGTTTGTTGTTATAGCAGTTTTCAGACAAGTAGCGGAATGGCTACATATGAGGCTATATATGGGAGACCATGTAAGACATCTCAAACCCAAGTGGGGGAGATGTGTGTTTTTGGAGCGAGTTTGGTTCAGGAAACGACGGAGAAGGTCCGCATCTTGAAACTGAACATGGAAAAGACTCAAGATCGGCAGAAGAATTATGCCGATAAGAGAAGAAAATAACTGAAGTTCGCGGTCACAGATAGAGGATATATCAAGATGACCATGTTGCGAGATTCTACGAGTTGAGTTCGGAGGCTCAGTTGAGTATAAGGTTTATGGAAGTTTCCTGTAGTGGAATGAGTTGGACCGGTGGCATGACGGTTAAAGTTGCCTCTGGTAGATGATTTGTGTGTCAAGGTTGAGGGAGTGCATGTACACTTCAGAGAAGTCGGTGGCTAAGTGTCTGGTGGAACTTCAGCCAGTTTTGTCAGTGACAGTGAGACCTTTAAGGATTTCTCGAGAGGAGAATTAAGGTGATGCCTCAGAGGAAGTTCCTCTAGTGGGGATTTTTATGGTTTGTGTTGTTGCGGGAAAGGAGGCTGGAGAGCCTGAGGCAAGATGAAATTGAAATTAAGCTGGTAGTTTGACAGGAATGTCGCAGCTTAAGATACTTCGATCTTGTGGTTCTGGTTTCGAAGTTTAGCTTAGTGCAGTGGATGTGTTGGATTTATGTAATATCGTTGGGATATAACGATTATACATTTTAGAGGAATGAAAATTTCCCGGTATACTTGTTTAGGAGATGAGGATTTCTCCAGAGGGATGAGGATTTCCCGGTATACTTGTTTAGGAGATGAGGATTTCTCCAGAGGGATGAGGATTTCCCGGTATACTTGTTTAGGAGATGAGTATTTCTCCAGAGGGATGAGTACTTCCCAGATGGTTAGTAGGAGATGAGTATTTCTCCAGAGGGATGAGTACTTCCCAGATGGTTAGTAGGAGGTGCGTATTTCTCCAGAGGGATGAGTACTTCCCAGATGGATATGTAGTGAGAGATGAGATTTATCTCGAAGGGATGAGTATTTCCCTTTAAATGGATAACTCAAAGGATGTGTTCCAACGAGTGAGTGGGATGAGGTGTTTCCCTGGGTGTTATTAGGAGATGGGGATTCTTCAGAGGGGTGGTAATTTCCTGTATTCTATTTGGAATAAGGTTTTCCCCGAATAAGTATAGAGAGATAAAGGTTTTCTCTCGAGAGGAATGGGTATTTTTCTCGTGTAAGTTAGCCAAAGGATGTATTCCTAAGAGCTAGAAAATGGTGGGTGTTGAATCTAGGGTTAACATTACGTTGGAACTTTGATTCAGATGACTTGGTAATGGATGTACTGTCTTTGGTCGTGCATGTTCTTGTTTGATTGTTGTACGATCAATTGGACACGATGTTCCCCGGGCACATTTGGTCAGGTTCTGGACGGAAGTGTTAACTTTAGTGAGATGGATTGTGAAAACCCGGAGATCGAGAGTGATGATCTTGGGTAGTATTGACCGGGTTAGGTCAGGAGTTAAGTCTATGATAGACGGTTTGTGGGTGGCGAGTAGTAATCTCGAATGGTGTTGACCGGAATTGGGTCAAAAATTTGCCTATGGTAGACGGCTAATGAGATCTAAGTGATGGTATCACGTGTGGATGATCAGGTTGGATCAGAAGTATGGTCTGAGATAGACGGCGGGTATCGTGCAGCTTGGTCGTAGAGGCTAGTGCGATAGGATTCGAGGACGAATCCAGTGTTAGTGGGGGAGAATTGTAACACCTGCGAACCAAAAAAAAAAAAAATAAATAAATAAATCCAGTTTGGACTTTTTGGTCGTGTCGATCGACAAATGGTGTGTCGGGTGTTATTTTATGCAAGATGCAAATATAACGAGTGAAGTAACCGTTGTATAAAGGAGCTTATTTTTGTGAGTTGAGTATTATTTTCCTAATTAGTGGGTGTATTTTAATCAGAGAGATTATTAAATACAAAGGAAAAATAATACAAGAATTTTTAAATAAAAAGAAAAAAAGGGGTTGCCTCTTGGGGAATTTTTATTTCAGAACTTTACCCCTTCAATGGCCTATTAAAACTGCAATTCCCAGTAAGAAAAATGGTGTTAGAGAGGGGAAGAAATTTGTGTGTTTTGGTCTTGGACTGATGAGAGAAACGTTTTTTTTGAGGGATGAAGTTATGATTTCGTTTGGGGGAAGGAACGATCGGATGTGAAGATCAACTCGGTTTGAGCTTAAATTTCGTAGGTATGTTCTCCTATGTCTTAGCTAGCCGTGAGGCAAATCCGTTTGTTAATTGGATGTCTGTGCTAAGAGAAATCCGTGTTTTCGTGAGGGAGGTTCGGCTGTATCGGGTTTAAGGATCAGTCGGATTGCGGGGTGTTTTTACGGAGTTTCAGGGAGAATTAGGTGACGTTCTATAGCTCGTTGGAAATACCTGTGAGTCTAGTTTCCAGAGCTGTTTTCCTATCAAAAATCCGAGGTAAACTCCGTCCTAAGTGTTGTTTTTAGCAAATCGTGTCGGCTCTGTTTTGGGCAGAACATCCTATTTTGGTTTGAGAAACTCTTGTGGTGATGTTTAGGGATCCAGAAGGAGTTAGGTGACGATCTATAGATCGTTGGAAAGATATTCTTCTCTAGTTTTTGGATCAGTTTTCCGATCGAATTTTGGAGGTCGGAACTGTTAGAATTTCGATCGGTAAGTTCGCTAAGTATAATTTGGACCGGTTCAGTAAGTTTTAAACCGGTTTTGGGAAAACCGATTCCATTTTTAGATTGTTCTTGTTAAGATATTTCTGATGGTATGCTGATCATATTTTTGTGACCAACGGATTAATTTAGGTGAATTAGTTGGTGTTTGGGAACGCGTGTGGGGATTCGTCGGTACGCGAATTTTTCTTAGGCTAAGGTGAGTACATGACCGTAGGCTCATTTAAGCCGACATCGAGTGTGAACGAACGATTTATAGTGGTTCCCGTGATAAAATTGTGTGGTTGTTTGTGTTTAATTAATTAATTATTTAATTGGTTAATTATTTAATTATTTAATTATTTGTGTCGATCGGCAGTGTTGTTTGAATTATGTGGGAATTTTAATCGTATTTGGTTGAATGCGTGTTGGTTGTTTGTGTGTAATTAATTAATTATTTAATTGCTTAATTATTTAATTATTTAATTATTTGTGTGGATTGGCAGTGTTGTTTGAATCGTGTGGGCATTTTAATCGTATTGGGTTGCTTGCGTGTGGGTTAAAAATGCACTTAGCCTGTAGGCGGGATGACTGGCTCACTAAGTATTTATGAAATACTTATGCAACTCATTTGTTTTATGTGTTGCAGGAATTAGTAAAGAAAGCGTGATCGCGGAATCATGGCGTAAGAGGAGGATGATTAGGGATGTTTGTGTGTTTGCATTTTTAGTAGGTTGCTAGAAATGTTTAAATAATATTATTCGTGAATTTATTGTTTAATAATTAAGTTGTGTGAATTCCGCTGTTTGTTGCTTGTTGTTAAAATTAATATTTGAGAATTAATAATTATGGGGTTATTAATTCGGATTAATTAATAAAAAAAAAAAAATAGGGTCGTCACAGGTTGGGTCGGACCCGAGGGTTTTGACCTACTCTGACAGCTCTAGTATAATTGATTTGAGGTGCTAAAATTTCCTGATATACACATCATAATTTTTTTAATAACTACATCATTGACTTAGGGCATCCGCATTGCACACCCACGAAGGTCTAAAGTGATTTTTAAATTATTAAAACACACTCTCTCTCTTCCTTTTAATCAACTTTATACTTTCTCTTTCATCCTTTTACTCAACTTTTACTAATTTTATATCTAAACACTCTCTTTTTCTTTTAAACACACTCTCCAAAAGATCCAATATTAGATCACTCTCTCTCCAAAAGATCTAATTTTATCCACAAAAACACTCTATTTCTTCCTTTTACTCAAATTTTATATTTCAATATACCCCACAAAAACACTCTCTTTCTTTCTTTTACTCAAATTTTAATAATTTTATATTATAGGAACACAACTTTAGACCCTCGTGGGTCTGCAATGCGGATGCCCTTAGAGCATGATTATTGGAGACCCTTTGGGGTCTAATGTGGTGTTTTTATAATATAAAATTATTAAAATGGCTGTAAAAGGAAGAAATAGAGTGTTTTTGTGAGGTATGTTGAAATATAAAATTAATAAAATTTGAGTAAAGAGAAGAGAGAGAGTCTAAAAGGAAGAGAGAGTGTCTAAAATTAGATATTTTGGAGAGTGTTTTTAAAAGGAAGAAAGAGTGTTTAAATATAAAATTAATAAAAGTTGAGTAAAAAGATGAAAGAGAAGGTATAAAGTTGAGTAAAAGGAAGAGAGAATGTGTTTTACTAATTTTTTATTAATTTTAGACCTCAAGGGGTTTGGAATAATCATGCTCTTATGTCATATGTCATGTCTCCCAAAAGGTATTAATGAAAACGTATGAGCCAGACCAATATAGTCCAAATGATTCACCACATACATTTTTATACTATAATTTTCCATGGTCACAAGATCCGCCACATGCATCTTAACTTTCTAAATTAATGGGTTTGATTGGTAAACAATCTTTATATATACCGCTTCTGCGTACCGCTTTGCACTATGCATTACACTCAGCTTTTTGAACAGCTTTGCATTATGCTTACAGCTTTCACTATGCTTACAGCTTTGCACTATGCGTTACACTCAGCTTTTTATACAGCTTTGCACTATGTTTACAGCTTTGCACTGGTTACCAATCTGACCCAATAATTCGATTATACTTTTATTTGTGTTTCCTTTTAGCTCATCTCAATTATACGACATTACGACTTACGAAGGCTGCTATGATTGCTTCATATAGTATATGTAACTCCATGCATCCATGTTTTAGAAAGTTGTATATACAAAACTAAGCGTATTAAAAAAGATAAGTTATTCTATGTAATTTGAAGTACTAAACTATTAACTCTAGAATGATGATTTTAACAAAAAAAAAAAAACTATAGAATGATGATTAGAAAATAGTTAAAAAGGTATACTTCCATTAATATAAATACCATCCAAACATCAAATTATATTTAAAAAACAAACATCAAACATCAAACAATAGTAGTGAAATAAAAAGCGTAATAAATATATTTTGTAGTAAATGTCATCAACAATAACATATGTTTTCGTTCAATATCTAGTTAAATACAAACACATGGCATCGGGTAGCTAGCCTATATATAGCTAATTAGTTTAGAATTTGGGTGAATTGCAAAAATAACAACAAAAAAAAAAATTAATTCATAAACTAACAAAAATTAGCTTATGTGGCCTAATCAAAAGCACTAAAATTAGGTCAAATGTTTAGTTTTTGAATTATAATTTTTTTTATTGTTATTGACCCTAATTTCCCTTTGAATTTTCTTAGTTGACAAAAAAAAATGTTTAGTATTTTCTTGACATTTTGCTGAACTATTTTTTTTATATATAAGTTCGAAGTTTGTGAGTAAATCATAATCTTTGTAGGACTGAAGTCAATTTTAGTGTATTCTTTTTTTGAAATATTTCTTTTTTTTCAAAAAAAAAATTAAACTAGGACACAGTGAAACCCAACTCCAAATACTAAACAATTAGTCTACCACACATTTAGTTTTTTTTTTTTTTGGTCGAAACCACACATTTAGTTTGTCTTAAGAATTATTTAAGAAAGTTAAACCAGACACAAGGGTAAAATGATTGTAATTATGAGAAAAATATGACCGGGACCGGCGAGTATTGCCGGCGCGTGCACGTGAGAACATGTGTCCTCCTTCTTTACGTGCAGAAGTAAATTTGGTTCGTGGGATTGTGAAAAAGTACCTAATGAGTAGTTGACACGTGTTAACGCAGTGTCTATGAAGTGGCAATAGTTAATGCAAAAATAAAAAAGCCTCCTATTTATTGAAATCACGGCGTAGGTTTTTGCGATGGCTTTACACGTGTACGTGTCAGACACGAGTTAAGATAGAGAACACGTGGAACTCAATAATAGATCAGTAGGTCCCGCTTGTGTGTGTTTAACGACGATATTTTTTGGATGAGCTGTTATTTTTTGACTGCTGGATTGGACAGACATGACACTTTATTTTGTGTGTTTTGGGTTTTTGAAATAAAACTATCATAAATAATTTGTGAATTGTGATCGAATAAATGCTTGACTTGTGATTTTTTTTTTCTCACTCATATGTATTGTTTTTAATTCAGCTACCAAAAGTTATACATTTATATCTATCTGTCAGACGGAAAAAAAAAAAATATCTATCTGTCAAAGCTCAACATTGAGACGACGACTTTTTTTGGCGGTTCTTCTTGTAGAGAGTCTAGAGACCCTAATCGTTTTAAGGCAAAGTCTTATGTTTTTTTTTTGAATTATACACAGTTTCCCCCAAATGATTTCTGGTCCAAGAGACTAATCTGTGTCGCCGACGATGCCCAAATTTTAATTCCCCGGTGGCCAAGAATCGAACCCGGGACCTTATTGAGAATTACCTCCCTTAAGTACCACTGGGATACGACCACTTGGTTGGCAAAGTCTTATGTTTTGTGTCAAATAAACATAATTAATCTGAAAGGTATGTGCTGAACTTAATATTAGGCCTATTAATATAACTTTTGAAGAAAAAGATCTTGACTAGATGTGTTTGTATTAATAGATGAAAATACTATTGTAATATTATGCAGGGGCGTATCCAAATATTTTTGGGTTATGTTCAAATGATTTCATCAAAGATATATTTAATATGTTAAAATAATTTTTCAGAATATATAGATGTTAATTTATATGTATATTTTGTTTTTAATTGTTTTTTTGTCAATACCAAATCATGTTCGGTTATTCAATTTACCCTTGCTAAAACAGTCATGATTTCCAAACAAAAGAAGTATGATTAGTTGTTTGGAAATTATTTAAAAAGACAACAAATAAAAAGAAGAAGCTGCCAATCATTAACTTTACTGGGGTTGTGAAGATTGGGAAAAACTTATTTTACCGTAAATAGCTTAGAAATGATTTAAGTTGGGAGAAAGAAAATGGAATCTTTATACTTCAAAACAAAGAGTACGATAAAGTCTATGAAATGTAAACAAAATATTTGGGCGGTTGCGTAATATGAATTTCGGACCAAAGCAAAAAGGTGAACTTTGTTTTACATGCTCCCGTTTGTTTTCGTGGGTGCATATGTCTCCATGTCCTTGACAAATACAAAACGTGTTTTTCTCCTATACATTTCGCGACTTCGTGTTTAAAGTGTGTTCAAGCAACTTGATCGCGAAAAAACAAAAAAGAAAAAACTTGTGGTCAAAATTTGAGTTAACCTAATTCCTCCTAAATTCACCATATAATTTTTGTTCTGCTTATACTTTTTTTAGGTAGTTGAATTTGTACTAAGATTTTGAATGGGACGAACCGTTGTGTCCTGTTCTGCACCGAACATTAAAATAAAATTATATTCACAGATGTATATAAATATAATTTTGTTACTATTTGAACAGTTCATATATATTCCGTCTCACATCGCAATGTCATCACTCGGAACTGCACCGCAAATTAACTAGTATTTCTTTCCGCTCCGCATTTAACTAATATTTGACCTATTTCATATTAAGTGATGATGTTTAAGACAGCTTTTTTTGTTTGTTTTTTTTTTTTTGGTAGGGCTTTTTTTGTTTGTTTTAAGTAATAGTTTTACTTTTCTAATGTAAAAGTATGATTATTTTACTTTCTTATGTTTGATATTTTTTTAATATGTCTGTATTCAATAAAAACATTGCTTATGCTGGAAGATAATAAATTTCTAACTGTCTAAAATTCGTTAATATCAATCACAATCCTCGATAAAAACACAATAACTTATCAACTACAACAATAATTTGATTAGATTTTATATATACCTAATACTTTTCCTAAATTTTCTTATTATGATATCTTCAACAACCCTGATATTATTCGAATTATGATTCGTGTAGATATTTAAAATCGACATAAATAGTTTGTTTAGTCACTTCACTAAATGCTTACCAATTTGAACCTGTAGATGAGTAGATCATACTTAGAGCATGATTATTCCAAACCCTTTGGGGTCTAAAATTAATAAAAAATTATTAAAACACATACTCTCTCTTCCTTTTACTCAACTTTATACCTTCTCTTTCATCCTTTTACTCAACTTTTATTAATTTTATATTTAAACACTCTTTCTTCCTTTTAAAAACACTCTCCAAAATATCTAATTTTAGACACTCTCTCTTCCTTTTAGACACTCTCTATTCTCTTTACTCAAATTTTATTAATTTTATATTTCAACATACCCCACATAAACACTCTCTTTCTCTTTTTACAACCATTTTAATAATTTTATATTATAAAAACACCACATTAGACCCAAAGGGGTCTCTAATAATCATGCTCTTAGAGCATCTCCATCCCTAACCCCACGGGGTCTAATGTGGTGTTCCTATAATATAAAATTATTAAAATACACACTTTCTCTTCCTTTTACTCAACTTTATACCTTCTCTTTCATCCTTTTACTCAACTTTTATTAATTTTATATTTAAACACTCTCTCTTCCCCACAAAAACACTCTCCAAAAGATCTAATATTAGATCCCTCTCTCTCCAAAAGATCTAATTTTATACTTAACACACTCTCTTTCTTCCTTTTACTCAAATTTTATGTGACACCCCGATTTCAGAGCATATGTGGTATATGCGGTATATGCGGAGAGGCTTAAAAGAATTGATTTGGCTACCTATATCACCAAAGTGCACTTATCTTTTCGGTCACAGGTCTTGAGAGAACTCCAGAGTTAAGCGTGCTTGAGCTGGATTAGTTTCAAGATGGGTGACCTACTGGGAAGTCATTTCCAGTACCGTGTGAGTGAGGTCAAAACACGGGAAAAGATCGCGTGGTGATTTGCAGGGTAAGTAAAAACATGACTTCCGAGCCTCCCGGACTAACGCACCGACCGTCGGACATGGGTGGGCCCATGGGCCGAGAGTGGACATGGGGGCCCATTGGGAGATGAGGATTTCTCTCGAGGGGATGAGGATTTCCCCTATGACGGCGGTCGGGGCGTTACAAGTGGTATCAGAGCGAACCCTGACAACTGTGTGCTGTCGGGGTAACGATCTTGGTATGCGCAACGAGGACGTTGCGATCTGTTAGTGGGGGTGATTGTGACACCCCGATTTCAGAGCATATGTGGTATATGCGGTATATGCGGAGAGGCTTAAAAGAATTGATTTGGCTACCTATATCACCAAAGTGCACTTATCTTTTCGGTCACAGGTCTTGAGAGAACTCCAGAGTTAAGCGTGCTTGAGCTGGATTAGTTTCAAGATGGGTGACCTACTGGGAAGTCATTTCCAGTACCGTGTGAGTGAGGTCAAAATACGAAAAAAGATCGCGTGGTGATTTGCAGGGTAAGTAAAAACATGACTTCCGAGCCTCCCGGACTAACGCACCGACCGTCGGACATGGGTGGGCCCATGGGCCGAGAGTGGACATGGGGGCCCATTGGGAGATGAGGATTTCTCTCGAGGGGATGAGGATTTCCCCTATGACGGCGGTCGGGGCATTACATTTTATATTTCAATATACCCCACAAAAATACTCTCTTTTTCTTTTTACTCAAATTTAATTAATTTTTTATACTTTAGACTCCATATTTAGACACTATAGTGTGAGCAATGGAGATGCCCTTAGAGCCCATGTTTAATCATATCAACATACATTTCGGGTTTGAATTTGTGATGTGTATCATCCAGATCGTCCAATTCAAAAGTATGTGATATTTTATTAAATGTTTCACTAGTCAAAAATACCAAAGCTATTTATTAAGTGCGACCAATTAAATTATTGTCACAAAAAGTGGATTACAAGGGACTTTGATAGTTAATTATTGTCATCCGTACGGCCAGAAGCTTCGATAAGATCACATGCGATTACTCCAAATACAATGATCGACAACCACGTATTACATACGTCATTTATACATCAAAATGGGCTGTCCACTTTTTCCTCTAAATTATAAAAAGGAGGAAAATGAAACATTATAGGGTCTGACTGTTTAACCATATTAGAAGAAAAGAATTGGGAAGAAATGTTTTTTTTCTTTATCTGCACCAGTCAAGAAGAAAGTAGAAGAAATAGTTTTCTTCTGAAAATGTAAAAAAGTATCTAAAGTATAAGATTTTTATCCTCTCTAAATTCTCGGTAGAATATTTTCCTCTATGAAGTGACTTTTCTTTTTTAGTTTTCTTTTCTTCTCATTTCCTCTAGCTTTTCAACCAGTCATAGCCATAGTATCATTTAAAGTTACAACTTTAAACTGAAAAACTATATATTTTTTTTTAGTTTTAAAATGATTGTTTAATAAACAATACTCCCTCCGTTTCAAAATAGTTGTCGTTCTAGGATTAATTTTTTGTTTCAAATTAGTCGTCGTTTTTAGTTTCCAATGTACATTTTGGCTTTAAATACCAAATTTAACCTCAAATATTATGAAGAATACTAACGGTCAACTTCATTTTTAAGGGTATAATAGAATTTTTAATATGTTTTCTTAATATGTGTGAAACAACCTAAATGATAACTATTTTGAAACGGAGGGAGTACATACTTTAGGTGTTACCCAAATTTAACTGAGTTAAGCTTATAACTTTATTAAATAAAGCATATGCATATAATTTAAAACCTATTAATTAATGTGTAAAAATGCTAAAACGTATACATTTTGTGAACCGGATATGGAATTACATAACCAATGATCGACTGTGTTTTGCAATCTATATGGTACCTAGATTTTGTGGAAGTCAAACAAAAGCATTATCCACGCATGGTTGGCCCATATATAAATTGACAAGTGAAAATTGCTTCTCTATAAGAGAAGCAATTTAACAACGAAAACTCAATTTCAAAACATTTACAAAAGAAAACAAGAACTCAATTTGTTCGAAATTATAGACCGATTAAGTTACACATGGACAGAAAGTCCTAGCCGTCCAAATGGGGAAAAGTCATATTATGTCAATTTTCAAAAGTTAAGAGAAGAACCTCTAAAGTGAATATGTGTCTTTTGCAAGCATATTATGGGAATTCTTATGGTTTCATACTTGTTGGAAGTAAAGTGAATTTGAGTTTGTGAGGAGTCAACGGAAATGCATTAGATCTACTAAATCAGAAAAAACTAATGGTAGTATAGTTATGATGCGTTATGTGGGTTTAGACAATAATTCAACTTTTGGTGACACATTCTTTTCTTTTGCAAAATTGACATAGCGAAATAGATTTCAAAAGACTGAAAGATACTCCTTCCCTTTTGCTTTAAAAAAAACCACGAGTATTAAGAAATTCTACTTGTATTCTAAAAATTATCATTTAGTATATAACAAAAATAGATGCATTTTCAGCATTGACAAGTTTCTAAAATTCCAAGTTTGACGATCATAGTTCACAAAAATCATGTTAATTATATCAACAAGAAATCGAAAACCATTAAATTTCAGTTTACTTATTAATCAATTTATACACTCAATGAGACTACAAAATATTAGAAGAATCACGTGGTTTTGTTATATCCATGAAGAATCACTTTTGGTATTAACATGTTAAGAAAAAAGAATACCAAACAAGTAAATCTACAGAGAAAAAACACACGTGAAACTCTTAAGTTGAATCAAGATTAATTAAAACATCTGACCATGACAAATTTCCAGATTTGGTTGAAATAGAAGTAGTGACTTTTGAATTTGATTGTGACTTTTGGTTCTCTACTTCTGAATTTGATCGATTTTTAAGTTTATTTTTGTGAGTAAAGACTCTTGAGTTTTCTTGTAGAAGAAACAAAAAATAACGATACTAGAATTTTATTTTTGAACTTAAATAATACTTTATAATCTTTTACCTAAACCAAAAATTTCATAATCTTATTTTAGTTTTGTATTTAGCGGGTTACCTGCAAATTCGTAAATCCGCAACAAATGAACCCGTTGAATCTGTTGGGATATCATACTAATTTGGTTGGATTTTTACTTATATATTAGACACTTTTTCTCTAATCTTCATATGTGGGACTTGGATTGATATCCCAACATTCTCCCCTTCAAACCAAGTACCACATGACTCGTGTCCTCCCCTCTAGCGACATCTTGGCACCGTCTTGTACCTTCTTATTCGCAGAGTCACCTTTTTGAGGAGTCTGCTCCCACATCATATATAGCCCATACCCACTTCGTGTTATCTTCGCACAGTTATAGGATCGTTACCACTCTGATACCAATTCTAGAATCAACAAAGCTTAAGAACACAAGATATAATAAAGAATAACTCTCTTTATTAGCTTAAGAAAATAACTCAAAACTTAAACACTCTTAATCTCTCTTTCTCAAACTCATAAGTTATGCCACAACTTAGTATCTTCTTATATAGAGAAGAGTTTCCTAATCTTAAAAGGAAATCTTACATATTTAGATAACTCCTAAATATAACATTTTTCCTAATCTCTTTTGGTATAGCTTATTGCCCAAGCTATCTTCAAGCTTATGCCAACAATATATAGATTGTTGGTTATGGTCATTGGAATATGGCAAATCTTTAAGGGGGGTGTATTGGATGTGATATTTCAGGGGATTTGGTGGTGTTTCTAAAATCCTCTGTTATTCAACCAGTGATTTTAAAATCCGTTTCCAAATCCTGTGTTATTGAACATGGAATTTATGTCAAATACACCAAAATAATATACAATCCCGTGTTATTCAACCTATGATTTGTTAAACTCATATCAAATCCTCTGTTATTCAAAATTCAACAATGTTTTCTAAAAAGAGGATTTCAAGTGATTTTAGATTCATTTTTAGTTATAAATTAGGCTTAACAAATCACACCTCTAAAGGTGTGATTTGAAAAAAAAAAAAAAAAAAAAATCTCCACCACGGTAACCATAACTCTCCGCATCATCTCAAAACATAAAAAAGAATACATTTGTTTGCATTCAATCCTTATTCTCTTTTTTCTCTTATTGATCTAGGGTTCTCACCTCTTATTGATCTAGGGTTACGCAAGAATCTCGACTCTGCGTAAACTGTTTCCAATAATGGAAAACAAGAAAAGCTTAGCCTCTGGGGAAGAGCTAGCTGATGTAGAAGGGAAAGCTTCTCTAATGGCTGCGGTCGATTACTACGTGAGTATGAAGAGCGATATCTTCATATCTGCATCTCCCGGGAATATGCACAACGCGCTGCTGGCACATAGAGCGTACTTGAATTTGAAGACCATAAGGCCTAACATGATACTGTTGGGGCAGCTTTTTGTGAACAAGAGCTTAAATTGGTCTGAGTTTGAAGGAGCAGTTTCTAATGGGCACAAGATCAGACAAGGCCAGCTTTGTCTACGCAAAGAGAAGCAGTCTATTTACACTTATCCAGCTCCTGATTGCATGTGTAAACTACAGCAGTAATTGATCATGTTTTTGTTTCTATTTATGTTATTGAGCTGTATTGTTTTCATATAGTAATATAGTTAGAAGCAGTCGTCTAACTGAATTATGGTTTTGAGTAAATTAGGAACAAATGGATCAATGAAGTCGCGTAACATAAATTATGGACATGTACAGAAAAAGAAAATTAAAACAAAATAAAGATAAGTCTTATATTATATAAAAGGTTGAAACATTATACATAGGTATAAAATGTTCTACCTAATTGGGTTATTGTGATATCACTTTCATGGGTGATAACGGTGAGTTATATGAAGCGTTGGAACATGAATCTAATGCTTCTATAGCTATTATGGTGAAGGACATAAAGTCATATGCATGGAAGTCAAATTTCAAATTCACATGGGTGGTAAGGGAGCTTGTGGAACAAGCAGATCAATTAGCAAAGGAAGCTCGGATTGGTAAATGTACTTATAGAATAAGGTGGACAATGTAATAATCCTTGCTTATTAATAAAATCAGTTGACAAAAAAAAAAGGTATAAAATGTTCTACTGTGTCATTGTAATATTTTGCTTATATATTCCAACACCAAATTAGCATTGTGTATTAACTCTTACATAGACATTGGTAGTTTTAGAGAAAATGAAAAAGTTGATTTTTTTTGTACAAGTTTTTGTAAGAAAACATAAAATATGGACATGTACAGAAAAAGAAAATTAAAACAAAATAAAGATACTGTCTTATTATATAAAAGGTAGAAACATTATACATAGGTATAAAATGTTCTACTATGTTATTGTAATATTTTGCTTATATATTCCAACACCAAATTAGCATTGTGTATTAACTCTTACATAGACATTGGTAGTTTTAGAGAAAAAGAAAAAGTTGATTATTTTTTTAGCCACGCACGTCCGAAACCATTCGGTTTCGTACGATCTCTTCTAGTGTAAAACCCATCAGGTTTGGCATACCATGCGCGATACTGATCACATCGATTTTCCCATTTAGATCCTCTATATACTTCCACATCATAATAATACATCCAATTTGGCCCATGTCTAAGCATACAAGTCCACACCATTCTGTCTATATTTGTATGTTCTTCCCCAAATGTGAACCTTATCATTTTACCATTTTCTATGTAGTCGATTCCCCAGTCTTTGCGGTAGCTACCAAGAGTGTAACGACAATGAGCTTTGAGACGCTTTCCAGGACCGAGATTGTTATGAACTTTTATCTCATTCGGCGCACATGTTTCACTATATCTTAAATACATAACACTAACTAACACAAAAACTATAAAACGATTCATTTTTATTTTGCTTTGATGATAATTTTGAAATAATAAAAGCATCAATCTGCACTATTTATATAAAAAAAAGTTTTTGGAATTTTTTTTAGGGAAAAATTTAGTTTGGCCCTATTGTTTTTCTTTTGCCAGAAATTTGCTTAATTTGGAAAGAATTAATTAGTTTGTCACAAATTTAGCTTCCAGTTGCAACAACTTACTTAATTTTGACAAACTTAATTAGTTTTTTCACAGGTTTTTTTCTTGTTTGGCACAAATATATTTAATTTTGACAGATTTATTAGGATTCCATAGATTGTTTCCGTTGTTAAAAATTTACACAATAAATTTGTTATCTTTTGACTACAATTTTGTTTCCTTTTGGCTATAGACAAATTTATGATTTTTTAGGTCAACCGAACCAAACCGTGTTGGTTAATCCAAACTTAATCATATATATTAATCCAAACTAAACCGAATATGACTGACTTCTTTTGCCACATATGGCGGGTAGTAGCGCCGGAGGGGGTGCGTGTTTTCTTATGGTTGGTTGGGAAACAAGTTATTATGACTAATGCGGAAAGGAAGCGGAGGCATCTAAGTGATACGAACATCTGTTATGTGTGTAAAGGAGGGGCTGAGAACATTCTTCATGTTTTATGAGATTGTCTGGCGATATAGGGCATTTGGCTTCGCTTAGTCCCTCTGCGAAAGAGACGGGCATTCTTTTCCTCGTCTCTGCTTGATTGGTTATATGGGAATGTACGTGATGGAGGAGAGGTGCATTCGGTCCCATGGACTACTTTGTTTGCGATGACATTATGGTGGGGTTGGAAGTGGAGATGTGGGAACGTATTTGGGGAGAATAAGAAATGCCGAGACCGGGTCAAATTTGTGAAGGTTCTTGCTGTGGAAGTGTGGTTAGCTAATAAGTCCCAAATGGGATCATTGGCACCAAGGACCCGAGAGGAGCGAATGATCAAATGGGAAGCTCCTACAGGGGATTGGCTTAAGGTTAACACGGATGGTGCCTCCCATGGCAATCCAGGAGTAGATACCACGGGCGGTGTTTTGCGGAATGGCACTGGGAGTTGGTGTGGCGGCTTCGCTCTTAATATAGGTCGTTGTTCGGCCCCCGCCGCTGAGTTATGGGGGGTGTACTATGGTTTATATATTGTGTGGGAAAAGAGAGTAGTACGGGTGGATCTAGAGGTGGATTCGGAGTTGGTGGTGGGTAATATATCATGGTTTTTACCCAGTTTAAGCCATGATATAAGTCCAATATCTAGAGTCTTTGTTGTGTTTTGTGTTGGTTTTAGAGTCTTTACAGGAACTGGACCGTCTGGAGCATAAAAGATGTTTACTGGAGGTATTGGAGCATTCCCGGAATGAAGTGGCGAAGATGCAAGTTCGGAATCACTATTTGGAAGCTGTGTCGAGCGACGTGATGGAGTGTGTCGCTCGACACGACCATTTATGAAGTGAAGAAATCCGATATTGAAGTTGGTGTCGATCGACACCATCTATGGGTGTCGATCGACACCCTATTTGTCAAGCCCAAATCTTAATCAAAAGAAGTCCGTTCGAAGCCCGAAAGTTCCAGATGTTTACTTTTTTGTTTAGGACGGTTTAGGACCTCTATATATACGTTTTCCAAGCCATTGTTTAGGTTGACGCTTTATTTTTACTTAACTCTTTGATATATCTTTTAATAAAAACATGTTTTCATCATTCGATATGTCTGAGTAGTTCTCTTGTTAGGTTTAGGGATTTTCAAAGGTGTTTGATGGATTGCTAGATCTGATCTTTATTGCATAGGATTAATATCTTTAGCATGTTCTTCATCTTGACTTGTGTTTATTGCTGATTTTAGCGTCATGAACTGAAATCTGATCTAGGGTTAATTAATAGAAACGACAGTTTGATTGATTACCTGATCTAGTCTTTGATGAGCAAAATTCCTATTCGCAAAGGAATTTGGTTTAGGGTTTTGTGAACAATTGAACCTGAAATTAATGCTTGTTTAGATTCATAGGATTCGCAAAGGAATTTGGTTTTCTAGGATTTATTCATAGATAATATTCGCAGCGGAAGCTGGTTTGTTTTACTTTCGTGTTCATGTTCAAGAACTGTGCTTTAATATTCCTATCAATTGATTTATCTGCAATTTTGATTCACTGGAGATTTCCCTGTGCCTAGCGTCTTTCTTTATTGATTTCACAACCGTATTTACTGTTTTGTTTACTTGCATTGTCATAAATTTGCTTAGCATAGTCCGAATTTATTTAATCTATTGTGTTTCCTGATTCCCTGTGGATTCGATCCTAAAGTACTATAACTGATCTCTTAATTTGAGAGAGTTAGCTCTAGGTTAATTTGAGCATATCAGTGGGTTTTCTCAAGACAGGGATTAGCGACTCGCATCACTTGTCCTTCCTGGCACGTCTGTGTCATGGCTTCATTTCGAAGGATTGGATAGTCCGTATCTTGCATGTGTATAGGGAAGCTAGCTCGCCGACGGATTAGCAAACTATGCCTTTAAATTACCAGTAGGTTTTCATTTTTTGGAACATGTTCCAGTTGAGTTAATTTCCGTTTTGCACGATGATGTTGTTGGGCTTTCACGTCCACGACAAGTCTGCGTGTAGTTCATTGTATTTTTCTTTTAATAAAATCGGGGGATTTTCCCCGGTTCCCGACCAAAAAAAAAAAAAAAAAATCTTGTCTGATTGTTAAAGCACCGTGGGTTCGATCATTCTGGTTGTTCATAAAATCGATGTCAATTTTGTGTTCCTATAACCACATATAATATTGTTTTTGTTAACATTTATAGGAAAACTGT
Organism: Draba incana; assembly: GCA_963576765.1. Taxonomy (NCBI): domain Eukaryota; kingdom Viridiplantae; phylum Streptophyta; class Magnoliopsida; order Brassicales; family Brassicaceae; genus Draba; species Draba incana. The sequence continues at coordinate 33,166,972 of OY755212.1, read as the reverse complement.
GGAGTTAAGACCTTGATGTGCAAGTATTCAAGTCCAAACATGAGAACCATGGTTAGTATATATTGACTATGGTTAGATGTTACTTTAGGGACCACAAAAAAAGGCTTTGGTTATGACAAAAGAAGAGGAGTCTTTTGAGGTTTTGTGTTTGCAAATAAATGAAGACTTTTGAGAAGCCTTGGGAGATGGAACCGAACAAGGTGTTGCTGCACATTTTAATAAAGACTTGGAGGGAAGCTTTGAGTAAAGGTGTTGCACATACACGGTAGAAAGAAGAAGAGAGAAACACTAAGCTTAAGTGTGTTTCTCAAGTGATACATAGAGAGATTCTTAAGAGTGATTCCAAGAGTAATATGATGAGTGAATCACTTGTATCTCTATTGTAATATGTTCTTCTTCTAGTGGATTCCGAGCAAAGTCTCGGGGAGATGTAGCGACCCTCGTTAATGGGCGTGAACTCCTTAAATGTGTGTGTGCTCCCATCTCTTTCTCTATTTCTCTCAATCTCTCTTTGTTCTGTTTTTGGCTCTGTTTCCAGTAGCTACGCACACTGATTTGTGCTTGTGTCGGTCTCAAAACATCAAATAACTTATAAGCTTGGGCTGTGACGGTTTATGCTCGGAAAGGACTCATCCTTTGAGCCTCTAAATCCTAACAAAAACAATATGAATGAGATCAAAATTAACTGAAATAATGCTTTCACTACTTACCTATGCGTTTCAGTTGGTAACTGGTTGTAAAAATGTCTCATATAGAGATATGTTGATGGTGGTGTTACCCTAAGTTTGGCCGTAAATGTTACTAATTTTGAGAAAAGTTAGAATGTAATTAACTAGGGTAATATTCGTTACCTTATATAGCATTCGATTTTATTTCATAATTGAATGCGCATAATGATAATATATATTCATTTATTGTTTTGAATATGGATTATTTAACCACAAATAAAATAAGAATGAATTTTATGATTAAAGAAAGTTGATGAGAATGTTCGTAGACAATTTATTTGATATGTTAAAAAAATATAACAAAGTTCTTTTCACCATCACAATTTATTTAATATATTGAGGATAAAATCATTTAAATTTAACATTAAATATGAAAAGATAAATATAATACATCATATAAAATAAAGGTAAGTATAATAAATTTTGTTTTCATCATCATAAATATATTAGATTTGGGTTTAATTGTCATCATTTATATATGTTTCTCATTAAATTTGAAATTATTTATAATTTCAAAGACCAATTTATAAATAAAAAAGTTTTACACCAAAATTGTGTAGGATTTAGTGTTGGGTTGGAAAAGATTTTACTCAAAAATGAGATTTGGTGTAAGATTTGGTTTAGGGTTGGAGACGCCCTTAGACCAGACAAAACTGGACATTAATTAAAGAAATCAACGACTCAAAATTAAATCTACTCTACGCATAATTTAACCGAGCCGTAAGTCATTATCTTCATCTTTCACGAACACTATTGCACTTTTCATAAACCCTCTCCTAATCTCGTGTTTCTTTCCTTGTATTCAGGTGTGGTTCATCTAATATCTTAAATTTATGGATGGTGTTTCTAAGACTTGTCATAATCTCTTATTATGTTGAAGTACACTTTATCCCTCTCTGCCTCTCTCTGACTCAGCGTGCACAATTTAGTATCGTTTTAAGGAGACATTAGAAATGAATATATGAAGCCGTGTTAGTCGGTAAGAACAACTAAGAGACATGAACATGTAATTCCTTTGAACCAAAAAAAAAAAAAAGGGTTTCATGAGACAGAGATAATTGTGAAGAAGAATTAAGAGACAACATACTTGAAATAGACATAGCGAGAGGAAATTATGTTTAATCTGATACTGATTTACTTACTGTTAATTTCATTTTTAATATAAATAATAGAATGGCATCAGTATTATTAAAATTAGGTTTGATAGTTTAACTGACTTTTTACACGTTTTTGACTAATTGTTTTTAAATGGGTATTATCTTGTAATATATCAAAAAAATTAGAGCTAATCTGAATATATATATATGTATTTTCAACGCTTTAACTTTTATTGATGATCAATGTTGAAACATGGCTTAAAGCCTACAATACAGAAAAAATAACCACAAGGCACCATTCGTAATGTTAAAAACAGGGGATCCCTCCATAAGAGGATATTGAAAGAGTATGGCCAGAAACTGGATATGTGCGGCCAACGACCAGTTTGGCCTATGCCTAAGCATACAAGTCCAATTTGAGAGAGTTGATTATTTTGTTAGCCATGCACGCCCAAAACCATTCGGTTTCGTATGATCTCTTCTAGTGTAAAACCCATCAGGTTTGGCATACCATGCGCGATACTGACCACATCGATTTTTGAAGAAAGCTCCTCTATATACTTCCACATCATAATAATACATCCAATTTAGCCCGTGTCTAAGCATACAAGTCCACACCATTCTGTCCTTAGTTGTATGTTCATCATCAAATGTGAGCCTTATCATTTTACCATTTTCTATGTAGTCGATTCCCAAGTCTTTGCGGTAGTTACCAACAGTGTAACGACAATGAGCTTCGAGATGCTTTCCAGGACCGAGATTGTTATGAACTTCTATCTCATTCCGCGCACATGCTTCGCTATATCTTAAATACATAACACTAACTAACACAAAAACTATAAAACGATTCATTTTTTTTTTTGCTTTGATGATAATTTTTGAAATAGTAAAAGCATCAATTTGCACTATTTATAAAAAAAAATTGGAATTCTTTTGTGGGAAAAATTTAGTTTGGAACTAATGTTTTTCTTTTGCTAGAAATTTGCTTAATTTGGATAGAATTAATTAGTTTGTTACAAATTTGTTTTCCATTAGCAACAAACTTACTTAATTTTGACAAACTTAATTAGTTTTTCATAGGTGTTTTTCTTGTTTGGCACAAATATATTTAGTTTTGACAGATTTATTAGGATTCCATAGATTGTTTTCGTTGCCAAAAATTTACACATTAAATTTGTTATCTTTTGATTACAAATTTCTTTCCTTTTGGCTATAGACGAATTTATTTGTAGGTCAACTGAACCAAACCGTGTTGGTTAATCCAAACTTAACCATACCATATTAACAGAACCAAATCATTTAAACCAGACAAAACCGGACACTTATTAAAGAAATCAACGATGTACATGGGGAAGAGGTGCAGATGTAACTGAGCCACTCACGCTTGGGTAAAATGTGAATCAAACATCACGTGTGCAATCGGAAAATTAGCGGAAGCCTCAATCGACCATAAGACTCCCACAATTCAGCGTCAAGCTTAGAAGTCATATTTGAGTACGACCGTCTACTGTGAAACAGAGCTTCCCCATCGGAGTCACGAGCTAACTAGGCTACAGTACACCTCCTTTCAAGCCCGGTCCTGAGATTTATAAGGTCCGACACGAAATAAAAAAAAGAGGTCTATTATTAAAAAATATAAAGCATAATGTTTGAATATAAAAAACAAAACCACAATTTTTTTTTTAAAAAATACAAAAATCCATGTTATTCTGAAAAAAAAAATTCAAAAGTCCTAAAAACCGGTAAATCTTTTTATTCTGAAAAATAACTCTTCTTCCATTTTATCATATAAAATCATCCGTCAAACTTTCATAATCAATATTTTTAACCATGTCTCTTTCAGTCGTGAGTTTGATGAATAATTATGATTTTATTCTTCATAAGTTAATATTTCATTTTTCACTTATTTAGTTACATATTAATATGGGGGCCATCACAATTTATTTATTTTTCTGATTATCTCATTTTCACGACAAAACTGTATAACATATATTATTTGCATAAAAGAAAAAATATACCCTTAAAAATCTGAAATTTTTTTGAGGCCCAACACCTATGTGTCGTTGGTGTTACTACAAGACCGGCCCTGCCTCCTTCATAACTCACATCACACCACGAGAGATATTTACATAGCTACAATTTTACACAATAGTTAATATTTATATATGATCAAAATTTAATGGTAAAAATTAAAAAATTAGCTTTTTGAAACAAAACTTCATACCAATATGTTATTTTCAATATTGTTAAATACATAGCTACAATTTTACACAATAGTTAATAGTTACATATGATCAAAATTTAACGGTAAAAGTTTAAAGATTGGCTTTTTGAAACAAAACTTCATGACAGTATATTATTTTCAAATCATTTATTTAGTGGAAACATCTTTAATCCAATAGTCCAATAGAGTTTAATTAATCTTCTACATTCGGAGGTCTGGTGTTATATCACTACAGCGTAATCTCAATTCCCAAGTAGAAGGCCATATCGACCTTTGAGTTTTGACCAAAAAGCTTTTGCTGCATGCCATTACTACGAACTTTAGTATAAAGTTTATGAAACCTTACTAAAAGCCAATTCAAACAGAAGTTCTTATTATAATATATTATAATATGAAATCTAATTATATTCATAACCCAAAACATATGTACTGCTTGACTCTTTCTAATCAAGACTCGAGCCTTTTTTTCTGACTCAATCAAGCCTTTTTATAAAATCTGAATGACCATATGATCCTACAAGATTGCCAATATAAGTAAATAATTCCCTTTCCGTTTTGTTTGATGTTTTTACTGAGTATGCAGATTTTTTTGTTTCTAATCAAAAACTCACAAACACAAGTTTCTAAAGCCGGGACTAAAATCATCTCACAAACACAAGTTACAAAATCTTAGAGAACACAAGAGTACTTTTAACTAAAGCACCAAAAGGTGTTTTAAATGTCAAAATTCATTTCAAAAGCTTGAAAGCTTTTGTTTAAGATCTTGGCTTTTCTTTCTTTTCCTTGAACAAGGCCAATTGTAAAACACCAGAAAAATTTACGACCTTGAACCCAGCAGAGTTAAGCTGCTTAGCCTCAATACCGGTTTTCTCAAGGGCGATTACTTTTCTGTGATTAAAGTAATTACAAGAAGGCATCCTCCATTCATTTCCAAGGTGAGACTTCATTTTCTGCCTTATTCTAAGCTTTTTCAGCTTGCGTCCAGCTTCTATACCCCTTGAGTCTTACCCATGTTTTTTTTTTTTTTTGAAACTTACTTACCCATGTTTGTTGAATAGTAACGGCAAAGAGGGGTATTCAAATCAACAATATGAGATGTGTTTTACGTCTCAAAACCCTAAACCTTATAATCAACTAGATTAGAAAAATAATTTGATCAAACACTACTAAAACCCTCGTACTATCAGATTACTGCTTTTGTCCCCAAATTCACTCGTGCATTTGGGCTTCGACCCAATTAAATATCTGATATATTCAAAATTAAATATCTAATGGGCCATATTTTTTTCCTATTTTACAATTTCGTTTTAAAACTATTTAAGTGATTTTTGTTACAAACAATACCAAATTTAGGTTTAATTAAAGTGTCATTAAAATATCAAAATATTCTAAAAGAAAATGTCTCACCTTGGAAATAGATGTTAAAAATAAATTTGTTACCAAAAGAAAATGATTTTTTTTTTGTCATGTAGTATATTGAAATATCTGTGCAATCAATTTAAAACCAGTGTTTTGAAACCCGGACCGGACCGGCCGGTCGGCCCGGTTTAACCGTGACCCGTTAATATTACCGGTCCGGGTTTCATCAAAAATTCGGCAGATAAGTAACCCGGAAAAATCCGGAAAAACCCGGTAAAAACCGGTGACCCGGGAAAAAAACCGAACCGGCGGGTTTCCGGTTTCACAGATTTTGTTCGATAATTTCAAACCATTTACATGAATTTGGTCAATATGATTGTCGTTTCTTTCCTCTTCAATTTAATCGTGAATATCATCGTGATTTTCTAAGGTTAGTTTTTTAAGAAAGGCATACAAACTTTTTACAGAGATAGAGATAAAGAGGAGAAGAGGAGAAGAAGAAGACTGGTGGCGGAAAGATAAATTAGGTTTTCTTTTCAAGTGTTTTTAATTTTCATTTCAATTTTATATATTATTTTAAATATACGAGTGGTTAGTCATTATGTAGTTTTAGTAGGTTTTTCTTTTTAGTTTCATTTCAGTTTTGTATGTAGATACCAATCTTTAATCATTAGTATTTCTATAAAAAAATACACTTCTTCCCAATCATCAAAATATAACAAAACAATTATATATATATATATATTTTTAGCATATACATATGTTTAGTAATTATATATTTTCAGTATATTCAAACACTAGAATTGTGATTCTTTTTTTAATTGACCCGCGGTCCAACCGGTTCAACCGGCTGACCCGGTGATCCGGAGGACTGTCCGGTTCATTATCCGGTTCGGGTTTAAAAACATTGTTTAAAACCTTTGTAAAAAAAAAGCCATTACACTTATTAAGAAACTATCATCATTTAGCAAGATCCTCTTCGACAAAAAAAAAAAAAAAAAAGCAAGATCCTCTTTCTTTCTTCAACAAATTGATAGAAAATCAGGTTTGTATAATTTATGAAGAAAAGACCAGAGGGGAAGTAACCGAAAAACCGAAAGATCTTCTCAATATTCGCAATCTTTACGTTACCAAAAACAAGACTCTCGTTCTCCGCTTAATTACAAGATTGCCACTTGTTCCCTCTCCAATAATAAAGACTTCTCCTTCTACCTCTCTCTCACTCTTCCTCTGGTTTCAGATCACTCTTTCCGATCAATTTCTCACCAAAAGTCAGAAACTTTTCTAAGTTTCTTGATAATTTCTTGATAATGTCGGAAACAGAGGTTGTTCCTGACGAGTTTCGTTGTAATCGGTCCGATGGTAAGCAATGGCGGTGCAAGAGACGAGCTTTAGAAGGTAGAAAGATGTGTGAGACTCATCACTCACAGCAAAATCGGATAAAGAAGAAGAAGAAGAAGAAGAAAGTGACTACTGAATCGTTTAGATCAAGAGGAGACGAAGCGGCGGTTTCTTCAGAAGAAGGAATTAGGGTTAAGAAATTGGGGAAATCGAAGAGGAAACGAGTGATTGGTGAAGCAGAAGCTGTTGATGAAGCAGTGAAGAAGATGAAGTTGAAAAGAGGAGATTTGCAGTTGGATTTGATAAGGATGGTTTTGAAGAGAGAAGTTGAGAAGAAGAAGAAGAGGAAGAAGAAAAGTATTAATTGTAATGGGTTTGTAGGAGAAGAGTTAACTAGGGTTCTTCCTAATGGTGTTATGGCGATTTCACCAGCTTCTCCGAGTACAAGTAATGTGAGTTCTCAATGTGATGTTAAAGTAGGTGAAGAACCGGTTTTGATTACTAAGAGAAGGTTTAGGTCTAAGAACATTGAGCCTTTGCCTGTTGGGAAATTGCAGGTAAAAAAGAAAAAAAAAAGATTGAATTTTTGCACTTTGTATGTATACATTTAGTTTCTTTATTTATCAATTTTGGTTTGTGTTTGATTGTTGTGAAGGTGGTTCCTTTCAAGGGGAATTTGGTTAATGGGAGGATGGAGAAGAAGAAGAGGAGGTGCCATTGGTGTGGAACAAAGGAATTGGGGGATTTGATTAGTTGTTTGAGTTGCGGAAGAGAGTTCTTTTGCTTCGTTTGTATCGAAAAAAGGTAATTTCGGTTATGTTTGCTTTGTTACTTAAACTTTGTTTGCAGAAAGCTCTGGCCTTTTTGATGATGGTTGGTCTCATTAGAATTTAAGAACCAGTATCTAGATTAATAGTTGCAATAGTTTTGTCGATCCAGGGCATGGAGAGGCTTGATTCATTGCGATATTTCATCTGTTTTACGAGCATGCAGAGTATAGTTTCTTTCTGTTTCTAAGGAAATCTTGCTTGAATGTTAGGATTCATTTGTTTCTATTTATGTTATTGAGCTGTATTGTTTTGATCTACTAATTTAGTTAGAAGCAGTCGTCTAATTGAATTATGGTTTTGAGTAAATTAGGAACAATGGATCTATTAAGTCGCGTAAATGTTAGGAACTTTCTTGAGTCTCGTCTCTACTTCCTCGATAATTATTGAAGTTGCGTAAATGTTAGTATGTAATATGAGATACTCTTCCCTGCAGTTTCCAGCTTCAGTAACTTCACTTGAGATTCTTTTGTTATTGAGCTGTGTGGTTTTGATCTACTAGTCGGTTAGAAGCAATTGTCTAATTAAATTTTGGTTTTGAATAAATTAGGAATAATGGATCAAAAGAAGAAGTAGAGAAAAAGTGTCCTGTATGTCGTGGATCATGTAGGTGCAAGGTTTGCTCAGTCGCGATGTCTGGGGTCACTGAATGTAAGGTCTGACTATCCGATATTTCTTTACTTAAAATGATTTTACATGTTGTTCTTGTTATTTCAGATATTTTGTAATACGAAGTCGTATACTTCTATAACATGTTGCAGGATTCTCAAAGCGTCAGGGGTGATATTGACAGGGTTTTGCATCTACATTATGCGGTGTGCATGCTTCTTCCCGTACTAAAAGAAATCAATGCAGAACGCAAAGTAGAGGTGGAAAACGATGCGGAAAAGAAAGGTATTTTATAGTTCGTTTGATAAATCCTTTACAAATCTTTCTATCTTAAGCTAGTTTACTGGTTTTGGACACAAAGATCCATAATTAGACGCTCAATAGAATCCACCGGTTCTGTTAAGTTAAACTCTTGTATCTTTTTTCCACATGTGTGATATGGCGAAATCCAGCTGAATTAAGCTCTGATGATCGACAGTTATGGTGATAATCTTCTACCTTATTCTCTTTAACTGATAATCTGCTATGAGTTTGTCTCTGACACATGTACTGAATTTTTGTCTGAGTAACAGCATTCCCGATGCTGCTGCCGTTGTGGATTTGCCAAAGAGGTGCACACGCAGTTCCTCTGTTCTCAGGTTAAGTTGGGACCAAGATAGGAGTCAACTGAGTTCATCTAGACAAGTTGTCAGCGGTTTAGCGGCTCAACTGAGATCCATCAAGGGCTTGAACGGTTTAAAATCTTGTAAGCAGAAAGAAGTGAGAGGTTGCAGCAATGGTCTATTCCCTCTGGAAATGACAAGCAAGTTAGAAATCAGTGCCGAGGAAATAGTCAGTTGCTATGAGTTGCCTGAAATATTAGATAGATTCTCGGGATGTCCGTTTTGTCAAGGAATGGAAAAAGAATCTAGTACTAGCGTCAGTCATTTGAAAGAAGTATCCAGGAGAAGGGGAGATGCAACTGGTAACTTCTTATACTACCCGACAGTGATGGATTTTAACCTCGAACACTTTCAGACACACTGGAGTAAAGGCCATCCCGTGATACTTCGTAGTGTGTTAAAAGGTGGTACAAGCCTGAACTGGGATCCCATAGCTATGTTCTGTAGCTATCTTATGAACAGCGATCGCAAAACTGGCAATACCACAGATTATATGGATTGGTTTGAGGTAGAAATTGGCGTAAAACAAGTTTTTTTGGGGTCATTCAGAGGAAAAGCTGAGACTGATACTTGTCAAGAGAAGCTGAAGCTGGATGGATGTCTTTCATCTCTATTGTTTAAAGAGCAGTTTCCAAATCATTATGCTGAAATACTGAAACTTTTGCCAATTCCCCGTTACATGGATCCAACGCTCGGTCTACTAAATATCGCTGCCAACCTTCCTGACACTATCCAAACACTCAATTTCGGTCCATGTCTCAACATTTCGTACAGGAGTGGTGAAGAATATGCACAGGCTGGTTCTGTGAAGAAGTTAGGTTTCGAAACTTGTGACACGGTAAGTTTTTTTAATCCTGTACACGTCCTGGTTTTACATACTGGAGATTTACTCAAGCTTTTATTTTTATCTGCAGGTTGATATCTTGTTGCATGTCACAGAAACACCTGTATCCACAAAACAGATTTGTAGGATAAGAAAGCTAATGGAAAATATCGGAAGACGAAGATCTAAAAACCCGGAAAAGGGAAAGCAGAGCAGATTTGGTAGGGGGAAGAAACGAGATAGGCTTGAAGCTGTAGGATACGATTGGAGCCAAAAGGATAGACAAGCTTCATTTGACTATTCCAGTTCTGATTCAGAATCTTCGCAATATTATTTAGGCGGTAAAGGCAAAGGCAGTGAGTTTCAGGGAGAGGCAAGAGATAGTAACAACAAAGACTCTTGTGAAGAAGAAAGCCTAAACAACTCTTATGGTGCTCATTGGGATGTATTCCAGAAACAAGATGTTTCTAAACTTCTTGAGTATCTTAAGAACCACTCTCTCGAGCTAGATTCCAGCAAAAAACAGGTAAGTTTTTTGATTGATGGTTTTAACTCTTATACAAGATAACAATAGTTGATGTTCACATGTTTATTATGTTATCCTCCTTGCAGGTGACTCATCCATTACTTGAGCAGAGTTATTATCTTGATGAGTATCACAAAGCAAGGCTTAAGGAGGAGTTTGGTAAGTATCATATCCTCATTTCTTAATGTAACGAGCATGCAGTCTTAAATTTTCCGAATATTGTTCATTCCACTCGTTCTGTTTCTTCAGACGTTGAACCGTGTAGTTTTAATCAATGTGTCGGGGAAGCAGTCATTGTTCCTTCTGGATGTCCATACCAAATCAGAAAGAATAAGGTATTTACTTATAGCCCTCAACACACTCTTTCGTTGATTGTATACTTGCAAAGTTATTATCATTTAATACGATTTCTGCTTATGTTTTGCTAGTCTTGCGTAAACGCGGTTCTCAATTTTCTTTCACCTGAGCACGTTACCGAATCTATCAAGCGAGTGGACGAGCTTAATCAACTTCCTCAGAGCGCAAAAACGAAAGCAAACAAAATTGAGGTAAAGAAAATGACGATTTATAAAATCAGTGAAGCTGTAAAAGAAATCCGAGAACTCACGTCTTCAGATTCATCCGCTGCATCGAGATTGTAAAACTAGAAACCAGAGGTACCGGTCTTTATTCTTGACCGTTCAGAATTACACATTTCTTCTCAGAAACATTCATTTGTTGGGGTTACAGTTTCATGTACTAGTAGAGTGTAAAAATATATAGAAATAAACGAATAAGAACGAAGAGAAACGAAAAGGAATTCATATTTTCCATTCAGATTGTTGTTGGGTGATTAGTAATAAAAATAGAGCTTTGATATTACAGGGTCGTCTGTGATCGAAAACAAAAGTAAAGAACAAATTGGAAGAAAAGAAAAACAATTGTGTTTTATTTCAAATTTACCCTGTATGAGTTTTTCTCAATATTTTAGGGTCTTTTACATAGTTAATTACCAAATAACCATTTTATGATAATTATATATACAGAAAATTACACTCACAAGCATTAAAAGAAAATGGTATATACAAAAATATCATTCCCTTTTATTTCTTTCATTTAACATACCACATTTGTCTTTTTCCTCTCTCTCTCTTAGTCAAAATTAGGGGTGGGCAAAATATCCGAAACCGAAAAACCAAACCGAACCCGATCCGAAATTATCCGAACCGAACCGAATCCGATTTTGTAATATATCCGAATGGTTTTTATATTTCTAAAACCGAAAAACCGAAACCGAACCCGAACCGAACCGAAAACCGAAAGGTTAACCGAATTACATGAAATATATAATTATTTACATATATTTAGATATAAAATTATATATGTTCATATAATTTAAGCAATTTTAATAGTTTTTTCAAATGTTTTTTGGTCAATATATAAAATTATAAGTATATTTGGCTACAATAATCAATTTAGTGAGGTGTATTATTTGAAATTATCAGTTTTATTATTTATTTTTTGGATAATTTGAATTAAAAATAAATAAACCGAACAAATTTAGAAAAACATTACAGAATTATAAGTATTTTGGGTAACCGAACCCGAAACCGAAACCGACATTAACCGACACTAACCGAACCGAAACCGAACCAAAATTTATAAATACCCGAATGGATATTATATTTCTAAAACCGAAAACCCGATAACCGAATTAACCGAACCGAAACCCGAACGGTTACCTGAATGCCCACCCCTAGTCAAAATGACCATATTGTCCTTCTTCTTCTTCACTTTCTCTCTTTTCTTTCTTCTTCAATGGTGAAACGGTGGTGGTGGATGGTGATGTCGGCGCCGGAAAAGACAGCAACAACGCCGGAGGAAAAGCCGAGCTGACGATAGAGACAACGGCGGTGAACGGACGTCTGCACCGGAGACAACCCAATGTAAGAGACAACGACAGTGAACATACGTCTATATCGGAGACAAACCGACGTCTGAGACGACGGCGGTGAACAGACGTCTGCACCGGAAACGACGGCTGTAACACCCGGTTTTTTTTTTTTTAAAAGCGGAAATTCTCATAAAAATAATTCATAAAAATAATGATCAACAACCAATCAATTCAATTCCAGAATGACAATAAAATAAATCTAGCAACCTAACCGGGTTTACTAGAACTAGAAAACATAAAACCAACAACCATCCTAATCATCCTCTCCCTAATGCCATGATCCCGCGGTCACACTTTTTCTTTCCCTTTACCGGCAACACAATTGGGAAAAACGAGTTGCGTAAGTATTTCATAAATACTTAGTGAGCCGGTCATGCCTTTCTACGGGCGTAATAAGCAGGCTCAGGCATTATAACAATAACATATACTCAACACATATAACCAAATTCCATACAAGCATTTTTAAAAATCATTTCCGAGACAAAACGGTCGTGTCGAGCGACACAAGAAGGTGTCGATCGACACGCCCCAAGTGCTAGTGTTGATCGACACCATCTGGTGTCGCTCGACACTCAACAAGCACTCGTGTCGCTCGACACCCTCCTGGTGTCGAGCGACACACCTTTGAAATTGCACCAGAACAGCGTCACTCCTCTCTAGATGCGATTCCGGTGAATTCCGAGTCGCTCACCTGCAACAAACGATACAAAAACAATCCATATACACCCAGCAATCATTCTCATTCAACCAAATACGAAATCAATCAATGAATCATCACAAATCATCAAGAAAAACCTTCATCGCCTAGAAACCAAAGGTCGCGCACTCACCTCGGTATTTAGAACGAACGGAAACGGATTAGAAAAGCAAGGAATCTCACGAACAGAGCTCTAACGACACAAAAGCTCCCTGGTCCGAATGGAATTCCCGAAAACCGACGAGGAACACGAAAACCACGACTCTAGAACGATACGAGAAGCTTTCGGTTGATTTCTTTGCAACAATCAACCAAATGCTCGAAAAACTCTCAAACACTCGATCTTTCTCTCTGCAAGAAGGATTATCACGACGGCTGCAGAGTTTCACGCAACCCTAGGCGTTTTATACGCTTAACCAAGCCGAAAACCGTGATTAAAAATCAATTCGGTTCGGTTCTGCAACAATCGTGTCGAGCGACACCACACACTGTGTCGATCGACACCCGCAAATCCTTCGTGTCGATCGACACAGCCCCTGTGTCGCTCGACACGAACACCAGAATTTCCATTTCTGGTTCGCGGACGTTACAATTCTCCCCCACCACACTGGATTCGTCCTCGAATCCCAAAACACAAGTCTACCCGAGACTCCACTCTGGCCCGCACCGGCCAACCACTGGGAAAAGCACGCCTAATCCCCAAAACACAAGTCTACTCGTGACTCCACTCTGGCCCGCACCGGCCAAACCACTAGAGATTTACACAAAAATCTCAACACTCCACAACCAACCCACACTATACACGCGTTTCTAGACATTTATTATGTTGAACTCATCACACAACACACACATGCTAGGGAACCCACCGTCCCTTCGAGAGAACCACCGTCTCTCCGCACTATAGAGGAAACCACCGTCCCAATATAGGCACTCCGTACTATAAAGGAAACCACCGTCCCAATATCCGTACACAGGAAAACCACCGTCTCCTGGAGAGAACCACCGTCTCTCAGTATGTATACAGGAAACCACCGTCCCCGATACAAACTCTGGAAAACCACCGTCTCCAGATCATGAGTCATCCGTAATAAATTCCAAAACGCCTAACCACCTCCACAACACGAATCTAAAGACACGCGCAAGGTCTCTAGCCCGAACTACCAAAATGTAATGTTTCCTAATCCTGCCCAGGTCTGTCCAACTGATCGCACAACAATCAAACAAGAACATGTACAACCCGCTGTAGACCCAGAATCGGATCGATCGATTGTGCAACAATCAAACAAGAACATGCACAACCAAGACACTACATCCGATATCCCATTCGTTGAAACCAAACGCACAAGAATATCATCGAGGTCTGTATCCTGTCCCATTCTCCTGTCACGGTCAGCTATTGATTACTCATGTTACCGTCATCATCACACTCTCAGGACGTCTCCCTCGAGGTAACGATGCTGATGCCACTCCACTCTCAGGACGTCTCCCTCAAGCTCTGGCTCTATCTAGGAAAGATACTTCCTTAGAGTAATCAACACATACTTGAACAAGCATCCGGAACTAAGAATACCTCCCTTGATGACAACACGCAACACGCAACCTATTCTAGCCAAACAAAACTACTCATGCCGAACACACGACCACACAAACGATTCCCAGAAGAACCAAACCACAACCTCGAAGCACAACACCAAACCAACTCCTCGCACGCCCAGATATCTATTGCTCTTAACTCTATCTACACCTAACACCCATATGACGCATCTTACAGCCCATCAGGAAACACATACCATTCGCACTTTCGGGACGCATCCTTCGAGTCAATGGTATCTGGGAATCTCAAATCCCCACACAACACATAGGAAAGCTCACCTCTCCTCACAGCACATGAGTTATTCGGGACCGCAGTCCCTAGAGCAATAAATACCGCGCACTGAACACCGCAACTGATCTGCCCAACAAGGGCCCAAAACCACTCCTGACGCCTCAGCGTACACGGCCACCCGTCGATACCCTGCCTGTCCCATTCGAAGGGACCTGAAACCAAACTGACTGCTTTAAAACAACTTACGACTCGGATTCCTCTCCCGAGCTTCATAATGCTCTATGCACTCCTGAACGCGTGACGATACGCAATTCTGCTGATTTTCGATCCTGATACTACGCTCCCTTTGATAACCCAGACAATCTTCCCAATAACCTAAAACGCTCCTTGCTCGCTCTGCATAGTATCCTCCCAACCCAGACTAGGTATAACAGATTGACCGCGCAACAATCAAACAAGAACATGCGCGATCTTCCGTAAACCCAGAATTGGATTCCTTGTCGCGCCATAACCAACCAGCCACCATTTCCTTGAAACATACCAAAATGCCATCCGTGACGAACCTTGAACCTTTGAGTACTCCCCTTGGTCTTCTCGCAACCAAACCGGCGCTCCTCTAAACAGTACCGCTCAACTCTGCATCCAGCTTTTGCTCCTGATCCTTCCCAGAACCAAACACCATGAACTGCATGCTCTTCAGGATCCCTCGAATACTCCAAGATAACCACTATGCATACGATAATAACCGCGTCCATGTGATCCCCGATCACGACGCCGCCTCCTGTGCTTACCACAAGCACATTAAACACACAAAAGCATAACCACAACTCAAGATGCCCAACACTTGCCCAGTTTCATCCAGAACCCACGATGCAACATTCTTAATCCGTCCAGGTCTGGCGGTCAACCGTACAACAATCAAACAAGAACATGTACGGTCGCCCGACAGTCCAGATTATACCTAACCCATCTAGGTCTGGCAGTTGACTGTACAACAATCAAACAAGAACATGTACAGCCATCCGTCAGTCCAGATTAGATTTTCCGAATGCTACATCGGTTTTCCCGAATTCAACCATAGGCCCCGCTTTACCAGCGATACTTCGACTCACATCCTGAGCCTCCCGACCCGTCTATCACAGACCAAAATCTTGGCTGCTCCAGCCAACACCATACGAGATTCCCACTCGTTCCGCAATCGTCCAACATGGACCAAAAATCCCTGCCCGACACAGCCGATACTACACGAGATCCTCCCCTGACCTCAGAGGCTCCCTCTAATCCACACACAAAACTTACCGCTCGCACTCTCGGGACACCTCCCTCTAGCCCACGGTATCTGGGGATCTCACATCCCCGCCAGAGATCTCACATCCCTCGCTGCTTATTCCGGAAACACGCTTCCCAATAAGCACACAGGAGAACACACCTCTCCTCTGATTAGAGTCGCCTCACGTGGTATAGTCACAACATTCCCATCCTGGGATAACCTCAAAAACCGACCAACATGGTCCACAAATACAAACACATCACGAACCACACATCTCAAAACCATATGATAATAAATAAAGAACACCATCTTATAAATTTTCAAAAATGTAAATCGTTTCAACACCAACGAAATACAATAAAATCCAGAAACACAACAATGCCAATCTGAAAAACTGAAAAACAAACGAAACAACGACGACAAAAGGACGCTGCTCACTCCTCAAACTGATCTCCCAGATCCTGCTCCAACACTGCCGCCACCTCAGCCCGCTCCTCTACTGCCCATAACCCTGCTGAGCTCCACCAAACTGAGCCCCCGGCTGCTCTGCCGCTACCTGAGCCAAAGGCTGCGCTGCTATCGGATGAACCACTGCAAGCACTAATGGTTGCAACTGGGGACACATGGGCTTGAAATGCCCTGGCTCGCCGCAATGAAAGCAAACCTTGGACTTCCCGGAGAACTTAGGACAGCTCGCCACACGATGCTCTGAACTACTACACCCGAAACAACCATGAGTGCCGTGGCCACCTGAACTCGCCTTAGAAGAATCATCCCATCTCCTCTTCTGGCCCTGCGCAGGCTTACCACCTTTGCCAGAACCAGAACCTCTATGCTGCTGCGGCTGCTGCTGACTCCTCGGTTGACCAGCTGAAGCAACAGCAGCCTGAACGATAACCGGACCAGACTCCTCACGCTAATCCTCCTCAATAGAAGCTGCTAGCTCCACAAGATCCGCCCTCGAGACGTATCTGCCACCCCTGCACTGGGTCCTGATGCTCAAACGAAGTCCCTGCAAGAACCTCTGAACCAAAGCCCGCTCGTCATCCAACCCATGCCCAGTATGAACAACCAATCTGCTGAACTCGGCGTCATACTCCCGCACTGACAGCTCTCTCTGCGTCAAGGACGTGAACATCATCTGAAGACGGTCTCGGGCCTCCTGAGGGAAATACTTGGCATTGAACTCAGCCAAGAATTCACCCCAAGTCCACTCTGCACGCCTAGCCTCAATAGCGCGCCACCACAAATGGGCATCACCACTCAGATAGTGGACAACCAACTCGACCTGATACTCGGCAGGGCACCTGATCGATCTGAAGTTACGCTCTAACCTCATACGCCACTCATCAGCCGCCTCAGGACCAACTCTGCCCTCGAAGAACGGCGTAGCTATCCTCTGCATCTGCCCCATCATCTCAAGATAAGACGGCACCTGCGCTGCAACTACAGCCCTCAGCTGCTCTGCAACTGCAGCCCTCTGCTGCAAACCGGCCACTGGAGGAACACCCGGAGCCCGCTCAAGAGCCACTGGCGGAAAACGTGCCAACAACTGCGTCAGCAATCACACAACCCGGTCATCATGACCTGGAGCTACAGCAGCACCCCCACCAGGGCCCACTAGAACTCCCCTGACTCTACCGGCACCGGCCAACACACTGGCACTAAGCGACTGGGACTCTGACGCGGTCGCCACACTCGGGAATACACTATGCGCCGTGCTCTCTGCTGACTCCTCAACTGGCCCACGACCACGGCCCCGGCCTCCACGGCCACCCACTCTGCCACCACAGGCACCAGCTCTGCCACCACGGCCTCTTGGAACTCTAGCTATCGCACACTGCACTTAACACAAGCACACACTAAGACACTAGAGATCACAATCAGAAAACACAACCAATAACTTACCGCGGAATCTCTTTAAAGGCTGAAGAGGATGATTCTAAGACTAAAATTGACTAAGCACACATAATCAATTAAACACATAGTCTCAGTTCATCAAAATCACTACTAGCCCTAGAACCGTAAGGGCTCTGATACCAAAATGTAACACCCGGTTTTTTTTTTTTAAAAGCGGAAATTCTCATAAAAATAATTCATAAAAATAATGATCAACAACCAATCAATTCAATACCAGAATGACAATAAAATAAATCTAGCAACCTAACCGGGTTTACTAGAACTAGAAAACATAAAACCAACAACCATCCTAATCATCCTCTCCCTAATGCCATGATCCCGCGGTCACACTTTTCCTTTCCCTTTACCTGCAACACAATTGGGAAAAACGAGTTGCGTAAGTATTTCATAAATACTTAGTGAGTCGGTCATGCCTTTCTACGGGCGTAACAAGCAGGCTCAGGCATTATAACAATAACATATACTCAACACATATAACCAAATTCCATACAAGCATTTTTAAAAATCATTTCAGAGACAAAACAGTCGTGTCGAACGACACAAGAAAGGTGTCGATCGACACGCCCCAAGTGCTAGTGTCGATCGACACCATCTGGTGTCGCTCGACACCCTCCTGGTGTCGAGCGACACACCTCTGAAATTGCACCAGAACCGCGTCACTCCTCTCTAGATGTGATTTCGGTGAATTCCGAGTCGCTCACCTGCAACAAACGATACAAAAACAATCCATATACACCCAGCAATCATTCTCATTCAACCAAATACGAAATCAATCAATGAATCATCACAAATCATCAAGAAAAACCTTCATCGCCTAGAAACCAAAGGTCGCGCACTCACCTCGGTATTTAGAACGAACGGAAACGGATTAGAAAAGCAAGGAATCTCACGAACAGAGCTCTAACGACACAAAAGCTCCCTGGTCCGAATGGAATTCCCGAAAACCGACGAGGAACACGAAAACCACGACTCTAGAACGATACGAGAAGCTTTCGGTTGATTTCTTTGCAACAATCAACCAAATGCTCGAAAAACTCTCAAACACTCGATCTTTCTCTCTGCAAGAAGGATTATCACGACGGCTGCAGAGTTTCACGCAACCCTAGGCGTTTTATACGCTTAACCAAGCCGAAAACCGTGATTAAAAATCAATTCGGTTCGGTTCTGCAACAATCGTGTCGAGTGACACCACACACTGTGTCGATCGACACCCGCAAATCCTTCGTGTCGATCGACACAGCCCCTGTGTCGCTCGACACGAACACCAGAATTTCCATTTCTGGTTCGCGGACGTTACAATTCTCCCCCACCACACTGGATTCGTCCTCGAATCCCAAAACACAAGTCTATCCGAGACTCCACTCTGGCCCGCACCGGCCAACCACTGGGAAAAGCACGCCTAATCCCCAAAACACAAGTCTACTCGAGACTCCACTCTGGCCCGCACCGGCCAAACCACTAGAGATTTACACAAAAATCTCAACACTCCACAACCAACCCACACTATACACGCGTTTCTAGACATTTATTATGTTGAACTCATCACACAACACACACACGCTAGGGAACCCACCGTCCCTTCGAGAGAACCACCGTCTCTCCGCACTATAGAGGAAACCACCGTCCCAATATAGGCACTCCGTACTATAATGGAAACCACCGTCCCAATATCCGTACACAGGAAAACCACCGTCTCCTGGAGAGAACCACCGTCTCTCAGTATGTATACAGGAAACCACCGTCCCCGATACAAACTCTGGAAAACCACCGTCTCCAGATCATGAGTCATCCGTAATAAATTCCAAAACGCCTAACCACCTCCACAACACGAATCTAAAGACACGCGCAAGGTCTCTAGCCCGAACTACCAAAATGTAATGTTTCCTAATCCTGCCCAGGTCTGTCCAACTGATCGCACAACAATCAAACAAGAACATGTACAACCCGCTGTAGACCCAGAATCGGTTCTGCAACAATCGTGTCGAGCGACACCACACACTGTGTCGATCGACACCCGCAAATCCTTCGTGTCGATCGACACAGCCCCTGTGTCGCTCGACAAGAACACCAGAATTTCCATTTCTGGTTCGCGGACGTTACAACGGCGGTGACAAAGGCGTATGCACCGGAGACAATCCGATGTCAGAGAACGACGTCGGTGACGAAGACGTTTGAACCGGAGACAATCCGACGTCGGAGACAACGGCGGCGAACAGATCTGTGCATCGGAGACGACGTCAGAGACAAAAATGTCTATACCGGAGACAATCCGTCGTTTGGGAGACGACGTCGGAGACAAAAACGTCTGTACCAGAGACAATCCGTCGTCGGAGAGACGACGTTGAAGACAAAAAAAGTCTGCACCGGAGACAATCTGACGTCGGAGACAACGGCGGCAAACATATATGTGCATCAGAGACGACGTAGAGACGACGTCGGAGACAAAAACGTCTGTACCGGAGATAATCCGATGTCGGAGAAAAAAAAGTCTGCACCGGAGACAATCCGACGTCGGAGACAACGGTGGCGAACAAATCTGTGCATCAGAGACGACGTAGAGACAACGTCGGAGACAAAAACGTATGTACCGGAGACAATCCGACGTCGGAGACAAAAAAGTCTGCACCGGAGACAATCCGACGTCGGAGACAACGGTGGCGAACAGATTTGTGCATCAGAGACGACGTCGGAGACAAAAACGTCTGTACCAGAGAATCCGACGTCGAAGACAAAAAAGTCTGTACCGGAGACAATATTGTCAACGAAATCAGCTCACTTATGGCAGGGTTAAATTTGTCTTTTCAGCAATTGGAAAAAAACAAAAGTGGTAGAAATTGAAAGACAATTTCATAAATGGTAGAAATGTATACTGTATTTCCAAGAAATAGTAGATATGAATATTATCCCTTATATATATGCCAAATAGTTTTTCACTTTTTCTCATCAGATTCCCAATTTCACAAATGAACCTTCAAATGGAACCACCAGAGAAGAAGAAGAGTTTCTCAGCACCACCGTCGTTTTCTTCACTTCCAGACGAAACCGCCGTGAATTGCTTAGCACGGATCTCGAGTTCATACTACCTGAGACTCTCAATCGTTTCCAAAAGCTTCAGGTCACTTGTCTCTTCCACTGAGCTTTACGTAGCTCGATCTCACATCGGAAACACCGAACGGTGTCTCTACGTCTGGTTTATGGATTATAATCATCGATTTCCCCAATGGTTTAGACTTTGGATTAACCCTAATCGAACCCTACCCAAATCCTCCATGATTAAGAAGAAGAAGAAGAAGACAATTGGACAGTTGTCCCCAATGGTTCCGATACCGTCTTCGAGTTTTCCGTCGCTATCGAAATCCACCGTAGTTGTTGGTTCTAAAATTTATGTAATCGGCGGTCCAATCGACAAAGCACCGTCCTCCGCCGTGGGAATCCTTGATAGTGTCAGTCACACTTGGCGCGATGCACCTAGCATGAATGTAGCTCGTGCGTATGCAGCCTCGTGTTTCCACGATGGGAGAATCTATGTAATGGGAGGGTGTAAAGAAGATGAATCATGGGCTGAGGTATTCGATATAAAGACTCAGACTTGGGAACGCCTCCCTGATCCGGGTATTGAGGCCGTGAAGTCTTCCATTCATAGTATTGTAGAGATGGAAGGAAAGATTAAGTTTGTGACTTTTATCGATACGTGTTTTGCTTACGACACAAAGCAACGTAAATGGGAATGCTGTGTAAACGAGACTGCAATGTTTCCGAGGTCAGAGTGTGTGATTGAGAATGTATCGTACCGCTATGGTATCTATGGTATTTATGGTAATAGCCGGTGTGAGTGGTATGACATAAAGGATGGAAAGTGGAAAGAGGTTAAAGGGTTAGGCTCATTACGAAACACGTACAAGAAGAATGGTGGGTCGAGTAGTTGTATAAGAAAATTAGTTAGCTGTGGTGGGAAACTTTTACTTATTTGGGAAGGGTGTGTGGAGGGTAATCTCAATGATATAAAGAAGATTTGGTACGCTGAATTCGTGGTGGAAAAACGCGATGGAGGTGAGGTTTGGGGAAATCTTGAGTGGGTTGATGTTGTGCGTACAGTCCCTGCGTCATGTATGCTCTTTCATTGTCTAGCTGTCTCCATTTGATTCACTTTGTATCCAAGGTATGATCAACCGTTTCGAATTCAACATCAGTTTGTAGGATCTTATTAAAAGTAATTTATTTATCGACAAAATTTAATGATATGTACATAATTTATTTACAAGCATTTAGGCGTATGCGATCATTTTGTTCGAAGAACAATCTTACCTTCTGCGTCGTCCTGCATAATCGGTAGGACTATGTCTGGAGGGTTATCCGTCCAGACTTTAGGATCTTGGAACTGATGTCCTAACTTGGCCAATTTATCAGCGGCTCGGTTCCCTTCTCTGTATACATGGCTTAACACACAGTTGCTTAGCTCAGGCATCACCACATTGATGTAATTAGCGTATTTCTTGGCCTCTTCACATCTCAAGTTCCCTCTCTTGGCGATGATATCGACTATGTTCTTAGCATCTCCTTCGAGCCATAGATCTGTCCACCCGTTCTCTAGGACCAGCTCGAGGCCTCTCCTGAGGGCTGCGAATTCAGCCACGGTACTTGTGGCTTCCCCTATGGATTCTGAGTATCCGAGAAGGAACTCTGCTTTGTGGTTTCTGAATATCCCTCCAATGCTGGCTTGTCCTTTTCTTCTTGACCCGTCAAAGTTTAGCTTTGTCCATCCGATTTCGGGTTTCTTCCACACAACTTCGATAGGTTTTTTATGGTAGTTTCTGATTAACAATACGGTAGCTTGAGTTTGAAGCAACCCTTTGAATCTAGATAAAGCCAACATTATTAGGTTTTAAGTTGTTGATAACTCCTCCCCCAAGATTTTTGTTTCTAGCAGACTCGAGTTTTTTTCTTTTCGCTTTAATCTTCATGAATGATGCATAAGATGAATTATCATGATTGATGTCTGAAGATTAGGAGTTTAGAAATGTAACGTAAGGGTTTTGTTAGGGAAATGATGCTTGCAAGAAAAGCAAAGAATGGTCTTGAGCTAAATTGAAAGGGAAGGAATATTTGGAGAATCTCTATTAAAAAGTCAGAAATTAATAGAGGTAGGAGTTTAGAAATGTAACGTAAGGGTTTTGTTAGGGGAATGATGCGTGCAAGAAAAGCAAAGAATGGTCTTGAGCTAAATTGAAAGGGAAGGAATATTTGGAGAATCTCTATCAAAAAGTGAGAAATTAATAGAGGAATGATTCAAAATGAGGAAGTTTTCAAGGAATGATTATGTTTCCATGGAGATTTAAGGAGAAGAAGAAAATCTAAAACCTGAAACAGCTATGACTACTTTTGTCGTATCCCTAAAATTACTAAATGTCTCTCCTGAATTTTAGGAGAATCTATCTGGTTTAGAAACTTGCAAGGCAAAGAAATAATGAAAACCGAGTTACCTACATTTTTTTTTGAAGCTTTTGGTTTTTTCTACATATAGTTATGTAACATTTTGGTTATGTTTATAAAGATTCATAACATATCAAACCAGTAAGAATTAAGAAAATACTTCATAGAATATTCCAATACAAAAGTATGATCTTTCTTCATTGGAGTACACAAAGTTTTGTTATTGTGCTGAAAATATAACAATTTTTTTGTGGGTTTTTGATTTGAAGAAATTCCAATTTCAATTTGATGCTTCAGGCCTTCAGGTATGAGATTGAAAGCTGATGTATATAAAAATGTTGCATCAATTACTTTTGTAGTAAAGCAAACACATTTGTAATGAATTCATTCATGAATCTTGAGAAGCGAATTTATTTCAGTGAGTAATTAAGATACAAAATGCATAAAGAAGTCTATGGTCTTTGGAACTTTCTCCTTGAAGAGTCTATGGTCTCTACTTGAATATGCTTTGTTGACCACTAATGGAAAGATTAGGTTTTTTTTTATTTCCAAGTTGGTTTAAAATTTATCAAAAGTTTCAGTTTTTTAATTTATTTTCTTCTAAGTTCACATTTTCTAAGTTCACATTGTTACTTCCAAGGAAACAAGTGAGGAAGAAACATTTTTTTATCTTAAATAAAGGTTTTCACACTGTTTTGAGCTCATTTGCAGCCCCAAGTCGTTAGTTTTATATTGTAGTTTCATGAAACTATCATCATACAAGACTCAACAACATAACTAGAGTCTTTTTATAAATGTTTTTGATCAGCAACTTGTGTTCTTTCAGCTGTCAGATTTTGAAATAGTCCAAAGCACACTGCTTTTAAGTGACTTCAAGCTCAAAATAGAATAGACAATTAGCAACTCAAAACCAAAAAAAGCTTTAAGCTTCCATGGAACATGTCAGAGTTTTCTTCTTCTTCTTCTTTGCTTGTTTCCTAACGTTTATTCCATTTCACGCCTTAGCTCAGGTAGATACATATGTATTTGCTCCAGTTTTTAACTGTGTAGGTCGAGGCAACTTCACGGTGAACAGCACTTTTGCCGGAAATCTCAACCGTCTTGTCTCCTCTCTGTCCTCGCTAACATCCAAACCTTATGGCTTCTACAACCTCTCTTCTGGAGACACATCTGGAGAAAGAGCTTATGCAATTGGTCTGTGTAGAAGGGAAGTCAAAAGAGCTGATTGTCTCAGTTGTATTCAGACAGCTGCAAGAAACCTCACCGAGCGATGTCCCCAGGCAAAACAAGCTATTGTGTGGTACACGCACTGTATGTTTCGTTACTCG
The DNA here is from genome assembly GCA_963576765.1 of Draba incana. Taxonomy (NCBI): domain Eukaryota; kingdom Viridiplantae; phylum Streptophyta; class Magnoliopsida; order Brassicales; family Brassicaceae; genus Draba; species Draba incana. The sequence goes on along the minus strand of OY755212.1, from coordinate 33,142,373 downwards.
AACAAGACAACCTATGGAAGAAAAGAGACGAGCCCGACTCGGTCTCTTGTTGGCGGTGATGAGATATCAGCAAACAGAGACGAGTTTGAGCGGGTGCGGAGAGGATTATTGGATAGTCTCAAAGGGATTGCAGCGGCTGGTGGGCCGAATAGGAAATACGCTCAAGGGAACAGTTCTGGTTCGGCTGGTTTCCGAAAATTCTATGGAAGTGCGCAGTGTACGCCGGATTTGTCTGAACAAGATTGTGATGTCTGTCTAGTTTTTGGTTTTGAGAATATCCCAAGTTGTTGTGATGGTGAGATTGGTCTTAGGTGGTTTTGTCCTAGTTGTAGCTTCCGATTTGAGACGTGGAGATTCTATGAGTTTGAAACCGATCTAGAGCGTGATCCACCCGCAATACAACCTGCTGATTCACCAAAATCAGGTGCAAAAAATGAGAGAACAGGTAGATAGAAATGCTTGAATGAGTCTCTAGTGTGTTTAGCTGCAGATGTTGCTCCTAGTTGCAAATGTTTTTGTCTCTAAGATTAAGACAGTGAATGTTTTATTGCTAGGAAAGGGCAAAGGTGGATCTAAGATCGTTATCGCGGTAGTCATTCCGATACTTCTTGTTGTGTTGCTAGCAATTTGTCTATGCTTGGTATTGAAGTGGAAGAAGAACAAGTCTGGTAATACCATGTTCTTCTTCTTGTTATCCTTATCTTGTTAAAAAGAATAAGCTATAATCTTGGTGACTACTGTCTGCTCTGCATTTTCAGTTCTTGGGACGACTTTGTCGGGATCCAACTCCGAGATGCATACAGATTCCCTGCTAGTTGACTTTGAAACTCTAAAGGCAGCAACAGATAACTTTTCTCCCGAAAATGAACTCGGACGTGGTGGGTTTGGTTCAGTTTATAAGGTAAGTTTCTTCGACCAAACGTCATACCGGTAACTTTGGTTTCTTTATATAAATTTGGGATTATGCATGTCTCAGGGTGTGTTTTCTCATGGGCAAGAAATCGCGGTGAAAAGATTATCCGGTAACTCTGGACAAGGAGACATTGAATTCAAGAACGAAATCTTACTACTTGCAAAGCTTCAACATAGGAACTTGGTTAGTCTTTTAGGTTTCTGCATACACGGACAAGAAAGAATCCTTGTCTATGAGTTCATCAAGAACGCTAGTCTTGACCATTTCATCTTCGGTAATCTTTTACTGCCTTTGCTTCTCTACTAGCATTCTCTTCTAGAATTCTGTGTTGATATTTGCGCCGTTGTAGATCATGTGAAGCGTGCACTTTTGGATTGGAGAGTGCGATACAACATGATCAGAGGAGTTGCGAAAGGACTTCTTTATCTTCATGAAGACTCTCGGTACCGGATCATTCACCGTGATCTTAAAGCCAGCAACATTCTTTTGGACCAAGAAATGAACCCGAAAATTGCAGATTTTGGATTAGCTAAACTCTTTGACATAGGCCAAACAACTACACATCGATTCACAGACAGAATTGCAGGAACTTAGTAAGTAAATTCATCTTGCTAACTTGTTAAATATTCAAGAGTGTATAAACCTGTATAAACCGGTCATTACATTACATCCTGTAGCGGATATATGGCTCCTGAATACGCGATGCACGGACAATTCTCTGCGAAAACAGACGTATTTAGCTTCGGTGTATTAGTCATTGAGATCATTACAGGCAAGAGTAATAACAGTCGTAGATCTGATGATGATGCAGAAGATCTTCTTAGCTGGGTAAGTAGACACAAAACCATATATCCGGTTATTGAGGTTCATTTTGTTAAATGATCAATTTGTTTGTTCTCAGGTATGGAGATGCTGGAGAGAAGACATGATACTAAATGTGATCGATCCGAGTTTAACGACTGGATCAAGAAACGAGATCTTGAGATGCATACACATTGGTCTCTTGTGTGTTCAAGAGAGTGCAGCAACTAGACCAACAATGACTATGGTTGCTGTCATGCTCAATAGCAATTCCTTTACTCTCCCAACGCTTTCAAGGCCTGCGTTTGTGTTAGAGAATGTGATATGTGCGAGCTGGAATTTCACACAATAGAATTTGTGAAGATTCTTCGAAATAGAGCTTCTTTAGGGTTTCAAACACTTAGAAAGAAATAGAATTAGGGTTCTTAAGACTGTTCTTATTAATTAGCTGAAAAAGCTGTTTTTGTCTTATTATCTCTCAGAATTTCGGATCCCCTCAAATGAGGGGGGTACATGCTTATTTATAGAGAATACAAGTCGGTTTGAACAAACAGTAATATGCCTTTAATGGGCTTTTGTCTTCTGGGCTTGACCGTTAGGCCGGTTTGGCGAATACGACGTCGTTTTAGGCTTATCGATTCTTCTAGGGGAGATCTGACCCCTACAGTTAGCCCCCCAGTTCAACAGTTTAATTAAAAAGTGTTGAAGTAAGGGTGTCCAAATGAAGAATCGATTTCCGTTAGACGGTTAATGTGTTGATGGTGATGTTGCCGAGCCTAGATGACATGGTTGTACCCAATTCGGCGAGCTGATTGATACGAGTTATCAGCGAGTCGATCTCGAAGTCGCGAAGCGACGAGATGAGCTAGTCCAAAATCTGCGAGTCGTTCGAAGACGCGAGGCGACTTGATGGGTGTGTTCCAAATCTGCGAGCCGCTCGAAGATGATGACGACGTATAAGTGTGTGAACAAGCCTCAGTAAAAACCTTGTCTAGAAAACCCGGTGGGAAAAACTAGATCAAGGGAAAAAGAGCACCAGTCACACACTCGTCCAAGTCGTCATTGTTGACTTCATAGGTTGATTTTTGTTCTTGGGAACCCGAGAGGTGATATCAAATTCGCGAGGTGCGAGTCGAAGAAGACGGGGAAGTGAAGTCACAAACCGATTTTCGCGAGCTGATTCTGATTAAGTCGCGAGCTGACCTGATGAGATGAAGTCGCGAGTTGATTTTGAGGAAGTCGCGAGCTGATCGAGGTCAAAATCTGCGAGCTGCTTGAAGATCATGTCACGAACCAGCGAGTCGCTCGATATGCGCGAGGCGACGAGATGAATCCGAGAGATGTCAAAATGAAGTCACAAATCTGCGAGTCGCTCGATATGCGCGAGGCGACTAGTCGGACATGTCGCAAATTTGAAAGTTACTCGAAAACGCGAGGCGACGTGGCAAACATGTCATACATCTGCGGGTCGAGAGACTGATGAGATGAAGTCGCGAGTTGATTTTGAGGAAGTCGCGAGCTGATCGAGGTCAAAATCTGCGAGCTGCTTGAAGATCATGTCACGAACCAGCGAGTCGCTCGATATGCGCGAGGCGACGAGATGAATCCGAGAGATGTCGAAATGAAGTCACAAATCTGCGAGTCGCTCGATATGCGCGAGGCGACTAGTCGGACATGTCGCAAATTTGAAAGTTGCTCGAAAACGCGAGGCGACGTGGCAAACGTGTCATACATCTGCGGGTCGAGAGACTGATTGCGAGATGGTGAAACGAAGTTAAAAACCGATTTTGGCGAGGTGGCGAGACGAAAATCTGCGGGGTCCCGAATTGTTTCGACGAAGAGAAGTCGCGAGATGATCTGATGAGATGAGGTCGCGAGTTGATTTCGATGAAGAGAATGACTTGACCAAGTTGCGAGGGTGCGACTCGATCAACTTCATAAATACTGCGAGGTCACGGTAATCGTTGAGGATCGAAGTATTGAGAAAGTGAAGTCCTGAAGTCGCGAATTACAGAGGTGAACTCGTGAGGTCGCGTTTCGAGCTAATACGAAGTCGCGGGATCGCAAATCGATCTGCTTCCCTTCGAAACCGTAATCCTTCAAGCCCAGAATCTTGGGCCCATTATGAAATGAGGCCTACCTCGAAATTCGATCCGCAAAAGATGCCTTTATAAGGAGCGATGCTCCTCAGATACTTCTCATAATTCTCATTTCTCCGAAAACAAGTTTGCTCTCTCTCCCTTTTCTCTCGTTTTTCTTTCATGTTTTCGTTAAGTTTTTTGCCGTCCCATCACTTCGTCCCCGCCATGTTCTTCATCGCCGCCGTCGTGTTCTTGAGGAGATTCGAAAATCCTTCCTTTTTGATCCGAAAAACATGTCGTCAACAAATTCGTTTGTTTCCGCGAAATCTGCCGAGTTCCCCGAGAAGGGAAAATCGATCTGGGAGTATTCTGCTAACAGCGAGTCGGTCGTTGATGCGAGTTCGAGTTGTAGTCAGTTCCGTGGCTGCGAGGAGACGAGTACTTCTGGTCGCGAGGATGCGAGTCCTTTTAGTCGAGAGGATCGAGCTGGAGGCCATTCTCCTCTTGCCGAATTGTTCTCCTATCCCTCCCCTGTCTTAAGGCAAAGTCGCGAGACGAGGGAGATTGCTTCACCGATGCGAGCTCCGCGACCTGACCTCGAAGAGGGAGTTGGGACCTCGCGCCCCTCGCTAATTGGCGAGGCTTCTGCTACTAACGAGCAAAGGCTAGTTGTGGAAACTCCACAACTCCGTGACGAGTCCCTTAGTCCTACCGAGCTGCCTCCCCGAGTAAAGATCGAAAAGTGTGCCTGGGATTACAACTCGCTCGTAGAAGCAGAAAGATTGGATGTCTGGATTGGATCCGGATTGGCCGAGGTGGTCAAGAAGAAAAAGAAGTCGAGGCGAAAGCAACGCCCGCCTCCAGGCTCTTCATGGTGCGACGAGGAATCCCTAGAAAACCTTCGCACAGAATTCGGAATCCCCGACGTGGTTGAGATGATTGTGCCGACTCGAGAGCAGCGAGAAGACGACCCGCTTGCCGGTACGTTTACTGCGTACTGAAGATTGAGGGCGAGGAGCTCGCTCGGGCTGTTGGTGACTCGAAGGTGGCTCGTCTCTTGGCCGCCTCGGTCCGCTCGGGTAGTGGCCCCCGCGATGCGAACAAGCTATCGAGTCTGGCATTCGTTACTCGCGCCCGTTCTTCCTGCTCATCGAAGCGACGCATGAGTGCTCCGAGGAGACGAGCGTGATCCAGTTGAGGTTCTTGCTCATTTGGATTGTCCGCTCGAGTTTGGTGATCCCGAGTAGCGTCGGGTCGGGCGACCAGTGTCTGTCGCAGGTCGACTGTACTTCCGAGCACGTGCCGGAGGTCAGTTGGCTCCTGTATCCTCTGGAAGACGGACACAGGGCTGGTCGGACGCTCGATCCTTTCGAAGACCGAGGAGGCGGCGGTTGGCCGCTCGATTCTATTGGAGGCCGTAATAGGAGCGGCGGACAAGTCATGCTCGCTAGGGGCGAGAGCGGGATTCTCTGTGTTCGTGATGTCAGGATTTCCCTGCTCGGGAAGAAGAGTTGCTCGCTGGGCCACCGGAGTGTTAGCACCCTGAGCACTTGTTCCCGAGGAGTGTGTCCTCATGCTAGCCTCCTTGTTAAGATCCATTTTCGCGTAAAAAGATATCCTCTTTTTGTCGTGAGAGATCGAATGAAAGAGCCCCCCTACCTGGCGCGCCAAATGTTGATGCTCAGATTGAGATCGACACTAAATTTGTAATAGGTTCGGGGATTCTTTGATGAATGGAAGAAGGAAAGCTTTGATGAGAGTAAAATGGTATGCTCGGATGAACAGTAATCGAGCGGGAAAACAGTATTCTTGAGAGAACGAGTGTACTCGGAGGAATAAAGTGTACTTGATCAAAAAGGTGTGTAGTGTATTTCAACTTAGTTGTACACAAATGATGGTACAACTATATATAGTACATTGAGATTAGGGCTTTTGATACATATGGTTACATTCTAACCATATGTTCATAAAGTAACCCTTAATGAGCATAAAGTAACTATATTAGGATTTAAAGTAACCAAGCATAGTTAACCAAATAATGAGTTGGGTCTTCCTACTTGATGGGCTGTGAGTGGGATTTTGCCTTGGGCTAAATCCATGGTGTAACACCTTTTCCTCCCAATGTTGAAATGATAGATACAACTTCACTACTTTCTTACATTGCCTCAGTGCAGAAGAAAAAGAGGGAAAAAGGCGAAGGCAAAGACGTATATTGGGTTCAAGCTGAATGATTTCATTATACTTTCTCGCTTCTTTAACATTGGGTTTCTGTTTTACTTCTTTTTTGTCCATGGAATGGGATTCTGTTTTTCTCATTACTAATTAATGGTGGTAAAGTTATACTTTCTCATCTCCAATGGTTATTGTATTTCAGTAATTACTATAACCACATGACTTTAGCGAAATAATATGACCATAAGAGTCATTGCAATTGCACCACTATCAAATATGTTTTGACTTTAGGACCTATAGAAACCCCTAAGATAGTTAATCCTATCCGTAAGAGAAATTGTAGAAATTGTAAAAAAGAGAGTGAGGATTGTAGCATATGTTCAATACTAATTGATAGACTGAAAACATTAGGACACACTACAAGTTTATTAAAGGAAACATCAAATCATTTCTTCGTCTTTTTCTTTTTCTTATATAAAGATTTTTCTGTCACTTAATTTAGTAAATATCTAACCATGCGTGCGAACCTTTCTAAATAAACTTTCAAATTTACCTAGGCTCAACACCCGACGTGGTGAATCCGAATGTCCAAGATGGATCAGACGATGACGAGGATTCAGTATCAAAATATCTTACGATGCAATAACCGGGCGCTTCCGCCTTAGGAACCTCCTCTGTTTTATTCCCGAGCATCGAAACTACCGACGACATCAATGGTCTGTCGTCTGCACATTGTTGAACACACAAGAGTAGCAATTTTAATGCATCGCAAGACTTCATCTGGCTGAAATGTTGGTGATGGTGATGATGAATCTACAATGTTCGGATCCGCGACCTCTATCTCTGTTCCTTCCTTCATATTCCTCCAAACGACCAAACCTGTTATTCATTAACATCAGAGGTTTTAAAATGTTTGATCAATCTCAATGAAAGAAGAAGAGATTTTGATTGGTTTAGGCTTACGTAGATAAGAACTAAGAACATAACTATCCAGGTCAGAGTTGAAGAATCCCCTGTTCCTCTTACCAGTGATAATCTCAAGAAGAATAAAACGTACGATTTTTCCGAGTATACTCCGTCCATCGCGTATTCCGGAGAAATGTAAACCACTACGTAACCAAAAGATTAAAATCAAACTTAGTTAAGGTTATAAATATAAAAGATATTTTGTATTTTGAGAGATTCTATTGTTTTTTTTTTGTTAAACAAATACTTATATATTTTTAATGGAGTGAGCATAACATATGCTGTTCTTTAAAGGGAAAAACTGAGTTTCTGTCACTTTTGATGTTTATAATCTCATAAAGTGTCACATTCATATTTTCTTTACAGAAAATGACAATAATATGTAAAGTTGACAAAATTACCCCTCGTATATATGTGTAGGAGTGCTAACACAATATTATTAAAAAATATAATAATGAGAGTTGGTGTCAGCCGAAACATTGATGTCTGACTTACATTGATGTATGTTTGACTGATATAAAGTAATAATATTAAATGTTGGAGAGAGAACATCATATTAACGTACGTACATGAGTGAGATATATGGTACGTACACTATTCGTCGCATCCTATGTACATCAATTTAAAATAATAAAATTAAACCATTCTCTTCTATTTTATTCACATGTACTGATCCTTGATATTTCAAAAAGAATTTATTTTTTGTGATGTTTATCTACCAACATTAAATGCAATTATAGATTTACATTAGATACGTACATACACAAAAATCATGTACACTTAAATAAAACAACACGTACACCAAATCATATACTATGTACACCATTCGAGTATTGCCATCTTATTAACTCTCCAACCACAAATACATCATCGTGTACACCTTTCAGACACCATAATTGTGTACACAACCCGATCATCGGTACACCATGCCCCCCGTCCAACAACCTTTACATCACATGTACACCGTTTGACTATCGATATCATGTATATTTTTAGTGTATCAATACTTCAATGTACACCATCATCGTGTATGCAATGTACAGCGTCTCGATATAGTACTCTCCGACCACCGATAAGGTGTACACCTTCCGGAGACCACCTTTCAGATACAATATAAATGGATAAGTACTTTAAACCCCAAACCACAAATCCTAAACCCTATGCCCTATTTTGGTAATAGTGAACCCTAAAACTTAATCCCCCTAAACCCTAAATCCTAAATGATAAACCCTAAGCCATAAACCATAAAACTAAACCCTAATTGGGTAATAGTTAATCCCAAACCCTATGCACAACCCCCATAAACCATAAGTTACTTTAAACTCCAAACCCCAAACTCTAAACCCTAATCCCTAAACCCTATGTTGGTAATAGTGAACCCTAAAACCCTAAATCCTAAATGATAAACTCTAAACCATAAACCATAAAACTAAATCCTAATTGGATAATAGTTAACCCCAAACCCTATGCACAACCCCCCTCCAACCAAAAAACTATACCCTAATTGGGTAATAGTTAACCTAAACCCCTAAGCACAACCTCCTCCCCCCACCATCCCTAAAACTGTATCCTAATTGGGTAATTGTTAAACCTAAATGTGAATTAGTTAATCTTAAAACCAAATTCTAAACCTTAGTATAAGTTATGTACATCATTATCGTTGTGTACACCAACTTGTACATCATCATAGCTATGTACATAACCATGTACATCATCAATGTATACAACGACATGTACATCATCATATATGTGTATACCAACATGTACATCATTAATGTGTACAATGATATGTACATCATCATATATGTGTCACCAATATGTACATCGTCAATGTGTAGAACAACATGTACATTATCATTTCAGTGTACACCTTGACGTACACCTCCAACGGCTCTACGTACAGATTTACGTACTCTACCATCTGTACGTACACCAAACATCAGTAGGTACATCATCATTTGTATGTACACCACCATATGTAGGTACATCAGCTCCTACGTACAAAGAAATCATCTATTATAAATATGTACATGAGCAGATTTACTAGTGTACCATCTCACCTTTACACAAACAAATTTGACATGTCTTCAAAAAAATTATGACATGGCAAATTTTTAAGGAATGTTTTATTATAAATTTAATTTAATCACAAAATCTCTTACCAAATTCCCTATGGGTGTGACTGTTAGACATATATAGAGGAAAATAATTATATTTCTTCTATATTCAATTTTAGTTTCACTAGTCGAGAATATTTGAGAAGAAATAATATTCTTCTAAATTCCTCTACTTTATAGAAAAAGGTATACAAATTTCCTCTTGGTTTTCGGAGGAAGAAAAAATTCTTCTCACTTTTACCATTCTTCATTTTACTGTTTATTATTATTTTTTTCTCCTCAATTACTCTGGACAATTTACCATTCACACCCTATATATTATTTGGGAGATAGTTTGTGGAGAAATGCTTATGTGTCATCTTCACAATCATTCTTACACAAATAAATGTGACATGGTTTAAAAACATTATGACAGACAATTTTTTAAGGAATGTTTTATTACAAATTTAATATAATCACAAAATCTCTTACCAAATCTTCCATAATTACCAAATTGATATATTCTTCTTGAACCATATATTCTTCAAATACTTACCAAATTTTGTGACTAAAGTATATATATATAAAACTATATATTAATAGTTACCAAGTTTGAAAACTTTTAAGTACTGCTTTTTAAAATTTAAAGTGGACAAAAGTACGTAAAGGTTTGATGGGATTTAACCATCAAGTCAGTGGTCTTTATTAGAGGTGTCAAAATGAGCTAGCTCGCTCGGCTCAGCTCAGCTCATGATGAGCTAGAGTGTTGCACAGCTCAGCTCAACTCAACTCATTTATTATACGAGCTTATAAACAGAAGCTCAAACTCAGATCACCAAGATCGTGAGCTAAATGAGCTAGCTCGCGAGCAAATACAAAAATAAATATATAAAAAATAAGAAGTAATATAAAATATAAAATTAACTTTAAATATTAAAATAGTAAAAAAAAATCCAAATTCAAATAAGTATTGTTATCGAATGCTGAATCAAATTCAAACTTTAAAGAAAAACAATGCAATGATCATCAAGTGGTTGAATCTATTCCATTTGAGAGTCTTCAAATGGTCGAGGGATTGTTTCCTCATCATGCTCATTAGGATCCTCATCATCAAAATATGTATTCATGATTATTTCTATTTTTACTTTAGTTAGAAGGGAACAAGAATATATATTTTGGTTGATAAATTCTAAAATATATTTACAATATATCAATATAATATTTTAAATCGTTAAAACTTTGGATTCTTTGAATCGTTACAATAGAGAATGCTTTGAATGTTTATAATTAATTCTGTTCTCCACATTCACGGAATTAATAGAACTTTGGATTTTTTTGCTACTCATTTGCGATGTTTTTGCTAAAGTTTTGCGACTCCTTTGCGACAAAAACTATTGTACCCATAAACCGGTAAGACTCATTAAACACGTTTTGTAATAATTTTCGTCGCAACTGCGTAGCAACGATTACTTCGTCGCAAAACAGACGCAAAATTATCGGAAATATCTTAAAATATCTTGCCACGCAAACCCGCCGCAATTGTTGCGGCGAAATTGCGTCGAGACTTAATAATCGACGCAAAACCGTCGCAAATGGTATAGTGTTTGCGACGGTTTTGCGTCCAAACATACAAGTCGACGCAAAATCGTCGCAAATTTGTATTTATATTTTGGTAAGTTATTACGACGAAACTTTTGTATTTATAGTTTAGTAAGTTAAGATTTAATTTGTACTTTTTTGTTATTAGTATTAATGTGTTAGGGTTACAAGTAAATTTTTGGAAACTTATATTAATATAATATTATGATATTTTAACATTAACCTCGATGTTCATATACGTACGTACAATCGATATATATATATTACATTATTGCTTAAAAACGTAATACAAATAAACTGCTAACATAAACACATATTTATTTTCATTTCTTTTATTGATGACGTAATGTATTACTCATCATCAATTTCTTCACCACCATTCGTTGTTGACCCTTCGTCAGATTCCTGGGATAACCAATGGTTTGAATTTCGATTAACACGACTGCTACTACTTTCTTCTATGAACGTTGTAGTCATGTTTTCTTTAGATATAACCTGTGAAATCAAATTCTTGAGTTATGTGTAAGGATACTACTTAATACAATACCTTTAAAATATATATTCTACTTAACTTACACTGCTTATGTTTTTAAGAATAATGTTAAGATATGTAACGCCCCGACCGCCGTCATAGGGGAAATCCTCATCCCCTCGAGAGAAATCCTCATCTCCCAATGGGCCCCACGTCCACTCTCGGCCCATGGGCCCACCCATGTCAGACAATCGGTGCGTTAGTCCGGGAGGCTCGGAAGTCATGTTTACTAACCCTGCAAATCACCACGCGACCTTTCCCCGTGTTTTGACCTCACTCACACAGTACTGGAAATGACTTCCCAGTAGGTTACCCATCTTGAAACTAATCCAGCTCAAGCACGCTTAACTCTGGAGTTCTCTCAAGACATGTGACCGAAAAGATAAGTGCACTTTGGTGATATAGGTAGCCAAATCAATTCTTTTAAGCCTCTCCGCATATACCGCATATACCACATATGCTCTGAAACCGGCGTGTCGCAATCACCCCCACTAACAGATCGCAACGTCCTCGTTGCGCATACCAAGATCGTTACCCCGACAGCACACAGTTGTCAGGGTTTGCTCTGATACCACTTGTAATGCCCCGACCGCTGTCATAGGGGAAATCCTCATCCCCTCGAGAGAAATCCTCATCTTCCAGTGGGCCCCACGTCCACTCTCGGCCCATGGGCCCACCTATGTCTGACGGTCGGTGCGTTAGTCCGGGAGGCTCGGAAGTCATGTTTACTAACCCTGCAAATCACCACGTGATCTTTCCCCGTGTTTTGACCTCACTCACACGGTACTGGAAATGACTTCCCAGTAGGTCACCCATCTTGAAACTAATCCAGCTCAAGCACGCTTAACTCTGGAGTTCTCTCAAGACCTGTGACCGAAAAGATAAGTGCACTTTGGTGATATAGGTAGCCAAATCAATTCTTTTAAGTCTCTCCGTATATACCACATATGCTCTGAAACCGGGGTGTCACAAGATATGTTGTCGCCCTATCAAACTTAACAACTACAACCTCCTTTAGAACCAATACCGAACCCTCCTTTATGTGCGGCCCATATTTGTTATCAGATATGGCGGACCTATGAATGCTCGCTTGTACAGTCCCGGTAGGATCCTTCAAGGAAAACAAATATATAACATTTATCGATTGCTAAATATATAATTTGTTAAAAACATCTTTTCTTATAACTTATATATATATACTTTTTACCTTTAGTATGACCATCACGTCCCCCAATCCATTAGGTTCCATTTTATGAATCATTTCTACCACATATGGTACGTGACACCATTGTGGTTTTATTTTATGCAACTCTTTTACCAGTGTCCACCCACGTGTGTGTCCACCTGTATATATTCAACGTAGAATAAGTAAAATAGAATTAAATGTCAATTAAACAATATACAAACTTTGAAATATAATTATTTCTGTTTCTTACTAATTAATATATATTAATGATAATAACATTTCATTATACCTGTTAATTTGTTGACATTTGCAATTGTCGTCTTCCAAAGAACATCGGTGAACGATGGATCTTATGCCTCAACAACACAGTTAACCATCTGTACATGTCTCTCATAAGAATTGCATTCTTCCAACATCGATTCTTCAAGTTTTTTCCTTGCCCGTTCTTCTGCTTGTCTAACACCAGCCGGACCCGGAATCAAAGATCGATTGTTATCCATATTTGTTGAATTATAGAATGTGAGATAATGTGGATTTTATAGAATGTTCATTTCAGTTTGCGACTAATTTGCAACGATTTTCCAAGACTCTTGCGACTGATTTGCGGCTAAAATATTACACTCATAAACAAGTAAGAATCAATTAAAACGTGTTCAACCTACTTTCGTCGCACATCCCTCGCAAACCTTAAATCGTCGCAAATGCGACGCACATGTTGCGACGGTTTTGCGTCTAAACGTACAACTCGACGCAAAATTGTCGCAAAATATCAATTGACGCAAACGCGTCGCAAATTTTGCGACGGTTTTGCGAGTTATTAAGATTGTTCGTCGCAAACCTGTCGCAAAACCGTCGCAAATTTGCGAGGCTTTAATTCCGTCGCAAAATTCCGTCGCAAATGCACCTGTTTTCTTGTAGTGGAAGCGATCAATAACAATTGAAACACCTATTGGTAAATCCGTAACTTTAAGTAATTTCCTCTATTTATATGTGTTTGATAAGTTATATATCTTGATTGGTTTTGTGTCTTAATAAAACAGTTGATCAACTGAGAAGCCATGATTTTCTAATGAACGAAGTGGTAATATCAAGTAGGAGACACATATCTAGAGATTACAATGCAGAGGATCTAGAGCTTCCATTGATGGAGTTTGAAGATGTTGCCATTGCTACTAATAATTTTTCTAACTCCAACAAACTCGGCCAAGGTGGTTTTGGTATAGTTTATAAGGTACAAATGATTGAAGAAACAATTTCTTATCAAATTCTATCATTGGACAATATATCATTACGTAATATTGTGTGTTAGTAGGGACGGTTACCTGATGGGCAAGAAATCGCGGTAAAGAGACTATGGAAAACATCAGTTCAAGGGGTCGATGAGTTCAAGAACGAGGTTAAACTGATCGCTAGGCTTCAGCACATCAACCTTGTTCGGCTTCTTGGCTGTTGCGTGGATGAGGACGAAAAAATGTAAATCTATGAGTACTTCGAAAATTTAAGCCTCCATTCTCATCTCTTTGGTTAGTGCCTCAAATTATTTCAGCTCTGTTCTAAAAATTGTGTATTTTGAAATAAGTTAACATCAATGTTTTTATACCCGACCGGATGATGAACCGGAGTGATGGCCGGGTCACTGGGTTTCCGGGTCAACCCGGGTCAACCCGGTTCAACCGCGGGTTTTAAATTAAGTGATTATTATTATTTTTTATTTTTTATCCTCATAATTATCAAAATTATTTGTTTATAACAAAAGATAATTAATTTCACAAACAACTAAAAACCGATATCATATATTATAATTACATATGATATTATTTTTGAATAGTAAATGTTAACAATATAAATAAAAACAAATTAAAAAGATAAAAGAAAAATAAATTTTAATTTTCAAACGAGTTCATATATGGTAAAAAAAAAATTGTTAATGCAATCCATCTAATTGATTTCTTTAATTTAAAATTTTGAAATTGTCACCGGTTTTCAACGGGTTTTTCCGGGTTTTTCCGGTCCAATTATATGCCGAATTTTTAATAAAATCCGGATCGGATATGATGCCGGATCCCGGTTGAACCGGTCCAATGGAAGCGAAACAACGCCTATTCGTCAGCCTAAACCACCCGGTTATTGCGTTGGGAGAAGTCCTTTTGACACTGATTCGTCTTCAAGTAGACCGCGCGAGGATGAATCAGTAAACCAAATCACTGTCTCGGTTATTGACCCTCGGTAATTTGAAAGTCACCAAGCCTATATGTTTGTATACAATTTTTAAAAAATACATTTAAGTCTCAATAGCAAAAGGTTTAGCATGTTTATTGGTGGAATGTTAAATTGGGTATATTCTCTATATAAATATTAATATTCTTAATATGATTTAATTATCTAATTAAATTTTAATTTTAACAGCTAAATGAACCACTTATGTAACAGCACATGTCAAATAAAGTTTGTCAAGAGTAAAACCTACATGGCAACTTTTGTGGAGAACACCGGTCTCATTTATCCAGTCGTCTGATATCAGCTCTTTTGCGCCTATGGCAATGCATCCATTTGATAGCGTTATTGTCTATATATGGAACCAACAAACTCGCTGTGTTGTGTCATGTAACTTGAGGACACAAGACTATAGAATGCTTAGAGACACATCAGAACGGTATAATGATGATTGTTTCATGAACCAGTCTATTTGTAACAAGTATATGGATTTCATGATATATAGACCATATGATCCAGATTACGATCACAGATGTGGAACTGCGGTTGCTATTTCCCATTTTGTGCTCCCACGGTGGATGGAATCAGTGCCTCGTCCTCCCCATGTTGATGTCCTCCCCATGTTGATATGATAGATACAACTTGTTGTGGCTTTGGATCCTAAATCTAACGCTTGAGCAAGAAAAGTAAATTGCAGAAAGTAAAGAAGACGGAGAGATTTATATCCAGTTCAGCCGCAACTTGCGCACCTACGTCTGGCCGGGGCTCTATACCCGGAATCCACTAGCTCAAGAGTTTCCGGTGAATCGGAATTGTATATCCGATCAACACTCACCCAAACCTAACTCTCAATACAAATCTCACCCTAACCAACAGAAGAAGAAGAGAGGAAGAAGATGATTAGAAAACCCCAATCTAACTAACTCTCTCTCACTCACCTTACAAGAATCAGATTACAAAGATAAAGTCGTAACAACATTTTCTTATCTTCTATCTTCACTCTTGAGCTTCCTTCTTTCTCTGTTAAAAGATTTCTCGATGCTTCCTTGAAAGGTAGCCGTTTAGTCATTCCTTCATTAATCAG
This sequence comes from Draba incana, assembly GCA_963576765.1. Taxonomy (NCBI): domain Eukaryota; kingdom Viridiplantae; phylum Streptophyta; class Magnoliopsida; order Brassicales; family Brassicaceae; genus Draba; species Draba incana. The sequence goes on along the minus strand of OY755212.1, from coordinate 33,126,729 downwards.
ACTTTAACCGAAACCTTGAACCAGCTTCTAATTCCAATTAATACTAAACCAATTCCTAAACCAAAATTCTGAACTTAACCAATATTCAACAAACTCCACCTTGGTTCTGTTCAGTGCATTCCTTTAGCATCACTCAGTGGATTCCAGCCCCGGATTTCATCTCTGTTTTCAAGCTTTAGAGACACCTAGTAAACCAAGCAACTGCTTTAGCTTACTAACCGGCAACACCTTTGTTAACAAATCAGCCGGATTTACACTTGTATGAATCTTAGACACCTCAATCTCTCCTAACTCCACCTGATCCCTTATAAAATGCATCTTGGTAGTGAAGTGTTTAGTCCTTTCATGAAACACATTATTCTTAGCCAATGCCAATGCACTTTGAGAATCACTGAAAATCTCAACTGTTTCTTGAGGATAACCAAACTCTGCACAAAAACCTTTCAACCAAATAGCTTCCTTGGCAGATTCAGTCATAGCAACATACTCAGACTCTGTTGTAGACAAAGCCACTACCTTTTGCAGACTTGATTTCCAACTAATCACTGTACCACATGAGACAAAAGCATAACCTGAGAGTGACCTTCTCCTATCCTGATCACCTCCATAATCAGCATCACTGTAGCCACAAATCTTGAACTCAGAACCTTTTTGAAACTTCAAACTAACATTAGTTGATCCTCTCACGTATTTTGAGCACCCACTTCACTGGATTCCAGTGACTCCTGACTGGATTACTCATGTATCTGCTGATCAATCCTACTAGATAAGCAAGATCAGGCCTAGACCCAATCATTCCATACATGAAACTCCCCACAACATTACAATACGGCACTGACTCCATATACTCTGCATCATTTTCCAGCTCTTCCTTACTTGCAGTACACAGCTTTATATGAGCACCCATAGGAGTAGAAACATCATTAGACTGATCCATGCTATAAGTCCTAAGAACCTTTTCCATATAGTTCTTTTGAGACCGCACCAAAGTACCTTTCTTTCTATCTCTGACTATATTTATTCCTAAGATCTGTAACATCCCGAAACCAAAATTGTGTATTTTGGTAAGGGGTGTCGATCGACACCGAGGGGTGGTGTCGATCGACACCAATCGTGACCGGTTCGGTTTTAAGGAATTAATCGTTCGGTTTGGCGAGTCGGTTTAGGAAAACCCTAGGGCTTCCTTTATAAACCCGTAGGCATTTCGTGGCCGGCGTGATTAGGGAGAGAAGAAGAGAAAGTGAGAGAGAAAGTTAGAGAACGTGTGAGCCTCGATTGATTGTTGCAAAGAAATCAATCCGGGAACCTTTCTCTTCGTTATTTGTGGTTTCTTCCTTCGTGTTCTCTTGCCGTCGTGGGTCGTGCCGCTGTGATTCTAGGCGTTCCAGTGAAGGAATCCGCTGTTCGTCATTTTCGAACCGTTCATCCTCTTCGAATAGCGAGGTGAGTGCGTGATCGCGGTTACGGGATAGCTTGTTAGGGATTGTGTGAGTGAATTGTGATGATAATCGATTGATTTCATGTGATATTTCGTGTGTTATGTTCTGGCTTGGTCGTGATTGATCTTGTAGAAGGAAACGAATCGAGTCTCGTGAGGATTTTGACTCGGATTCGGTTCCTGCGAGAGGTGTCGATCGACACCTAGAGGTAGTGTCGATCGACACCACTCTTTTTATTTGGGAGGTTTTAATTGAATGATTGAATTGTGGTAAATTGGATTGGATTGTGATGGTTATGAGTTATATTCGTGTTTTGTGTGATAAGTGGTTATTGAATCGTGTGTGCTCTTGTGAGGAAACGAATCGAGTCTCGTGAAGATTTTGACTCGGATTCGGTTTCTGCGAGAGGTGTCGATCGACACCTAGAGGCAGTGTCGATCGACACCCCCTTTTTATGATCGTGTGTATGGTGTGGTGATTGGATTGTCGATCGACACTCATGAGAGGTGTCGATCGACACCACTGGTGGAACTGTGAAAATTTGCATATCTGTTGATCGTTGCATATTTGTTGAGTGCTGCATACCTGTTGATCGTTGCTTATCTGTCATATGTTAATTGTTCGCGTAGTAATTGGCAAGCTTTTTCCCTATTTTGTAATCGGAAGGCGGGATGACCGCTTCACTGAGTATTTATGATAATACTCACGCAACTCTGTTTTTCCCTTTGAGTCGCAGGTAAAGGAAAAGTGTGAGATCGCGGAATCATGGCTGAGGAAGAGGATGATTAGGATGTGTTTTGGTTTGGTAGAACTGTGGTTAGGTTGATAGATTTTATTATTGTTCTGGAATTGAATAGTTGTTTAATGGATTTAATGTTTTATTGATTTCTTGTTTAAAAAAAAAAATGCGGGTGTTACAAGATCTTTCTAGCAGCTCCAAGATCTTTCATCTCAAACGTATTACTGAGTTGTTCTTTTAACTCAGCAATTATACCCATGTCCTTACATGCTACCAACATGTCATTTACATACAAGAGAAGATATATGTAGGTACCTTAGACATTCTTTATGTAGACGCATTGATCCTGCCTGCTTCTTATGAACCCAATCTCCATCATGAATGCATTAAACTTTTGTTTCCACTGTCTCGGGCTTTGTTCCAATCCATACAAGGATTTCTTTAGCAAACAAACCCAATCTTCTTTTCCTGTGACCACATAGCCCTCTGGTTGACTCAAGTAGATTTCTTCTTCCAAATCTCCATGTAGAAATGCCGTCTTGACATCAAGTTGCTCCAGTTCAAGATCCTCATGAACAATAACTGACATTAGATACCTAATTGAAACGTGTTTCACCACTGGTGCAAATACTTCATTATAATCCAGACCTTCAGTTTGAGCATATCCTTTAGCTACTAACCGAGCCTTGAATCTTGGATCTTCTTCCTTCTCAAAACCAGGCTTTCTTCTGAATATCCATTTACAACTAATCACCTTTCTATCTTTAGGCCTGCGAACCAGAATCCATGTGCCATTCTTGTAAAGAGACTCCATCTCTTCATCTGCTCCACCTTTCCATTTATCCTTATATGCATCCAACATAGCTTCCTTGAAATCCACAGGTTCAAGCATGTCTCCATTCTTAGTAGCCAGCATAGCAAAACAGACGAAATCTTCCTCATCAAACCTCTTAGGCGGTTTCAACATCCTCTTAGGTCTATCTCTGACCAATTGATAACTACCATAATTCTCTAAAGAAACAGCAGTTTCATCTAACTCTTCACTTTCTGAAGTAGCACCTACCTGCAAAAGGTTAGTTGAATTATTCAAAAAATTCAACGAGTCTTACCTGAAGAGATGTATTGTTGTAACACCCGCATTTTTTTTTTTAATAAATAATTAAATAAATAATTATTAAATACTAATCAGGGTGAACAACCAGCGGAAAACAACTAATAAACTCAATTCAAAATCCAATATAAATAATCCAATAAATAATAAGCAATTATTCCAGCAATAAAATATTAAACCAAGTCTAACAACACCAGGAAACATTTAGCAACCTAACAGGCTACTAACTCCAAATAACAGAAAATAAAAGACATCCTATCATCCCCCGTCCTCGCCTCGATTCCACGATCACATTTTTCCTTTACCTGCAACTCAAAAGAAACCGGGAGTTGTGTGAGTATTATCATAAATACTCAGTGGAGCGGTCATCCCGCAACAGATTAACATAGATTAACGATTACAGAAAAGAAAAACACATTCACCAGTTAAACGCATTTTAACAAAAACCAACGTTCGATAAAAGGTTTTTAAAGATTTCTTAATTTTTAGCCTGGTGTCGATCGACACTGACTCTCGGTGTCGATCGACACTCGCAGACAACGAATAAACATTTCTTACTGTGGTGTCGATCGACACAGCCTCTAGGTGTCGATCGACACCTCGCTACAGAAAACAGAGTCGAGACTCTCCTCTCATGTCTCGACTCGGAATCCACAATATAGCAATTTCCGATCAATTAAACAGTATCCACAGGAACAATCATCATCAAACCATCAATCCTCAACCATAAATCACGAAATCCAACAAACAAAACGCTATAAACGCTAAGCTACGGTAATCCTAGCAATCACGCACTCACCTTGCGAAACGAAGATGAACGAGAGATTCGCTCACGGAATTGAACTGGTCGCAGCCTCTGCAACGCCTAAACACCACTGATTCTCGCTGGAAACCGCACAAACTCGCCCCACAACCGATCCAAGGAAGCAACGAAAGTTAACTCGAGAAAACCGCAACGATTCGAGCCAAAACCTCTCTTTTTCCTTCACACACGATTTTCTTTATGAATTTCTGCCCTCCCCCGATGGCTCACGATCCCAAACCCTTAAAAAGGACGAGCTTAGGGTTTTCACGGATTAAACCGCGTGAAAATCGCGGTTTGAAACAAAACTCTCGGTTTCCTGAAACTTCGTGTCGATCGACACCAACTATTGGTGTCGATCGACACCTCCCAAAATCCTTCAGAAATTGGGTTACGGTCGTTACAATTCTCCCCCACAACACTGGATTCGTCCTCGAATCCCGACAAAACCGCCAACTACTGGCCTCAACTCCAAAACCCGACCCCAAACCGGTCAAAACAATCCGAGATCCTAAAACTCGATCTCCAAGGCTCTAGTTTGGTTTCATGTTTACACGCCCGTTCTAGACATCTATTACTCTTAACTCATTCAACACCCCTCCCACTCGCAGGACGCATCCTTTGAGCTATCGGTGTCTCGTGTCCCTTCCACTCGCAGGACGCATCCCTTGAGTTCCGGGTACACAGGGGAACTAATCATCCCCTCGAGAGAACTAATCATCCCTCGATACTCTCAATGGAAACTAATCATCCCAAAGAGTATACAGGAGAATTAATCATCTCCTCTGAGGAACTAATCATCCTCGCTGAAGAACTAATCATCTCCAGATAAAACGAATGAGTTATATGGGACCGCAGCCCCTAGAGTAATAAATCCTAAAACGTCTATAAACATATAACGACCCAAACTACCTCGCGTGGCCAACTCGATACTCCCTAATCTCGGAATATCACCACGTAACACATTAAGGACCAAAACAAAAATTCTAACAGAAACGCGCAAGGTTCCTAGCCCGAAACACCAAAATGCAATGTTTCCTAATCCTGCCTAGGTCTGTCCAACTGATCGCACAACAATCAAACAAGAACATGTACCACCAGTTGTAGACCCAGAATTGGATCGATCGATTGTGCAACAATCAAACAAGAACATGCACAACCAAGACACTACATCCGATATCCCGATCGTTGAAACCGAACGCACAAGAATATCATCGAGGTTTGTATTCCGTTCCATCCTCATGCCACGGTCAGCTATTGATTACTCATATTTACCGTCATCGTCACACTCTCAGGACGTCTCCCTCGAGGTAACGATGCCGATGCCACTCCATTCTCAGGACGTCTCACTCAAGTTCTGGCTCTATATAGGAAAATACTTCCTTAGAGTAATCAACACGTACGTGAACAAGCATCCGAAACTAAGAATACCTCCCTTGATAACAACACGCAACACGCAACCTATTCTAGCAAAACAAAACTACACCTACCGAACACTTAGCAAACACAAACGACTTCCCAGAAGATCCAAACCTCAACCTCGAAGCACAACAATAATCCAAACTTCTCGCACTCCCCAATATCTATTGCTCTTAACTCAGACGACACATGACACCCATAGGACGCATCCCACGGCCCATCAGGAAAACACATACCATTCGCACTCTCGGGACGCATCCTTTGAGTCAACGGTATCTGGGAATCTGACATCCCAAAACAACACATAGGAGGGCTCACTTCTCCTCACAACACATGAGTTATTCGGGACCGCAGTCCCTAGAGCAATAAATACTGAGCACTAAACACTGAAACTGAACTGCCCAACAAGGGCCCAAAACCACTCCAGACGCCTCAGCGTACATGACCCTCCGCCGACACCCGGCCTGTCCCATTCGAAGGGACCTGAAGAAGAACTGACTACTTCAAAGCAACTCACGACTTGGATTCCTCTCCTGAATCCCACAGTGCTCTATGCACTCCTGAACGCGTGGCGATACGCAATTTCTGCTGATTTCGATCCTGATAACTCTGCTCCCTTTGATAACCCAGACGATCTTTCGATAAACTGAAACGCTCCTTGCTCGCTCTGCACAGTATCCTCCTATTCCGGACTAGGTTTACCGGATTGACCGCACGACAATCAAACAAGGACACGCACGATCAATCGTAAACCCAGAATTGGATTTCTCACCGCGCCATAACCAACCAACCACGACTTCCCTGAAAACATACCAAAATGCCATCCATGTCGAAACTTGAAACCTTTGGAGACTCCCATCTGTCTTCTTGCAACCAATCGGCGCTCCTTTAAACAGTACTGCCCAACTCTGTATCCAGCTTTTTCTCCTGATCCTCTCCAGAACCAAACACCATGAACTGCATTCTCCTCAAGATCCCTCGGATACCCAAGATATTCACTATGATAACAGACGCGTCTAGGTAATCCTCGATCACGACGCAGCCTCTTGTGCTTACCGCGAGCACATTAAACGAACAAAAGCATAACCACAGTTCAAAATGCCCAACACTTGCCTATTCTCATCCAGAACTCACGATGCAATATTCTGAGTCCGTCCAGGTCTGGCGGCCAATCGTACAACAATCAAACAAGAACATGTACAATCGCCCGTCATTCCAGACTATACATAATCCAACTAAGTCTGGCAGTTGACTGTACAACAATCAAACAAGAACATGTACAGCCATCCGCCAGTCCAGATTTGGTTTTTTTTTTTTTGAATGCTACATCGGTTTCCCGAACTCAACCATAGACAAAGCCTTACTAGCTATACTTTGACTCACCACTTGAGCCTTCCGCACCGTCTATCACAGATCGTAAACTTGACTGCTCCAACCAACACTGCACGAGATTCCCACTCGTTCCGCAATCGTCCAACATGGACCAAAAATCCCAGCCCGACACGGCCAATACCACACGAGATCCTCCCCTAACCTCAGAGGCTCCCTCTAATCCACACACGAAACATACAACTTGCACTCTCGGGACGCATCCCTCGAGCCACGGTATCTGGGGAACTCACATCCCCGCAAGAGATCTCACCTCCCTTGCTACTTATTCAGGGAACACGCTTCCCAATAAGTATACAGGAGAACTCACATCTCCTCTGATTAGAGCTGCCTCACGTGGTATAATCTCGGTATTCCTAGCCTGGAATATCCCCACAAAAACCGACCAACCATGATCCACACATATAAAACACATCACGAACCAAACATCTCAAAACCATATGAAAATAAATAAGGAACACCATCTTATAAATTTTAAAAAATATAAATCGTTTCAACGCCAACGATAATACAATAGTCCAGAAACAATAACACCAAAACTCAAAATCTGAAACTGGAAACAAAACCAAAAAGAAACAAAACCAGCTCAAACCTCGTCCTGCTCCTCGGCTACTCACGCCCACGCTGCGCTCCTTCGATCTGACCAAACGGCTGCTCCGCCGCTACCTGAGCTAACGGCTGCGCTGCTATCGGCTGCACCACTGCCAGTGCCAACGGCTGCAGCTTGGGACACATCGGCCTGATATGCCCGGGCTCTCGGCAGTTATATCAGACCCTCGTATCCGCCTGCTGACCCCTCCCAGGGCAACTCGACAACTGATGCTCCAAACTGCCGCATCCAAAACACGCTCCGTCCCTCGAAACCTGATTGGGCCTGGAAGAGCCATCCCATTTCCGTTTCTGTTCCTGCGCAGGCTTGCCGCCCTTGCCGGAACCAGAACCGGAATCACTTCGTGACTGCTGCTGCCTCGGCTGAACAGGAGGAACAACCGACACTGGAACCACAGCGGCTGCCTGTCCTCTCAGATCCTCCTCGATGCATGCAGCCATCTCAACCAGCTTCCCCCTCGAGGCGTACTCCGAAACCCTGCAGCAAATCCTCAAATCTGTGCGAAGTCCCCTCAGGAACCTCTGAACCTGCGTCCGCTCGTCCTCCATGCCACGATCCGCATAGACAAGCAACCTGCTGAACTCGGCATCATACTCTCGCACAGTACGATCACCCTGAACCAGCTCCACGAACCTCATCCCGAGACGATCTAAAGCCTCCTAAGGAAAGTACTTGGCGTTGAACTCAGCCACGAACTCTCCCCAAGTCCACACAGCACCAGGCCTCCTGGCCTCAATCGCTCTCCACCATAAATGAGCATCACCAGCCAGATAATGGATAGCTATCTCAACACGATAATCCTCTGGACATCGAACCAAACGGAAGTTACGCTCCATGCGCATACGCCACTCATCTGCCTCCTCAGGCCCAACACCGCCTGCGAAGAAAGCAGTACTCATCTGCCGCATCTGACCCATCATCTCCAGATAAGTCGGACGCACCTCAGCCCTCGGCTGCACCTCTGCCACTGGAGGCACCACTGGAGCTTGAACCGGAACTGCCATCGGAAAACGCCCCAATAACTCTGTCAGAATCCCCTCCATGCAATCCATACGATCCTGAGCTGGAACGGCACCCACACCCGGGCCCGCTCCTCTACCAGCCATCCCGGCGCCTCTCCCGGCACCCTCAGCATCCACACTGGCACTAACACTGGTCTCGGTCACGGAATCCGAATGATGCCTAGGAGTTCTTGACGTATGCGTCGCACTCGAAGACGACTCAACCACTGGTCCGCGACCACGACCTCGGCCTCCACGGCCACCAACTCTGCCACCCCGGGTACCAGCTCTGCCAAGTCTAACAACACCAGGAAACATCTAGCAACCTAACAGGCTACTAACTCCAAATAACTGAAAATAAAAGACATCCTATCATCCCCCGTCCTCGCCTCGATTCCACGATCACATTTTTCCTTTACCTGCAACTCAAAAGAAACCGGGAGTTGCGTGAGTATTATCATAAATACTCAGTGAAGCGGTCATCCCGCAACAGATTAACATAGATTAACAATTACAGAAAAGAAAAACACATTCACCAGTTAAACGCATTTTAACAAAAACCAACGTTCGATAAAAGGTTTTTAAAGATTTCTTAATTTTTAGCCTGGTGTTGATCGACACTGACTCTCGGTTTCGATCGACACTCGCAGACAACGAATAAACATTTCTTACTGTGGTGTCGATCGACACAGCCTCTAGGTGTCGATCGACACCTCGCTACAGAAAACAGAGTCGAGACTCTCCTCTCATTTCTCGACTCGGAATCCACAATATAGCAATTTCCGATCAATTAAACAGTATCAACAGGAACAATCATCATCAAACCATCAATCCTCAACCATAAATCAGGAAATCAAACACACAAAACGCTATAAACGCTAAGCTACGGTAATCCTAGCAATCACACACTCACCTCGCGAAACGAAGATGAACGAGAGATTCGCTCACGGAATTGAACTGGTCGCAGCCTCTGCAACGCCTAAACACCACTGATTCTCGCTGGAAACCGCACAAACTCGCCCCACAACCGATCCAAGGAAGCAACGAACGGAAACTCGAGAAAACCGCAACGATTCGCGCCAAAACCTCTCTTTTTCCTTCACTCACGATTTTCTTTATGAATTTCTGCCCTCCCCCGACGGCTCACGATCCCAAACCCTTAAAAAGGACGAGCTTAGGGTTTTCACGGATTAAACCGCGTGAAAATCGCGGTTTAAAACAAAACTCTCGGTTTCCTGAAACTTCGTGTCGATCGACACCACCTATTGGTGTCGATCGACACCTCCCAAAATCCTTCAGAAATTGGGTTACGGTCGTTACAATTGTCCTGGAGTAGAAGACTGTTGATCTCCACCTGAGCTGATATCCTTACTACCTGCAAGACTCAACTCCACATCAATGAATGCTAAGTTATCTCCATCTGGTTTTTCAGAATTCTCCACCAAATCTTTATAGCACTTATCCTCATTCAAAGTAACATTACGGCTGATCAAACTCTTCTTATCCTCCAATGACCAGACTTTGTACCCCTTCACACCTGATGGATATCCCCCAAATATGCCCTTCTTGGCTCTAGGTTGTAACTTTCCATCATCAGTGTGAAAGTAACACATACACCCAAATTTCCTCAGGTGACTATAGCTAGGAGTTGTCTTTGACCATACTTCTTCTGGAATCTGTCCTTCAATTGCTGATGAAGGAAGTCTATTTATCAAATAGACTGTTGTATTAACAGCTTCTGCCCAAAACACCTTTGGTAACCCAGATTCACATAGAATGCTCCTGACCTTCTCCAAGATCGTTCTATTCATCCTCTCAACAACTCCATTTTGTTGAGGAGTGTAAGGAACTGACCTGTGTCTAGCAATACCATACTCAACACAAAAACTGTCAAATTCTTTATTACAAAACTCTAAATCGTTATCAGTTCTAAGTTTCTTCACTCCAAGATCAGATTGTTTTTCAACTAATATTTTCCATTCTACAAATCTATCAAATGCCTCATCCTTAGTCTTAAGAAAATACACCCATACCTTTCTAGAGTAGTCATCCACAAGACTTAGGAAATAGTGACACTCACCCATAGATGCTGGAACTGAAGGAGATCCCCAAAGATCTGCATGCACATACTCCAAACAAACATTAGTAGTATGTTTACCAGTTGAGAAACTTACCTTGTGAGCTTTTCCAAAGATACAGCTTTCACATAACTGTATGTTTGATACTTTATTGCTATCTAAATAACTATTCTTAACCAGAATATCTAGACCCTTCTGACCAACGTGACCAAATCTGCTATGCCACAGGCTTGTCTCATCATTTACCACCACAGCATTCACTTCAGCTAGATGTGTGGCTCCTTGTAGAAAATAAAGTTTTCCAATCTTCTTGATACCCTCAAGTACTGTTCTGCAACCTCTCTTCACCTTGAGAACTCCATTCTCACATTCATAGTTGCAACCTGCTTCAACAAGAGTACCCAGTGAGATCAAATTTCTAGAGAAAGAGGGAACATACCTGACATCCTTGACTGACACCAATGCTCCTTTTGAAGTCTTGATCACTATAGTACCAATACCCTTGACTTCAGATACCGATTCATTTGCCATCCTAACTGAACCCGCATTGTATTCCTTTAGCTCAGAAAACCAGTCTTTCCTAGAAGTCATGTGATATGAGCATGCAGTGTCAAGAATCCAGACTTCATTGAAGTCTATTCCTTCAGCTATGTTTGCCTTTGTGATCATCAAAGATTCCACAAACTGAACTCCAGTTATGGCAGCTGACTCGCCATTCTCCACATGTTGATTCTTTGATTTGAACTGTCCTTTCTTTGGACAATTGTTCTTGAAATGTCCTTCACCACCACAAGACCAGCAAGTAATATTTCTTTCCTTAGACTTTGACCTTGATTTCCCTTTGAATCTGCCTTGACCATACTCCTTAGAACCAGCTCTACCTCTGGCATTACTTCCAGAATACAACATTTCACCATAATTCTTGTTTCCTCTTCCATTTGCTCCAAATTCCAACTGCTTAGAATAGATAGCACTGGTCACTTCTTCTAATGTCAGAGTACTACCTTTACCGTATCTCAACGTGTCACGCAGCTGATCAAACTGCTTTGGAAGAGACATTAGGAGGAGGATGGCCTGATCCTCATCCGAAATATTAACTCTGACATTACCAAGATCTGTGATAATCCTCAAGAACTCATCAATGTTATTCTCTACAGATAACGACTCATTCATCTTATAACCATAGAGACGCTGCTTCAAGTATATCCTATTAGGCAAGGACTTAGACATATACAAAGCATCAAGACGTCGAAGCATACCAACCGCAATATTTTCATGAATCACCTTCCTCATAACTTGATCTGTGAGACTCAGACCAATCGTACTACGAACCTTTGTTTGCTTCTCAGCTAACTCCTTCTCCGCCTTCGTCGGTGGCGGAGGTGGAGGTGGCGGTGGTGTTCCTGCAGCCAACGGCGTTGTTGGCTCATTCTTTGGTTCAACCACCGGAGAATCTAGCTCTTCTTCTTGCTGCTTCAAAGCATCGATCAAGCCGATCAATTCCAGATGAGCAAACACCTTCTCTTTCCACAAATTGTAATCAATCAATCCATTGAACTTCTCCATCTCAAGCTTTGCGGAAGACATCACGACGGAGCAATCCCGTAGATCTAACAAACCACCGCAGATCTAACAAACTTCACCGAATCTCGATTTCACCGGAATACCAAAACCGTTACGACTGAGCCGCCGTAACCTGGCTCTGATACCACTTGTTGTGGTTTTGGATCCTAAATCTAACGCTTGAGCAAGAAAAGTAAATTGCAAAAAGTAAAGAAGACGGAGAGATTTATATCTAGTTCAGCCGCAACTTGCGCACCTACGTCTGGCCGGGGCTCTATAGCCGGAATCCACTAGCTCAAGAGTTTCCGGTGAATCGGAATTGTATATCCGATCAACACTCACCCAAACCTAACTCTCAATACAAATCTTACCCTAACCAACAGAAGAAGAAGAGATGAAGAAGATGATTAGAAAACCCCAATCTAACTAACTCTCTCTCACTCACCTTACAAGAATCAGATTACAAACATAAAGTCGTAACAACCTTTTCTTATCTTCTATCTTCACTCTTGAGCTTCCTTCTTTCTCTGTTAAAAGATTTCTCGATGCTTCCTTGAAACGCAGCCGTTTAGTCATTCCTTCATTAATCAGACTTTAACCGAAACCTTGAACCAGCTTCTACTTCCAATTAATAATAAACCAATTCCTAAACCAGAATTCTGAACTTAACCAATATTCAACACAACTTCATTGCTTTCTTACATTGCCTCAGTGCAGAAGACAAAGAGGGAAAAAGGCGAAGGCTAAGATTTACTTTGGCTTTAAATTGGATGATTTCATTATGCCTGTTGGTTTCTTTATATTTTTGGGCTTATGTTTTTTCTCATCTCTAATGAATGTAGTTATTAATGAAGTCCTTTGAGAAGATGTACGGGCTTTCTTAGTATTTAAAAACAAAAGTTATTTGGCTTCTCATTTCCAGTGGTAATTGTATTTCAGTAATCACTACAACCACATGACTTTAGAGAATTAATATGACCAACATAGTCATTGTATCACTATCAAATATGATTTGCCTTTGTGACCAAGAAGTCATGATTTTCTAGTGAACTAAGTGGTAATATCTAGTAGGAAACACATAACTAGAGATTACAAGCTTCTTCCTCTCATTGTTGTTGATTTGCTTCAGCTTCTTCTTTCTTTGCTTCCTCTGTTTTTGCTTCATATGTTGCTTATGCTTCTTCTTTGATCTTCTTCTTCTTCTCATTGATTCTTATTTCTACTGCAAGATCTAATCAAATGGTTCAATTTCCAACACACTCACTATTCCAGAGGATAAGAAAAATCTCAGTGAAAAAAACCATAGGTTGAGGAATTGGAGTGAGCAGAAGCGTTCATTTATTCTGTAAATTTTGATAATCATATATAATCCTGTTTGGTTTTTGTGTCTGAATGAAACAGTTGATCAAGTGAGAAGCCATGATCTTCTAATGAACGAAGTTGTAATATCAAGTAGGAAACAAATATCCAGAGAATACAAAACAGAGGATCTAGAGCTTCCATTAATAGAGTTGGAAGCTGTTGCCATTGCAAAGGCCAACAAACTTGGCCAAAGTTGGTTTCGGTATAGTTTACAAGGTACAGATGCTTTCAAATTCTGTGATTGGAGAAGATTTCATTGTGTAAATCATATTTGTGTTACTAGGGGCAGTTACTTGACAGGCAAGAAATCGCAGTAAAGAGATTATCGAAAAGGTCAGTCAGGGGATGGATGAGTTCAAGAACCAGGTTAAACTGATCACTATGCTTCAGCACATAAACCTCGTTCGGCTTCTTGGCAGTTGCGTCTATGAGGACGAAAAAATATTGATCTATGAGTACTTAGAATTTAATCCTCAATTCTCATCTCTTTGGTTGGTACCAAATGCTTACAGCTCTGTTTTAAGAAATGTGTGTATTTTTAAATACGTTAACATGTTTTCAGCTGTGATCGATATGTATACAAAACTCGTAGTTGCAATCTAAATTGGCATATGATATTTGGTAGTGGTAATGCTTGGAAGCGAAACAACGCCTATTCGTCAGCCTAAACTGCCCGGTTATTGCGTTGGGAGAAGTCCTTTTTGACTCTGATTCATCTTCAAGTAGACCGTGCAACAATGAATCAGTGAACCAAATCACTGCTTGGTTATTGACCGTCGGTAATTTGGAAGTTAACAAGCCAATCTGTTTCTATGCATATTTTTTAAAACGTATAAGTCATAGCAAAGGTTTACTACTCTAACCAAGAAAGTCTCATTGAAAATCGGTGAAAATTACATTGATAAACCAATTATATTTCTCCTGAACCTAGAAACCCTAATCCATATTCACGAGAAGCAATTACAAATGGAAACACCAACCAACAACACACGTCTTCCAGAGGATTTAATTATCAACAGAGATTCTAGCGAGGTTACCTTTGAGAAGCATCTCACGATTCAAATCTGTTTGCAAAACATGGAAATCTACAACTGAATCTGTCTTTTTCCGCCGTCTCTTTGTGTCTTTGCATAAAAACTCATCTTCCTCTTGGTCACTAATACGTGGACATCTTTGGCCTGGTGATTTAATAGATGTGAGACGTGGGATCTTCCAAAGTCTCCAGCTTCTTATATCCCATTCCCTTCTCCAGCTTTCCCGGATCTTCCAACTGGTCATTTCGCTTATTCAGCTTCTTCCAATGGATTGGTTTTAATGGAATGAAGTGGTTATGGTTCCTTTGTTGGTAATCCAGTATTACAACAGTGGGTTAAAATCCCTTCTTGTCTATACAAATCTAGACGGTTTGGTTTTGTGACTCGTGTGGACGAGGACGGTGTCGTTTTGAGCTTCAAAGTGCTTAGGTTAAAGGTTGATGAACCACCTATGGATGTGTGCATGTATTCCTCTGAGACAGGGATTTGGACTTCCAAGAGACTTAACTTCCATTACTACTCGGACTACTCATATCCTCTGCGTCTCAATGGGATGTATTATATTTTGGCTGAAGCATATGAATATGCAGACCCCGAAGAGGTCATAGCTCATGATTTCTATTCTGATTCCGATCAACTACGTGCGATACATCTCCCTGATCGTTTCCATCAGTACAACCGGGAATTCAAAAGAGCATTGAACACATCTCGAGGATGTCTTGTGTATATCAAAACATTAGCTCGAAAGAGAGACAATGTTTTGAAGGTTTGGAGGTTGAACTATGATGGTTTAGAGGATGAATGGTGGCAACTTTTGTGGACAACACCGGTCCCATTTATCCAGTTGTCTGATATCAGTTATTATGTACCGTTGGAAATGCATCCATTTGATAGTGATATTGTCTATATATATGGAACCAACAAAACCGATGTTTGGTGTCATGTAACTTGAGGACACAAAACTATAGAATACTCGAAGACTCATTAGAATGGCACAATGATGATTGTTTCATGAACCAGTCTATTTGTAAAAAAAATATGGATATTTGGATATATGAAAATTGCAGATGTGGAAGTGCGATTGCTTTATTACAGTTTGTGCTCCCACGGTGGATGGGATCGATACCTTTTCCTCCCAATGTTGAAATGATAGATACAACTTCACTACTTTCTTACATTGCCTCAGTGCAGAAGAAAAAGAGGGAAAAAGGCGAAGGCAAAGACGTATATTGGGTTCAAGCTGAATGATTTCATTATACTTTCTCGCTTCTTTAACATTGGGTTTCTGTTTTACTTCTTTTTTGTCCATGGAATGGGATTCTGTTTTTCTCATTACTAATTAATGGTGGTAAAGTTATACTTTCTCCATCTCCAATGGTTATTGTATTTCAGTAATTACTATAACCACATGACTTTAGCGAAATAATATGACCATAAGAGTCATTGCAATTGCACCACTATCAAATATGTTTTGACTTTAGGACCTATAGAAACCCCTAAGATAGTTAATCCTATCCGTAAGAGAAATTGTAGAAATTGTAAAAAAGAGAGTGAGGATTGTAGCATATGTTCAATACTAATTGATAGACTGAAAACATTAGGACACACTACAAGTTTATTAAAGGAAACATCAAATCATTTCTTCGTCTTTTTCTTTTTCTTATATAAAGATTTTTCTGTCACTTAATTTAGTAAATATCTAACCATGCGTGCGAACCTTTCTAAATAAACTTTCAAATTTACCTAGGCTCAACACCCGACGTGGTGAATCCGAATGTCCAAGATGGATCAGACGATGACGAGGATTCAGTATCAGAATATCTTACGATGCAATAACCGGGCGCTTCCGCCTTAGGAACCTCCTCTGTTTTATTCCCGAGCATCGAAACTACCGACGACATCAATGGTCTGTCGTCTGCACATTGTTGAACACACAAGAGTAGCAATTTTAATGCATCGCAAGACTTCATCTGGCTGAAATGTTGGTGATGGTGATGATGAATCTACAATGTTCGGATCCGCGACCTCTATCTCTGTTCCTTCCTTCATATTCCTCCAAACGACCAAACCTGTTATTCATTAACATCAGAGGTTTTAAAATGTTTGATCAATCTCAATGAAAGAAGAAGAGATTTTGATTGGTTTAGGCTTACGTAGATAAGAACTAAGAACATAACTATCCAGGTCAGAGTTGAAGAATCCCCTGTTCCTCTTACCAGTGATAATCTCAAGAAGAATAAAACGTACGATTTTTCCGAGTATACTCCGTCCATCGCGTATTCCGGAGAAATGTAAACCACTACGTAACCAAAAGATTAAAATCAAACTTAGTTAAGGTTATAAATATAAAAGATATTTTGTATTTTGAGAGATTCTATTGTTTTTTTTTTTGTTAAACAAATACTTATATATTTTTAATGGAGTGAGCATAACATATGCTGTTCTTTAAAAAATATAGTTTGTTCATGCATGATCCTGGCGCATTCTAAGTACCAGAATCTGTAAGTTTCTAACCTTGTTCTTGAATAAAAACAAATTCTAGCAATATTTTGTTTCCAGAATCTGTAGCGAATGTTGCAGTTGAGAGCACTACACATGCTAAACAGCATATGTTATGCTGGCCGTGTGAGATATATTTTTCCACGGCTTAGACTTAGAGGTTCAGTTTTTGACCAATGACTAAAATTTGTTCAATGAATTTATTAAAGTGATAAAAAAGTCATGGAATGTTGAAAATAATGTTTTGACTGTCTGCTGGGAACTTGAAAAGAAATCGAGGATTTTTTTAATGAACCTAACTTAAGCTTTCGATATGAAAATGAAATCAAAATGATTTTCATTGGTTGGTCAATCCTGAATTTCAGATAAAAATGTGTAGATAAACAAAAAGCATTAAAAAAAACAGAGAGAAGAACTTGTGAAAACAGAGAGAGAGATGAGAGGATTACGAAGTGTCTACCACCATTCGTACACCTCCTTCTTACTCCTCTTTATGTTAATTCTGCTTTTTCCTACGTTTTCGATCAGTACCAATATTCTGTCATCTACAGAATCTCTTACAATCTCAAATAACCGAACCATTGTGTCTCCTGGGGGCGTCTTCGAGCTTGGTTTCCTAAAACCTGGTACCAGTTCTCGTTGGTATCTTGGCATTTGGTACAAGACCGTCTCAGATAGAGACTGCGTCTGGGTTGCGAACAGAGACAAACCTCTCTCCAATGCAATTGGAACCCTTAAAATCTCTGGCACTAACCTTGTCCTCCTCGATCAGTTCGAGAACGCTGTTTGGTCGACGAATCTGACTGGAGGTGATGTGAGATTTCCCGTGGTTGCAGAGCTTCTTGCTAACGGCAATTTCGTCGTGAGATACTCCAACAATAGCAACACAAGTGGATTCTTGTGGCAGAGCTTCCATTTTCCAACAGATACTTTGCTCCCACAGATGAAGCTGGGTTTGGATCGCAAGACAGGGCGTAACATATTCCTTAGATCATGGAAAACCCCAGATGATCCGTCAAGTGGGGAATACTCCTACAAAATCGAAATCAAAAGATTGCCTGAGTTTTTTTTGTGGAACACAAACATACCGGTACCAGTGTACCGGAGCGGTCCGTGGGATGGAGACCGGTTTACTGGCATGCCGTGGATGGAAGAATTGAATGACATAGTGGATAATTTCACGGATAATAGAGAAGAGATCGCATACTCGTTTCTAATGACTAACCACAGCATCTACTCGAGATTGATATTGAGTACCTTAGGAGCCGTACAACAAATCACGTGGAAAGACAAGAGTAAGATTATGCCAGGGTTTTCACCTACACAACAATGCGATTTGTTCAACATGTGTGGTCCTTACAGTTACTGTTACATGTTAACGTCTCGAGTGTGTAACTGTATCAAAGGATTTGAGCCGAATGCTCGGCAGGCGTGGGCTATGGGAGATGGCTCGAGTGGGTGTGTGAGAAAGACCCGGTTGAGCTGCAGCAAAGGAGAGGGATTTTTTGGGCTGGAGAGGATAAAGTTACCAAATACTACATTAACGATTGTTGACAGGAGTATTAGTGGGAAAGAATGTGAGCAGAGATGCCTTAGCAATTGCCAGTGTACAGCGTATGCCAACGGGGATGTTCAAAATGGCGGGTTAGGTTGTGTGATTTGGACCGGACTGCTCACGGATATCCGGCAGTTCCCTGGTGGAGGTCAAATTCTTTACGTCAGATTGGCCGCTGCTGATCTGGGTTAGTTCCCTCCTCTAATATAAAAGATTCATTAGGATGATCGGCAACTATTTAGATATAAATATGTGAGTTGTGAGAGCATCATATTTTTTTTTTTGGTCACAGTGAGATCATCATTATCGGTAAGTTTTTCAAAGAGACTCTAATTTAATAATTTAAAATTCATTTAGTTATTTATTTTTTATTTAATTTCTAAAGCATTAAAAACAGAGATAACCGGATAACCAACTAGAACAATTGGCATATGAGTCTCTAGAAAAGATGAGAAACTGGTTTAAGAGATTCCTCACTTCTCTCTCTTCCTTCAGTATTTATTTATGATTTCTTTAATTTAAGAAACTGTTTAACATTGATCAACGACGATAATGTTTTATGATAGGATATAAAGTATCTTAAACTAATGTATTGGTTTTGGAATTAATTCGAAAAATTTATATCGTGTTAGATTAGTATCAAATTATTAAGTTTATAAGAAATAATTAACGAACAGAGTAAATAGACATTCAAAAAGACATGGAAATATGTTATTTAAGCACATCCCTTAACATTTTAATTTATGGCAACTCCTCTAGTAGTTTTAAAGATTTTGCATATATACTTTGAAAGGGGATTGTACAAAATACTTGGAGAAAAAGGTGTTAATCATCAAGAAACGTAGGGAAATACAGGATTAGGAAAACAACACCAACCACCATGTATATATAATAGATTGGGAAAAAGGAATTAGAATTGGCCACGTCACAAAGGACATAAGATCCATAAGTATTTTGATACCATCCTTTCACTCTTTTTTCAGATAATAAGAGAAATATAAATGGAAAGATAATACGTTTAGTAGTTGGAATCAGCGTTATGCTTCTTCTGATTTTCATAGCGATTTTCTTTTGGAGAAGGAAACAAAAGCAAGCAAGATCAATTCCAGCACCTATTGGTAATTAATTAGTAATGATCTTCATATTTGCTTTCTGAGTTTATATGCAAATTTTGATTTCATGTTTTAATTATATATGGAAACAGTGGATGAAGAGAGAAAACAAGATTTGCTGGATGATTGGATGATGAAATCAAGCATAAGAGGTTTTTCTGGAGACCACAACGCAGAAGAACTGACACTTCCACTGATGGAGTTTGACGCTGTAGCCATGGCCACTAAAAATTTTTCAGATTGTAACAAGCTCGGACGAGGTGGTTTTGGTATCGTTTACAAGGTATAATTTACAAACTCTGAAAATAGACATAAAATAATATAACTTGACTAGGTTTCACCGAACTTATAAAACTTGTGGTATCAGGGAAGGCTACTAGACGGAAGAGAAATTGCAGTGAAAAGACTATCGAAAATATCAGTTCAAGGGACGGATGAGTTCATGAACGAAGTGATGCTGATTGGAAGGCTTCAGCATATAAACCTTGTTCGACTTCTAGGTTGCTGCATCAACAAAGACGAGAAGATGTTGATCTATGAGTACTTGGAAAATCTTAGCCTTGATTCTCATCTCTTCGGTTAGTCCCTCACTTTCTGGATGCTTTATTTTACAGCTAAACTTCATTGGTAATAAGTTTAGTCATGATGATTTGGAATGGTTTGTAGATCAAACCCGAAGCTCTAAACTGGATTGGCAAAAAAGATTCGACATTACCAATGGTATTGCTCGGGGACTTTTATATCTTCACCAAGATTCGAGGTTCAGGATCATACATAGAGACTTGAAAACAAGTAATATATTGCTTGATAAAGATATGACTCCAAAGATCTCAGATTTCGGGATGGCTAGGATCTTTGGAAAGGACGAGACGGAAGCTAGCACGAGGAAGGTGGTCGGAACTTAGTAAGCGATCGTTCTCTAAAACAACTAAGAGTTTTGGTCTTTAACACCAAATTTAATATTCTTACCTTTGAGTTTGATCTTTTAATGTAGTGGCTACATGTCTCCGGAATACGCGATGGACGGGATATTCTCCATGAAGTCAGATGTTTTCAGCTTTGGGGTCTTGCTTCTTGAGATTATAAGTGGCAGGAGGAACAAAGGATTCTGCAACCCGAACTGTGACCTTAATCTTCTCAGCTGTGTAAACTTCACCCCTCTCAAATTTTATCTCCTTTTGAACTATAGTAAGTGATGATAGCACTAAAAGAAAGATTGGATCGTCATGCACAGGTGTGGAGGAATTGGAAAGAAGGGAATGGGTTAGAGATCGTAGATCCGATCATCATGGATTCTTTATCATCAACATTCCCGCCAGAGCAAATCTTAAGATGCATACAAATTGGTCTCTTGTGCGTTCAAGAGCGGGCAGAAGATAGACCGATGATGTCATTGGTGGTTTTGATGCTCGGGAGCGAAACTACATCTATTCCTCAACCTAAAACGCCCGGTTATTGCGTGGGGAGAAGTCCTACTGACCCTGATGCCTCGTCGAGTGAGCAGTGTGACGATGAATCTTGGACAGTGAACCAAATAACCCTCTCGGTCATTGACGGTCGGTAATGTGAAAGCCAAAGGGAAAAGTATACCTAAGTATATATGAAACCCCTAAAAAAGTATTTTACAATATGTTTCAATTTTCGTTTAATTGGTTAACTTATAGACAATTGTTTGGCGGCGATAAATTGTCTGGCCACTCATGTAATAGGGGGTATTAAGGTCGTTGACCAAATGTCGTTTACCTTTAAAATGGTTACCAAAAAAACAAAGGTCGTTCACCAAACAAATAAAGATTATTAAGGTCATATTTATTTGGTTTGGCCGCAACATGAACTGATTAAAAAATAACCCATAGGTCAATAGAATAATTATTAAACGTTAATTTTAAAAAGAAAGATAATATATTCTTAAAAATGTATCATAAATTTATAGTTGTATAAATTTTTACAAAATAAAAAGTTTAAAATTTTCAAAGTTGGTTTGTTAATGTTGATACTTGATATCGTAGTAAAAAATGAATAAAATTGAAGTCTCGATTGAAGTTCAAGTCCGATTGGTTAATTGCACGTTTAGGTTTCTGGCTATAGATTTTAGAAGTATGTTTCAAAATGAAAGTATGTATATAAATGTTTATTGTAGGGTAAAATTTAACATGTTTCAATCAAAACAATTCTACAGAACAAGGAGAGATAATATTTCTTTATTGATGAAAGATTTTTGAACAACACAACTAAAATATGTAAAAATCGATAATTAGGTGGTTGCATGAAGATCTTTAGTGATGCCAACGTCGACAATTAATCTGAGGTTGTTCTGGATATTTGCAAGTGCAAGTGTGAGACACCGTAAAACGATCCGGTATCAGCGGCATTCAAAGGCACGGCGGATATTATTGGAGTTGAAGACTTTCATGCAAGAAGTGTTTCCGTCTTCACCACATACTCTAGGATTTTGTATGGTATATATGCATGTTTTCTTCTTCAGAATTCCATTTCTATTATTTTATATCAACGACAAAAGATTAGTCAATCTACACAATCTACACTTTAATGAAAAAAAAGATTAGTTAATCTAGTACATTAGATTCGGTTTTATATTGGATATCATTAATTATGAAACGATAAAAACTCCACAAAAACCAAAACAAATCGAAGTAAAATCCGGATGGAACACTCTTAATATTATAATTAAAATTTGGTAACACAACAAGGTCACAATTATACTATCTCCAAAATGCTAAACCATTTTCGGTAATGTCCTATATATTATTTGGGAGGTGATTTGTGGACAAATGAATATGACTCATCTTTACAATCACCTTTACACAAACAAATTTGACATGTCTTCAAAAAAATTATGACATGGCAAATTTTTAAGGAATGTTTTATTATAAATTTAATTTAATCACAAAATCTCTTACCAAATTCCCTATGGGTGTGACTGTTAGACATATATAGAGGAAAAGAATTATTTTTCTTCTATATTCAATTTTAGTTTCACCAGTCGAGAATATTTGAGAAGAAATAATATTCTTCTAAATTCCTCTACTTTATAGAAAAAGGTATACAAATTTCCTCTTGGTTTTCGGAGGAAGAAAAAATTCTTCTCACTTTTACCATTCTTCATTTTACTGTTTATTATTATTTTTTTCTCCTCAATTACTCTGGACAATTTACCATTCACACCCTATATATTATTTGGGAGATAATTTGTGGATTAATGCTTATGTGTCATCTTCACAATCATTCTTACACAAATAAATGTGACATGGTTTAAAAACATTATGACAGACAATTTTTTAAGGAATGTTTTATTACAAATTTAATATAATCACAAAATCTCTTACCAAATCTTCCATAATTACCAAATTGATATATTCTTCTTGAACCATATATTCTTCAAATACTTACCAAATTTTGTGACTAAAGTATATATATATAAAACTATATATTAATAGTTACCAAGTTTGAAAACTTTTAAGTACTGCTTTTTAAAATTTAAAGTGGACAAAAGTACGTAAAGGTTTGATGGGATTTAACCATCAAGTCAGTGGTCTTTATTAGAGGTGTCAAAATGAGCTAGCTCGCTCGGCTCAGCTCAGCTCATGATGAGCTAGAGTGTTGCACAGCTCAGCTCAACTCAGCTCATTTATTATACGAGCTTATAAACAGAAGCTCAAACTCAGATCACCAAGATCGTGAGCTAAATGAGCTAGCTCGCGAGCAAATACAAAAATAAATATATAAAAAATAAGAAGTAATATAAAATTAACTTTAAATATTAAAATAGTAAAAAAAAATCCAAATTCAAATAAGTATTGTTATCGAATGCTGAATCAAATTCAAACTTTAAAGAAAAACAATGCAATGATCATCAAGTGGTTGAATCTATTCCATTTGAGAGTCTTCAAATGGTCGAGAGATTCTTTCCTCATCATGCTCTTTAGGATCCTCATCATCAAAATAAGTATTCATGATTATTTCTATTTTTACTTTAGTTAGAAGAGAACAAGAATATATATTTTGGTTGATAAATTCTAAAATATATTTACAATATATCAATATAATATTTTAAATCGTTAAAACTTTGGATTCTTTGAATCGTTACAATAGAGAATGCTTTGAATGTTTATAATTAATTCCGTTCTCCACATTCACGGAATTTATAGAACTTTGGATTTTTTTGCTACTCATTTGCGATGTTTTTGCTAAAGTTTTGCGACTCCTTTGCGACAAAAAATATTGTACCCATAAACCGGTAAGACTCATTAAACACGTTTTGTAATAATTTTCGTCGCAACTGCGTAGCAACGATTACTTCGTCGCAAAACAGACGCAAAATTATCGGAAATATCTTAAAATATCTTGCCACGCAAACCCGCCGCAATTGCTGCGGCGAAATTGCGTCGAGACTTAATAATCGACGCAAAACCGTCGCAAATGGTATAGTGTTTGCGACGGTTTTGCGTCCAAACATACAAGTCGATGCAAAATCGTCGCAAATTTGTATTTATAGTTTGGTAAGTTATTACGACGAAACTTTTGTATTTATAGTTTAGTAAGTTAAGATTTAATTTGTACTTTTTTGTTATTAGTATTAATGTGTTAGGGTTACAAGTAAATTTTTGGAAACTTATATTAATATAATATTATGATATTTTAACATTAACCTCGATGTTCATATACGTACGTACAATCGATATATATATATTACATTATTGCTTAAAAACGTAATACAAATAAACTGCTAACATAAACACATATTTATTTTCATTTCTTTTATTGATGACGTAATGTATTACTCATCATCAATTTCTTCACCACCATTCGTTGTTGACCCTTCGTCAGATTCCTGGGATAACCAATGGTTTGAATTTCGATTAACACGACTGCTACTACTTTCTTCTATGAACGTTGTAGTCATGTTTTCTTTAGATATAACCTGTGAAATCAAATTCTTGAGTTATGTGTAAGGATACTACTTAATACAATACCTTTAAAATATATATTCTACTTAACTTACATTGCTTATGTTCTTAAGAATAATGTTAAGATATGTAACGCCCCGACCGCCGTCATAGGGGAAATCCTCATCCCCTCGAGAGAAATCCTCATCTCCCAATGGGCCCCACGTCCACTCTCGGCCCATGGGCCCACCCATGTCAGACGATCGGTGCGTTAGTCCGGGAGGCTCGGAAGTCATGTTTACTAACCCTGCAAATCACCACGCGACCTTTCCCCGTGTTTTGACCTCACTCACACAGTACTGGAAATGACTTCCCAGTAGGTCACCCATCTTGAAACTAATCCAGCTCAAGCACGCTTAACTCTGGAGTTCTCTCAAGACCTGTGACCGAAAAGATAAGTGCACTTTGGTGATATAGGTAGCCAAATCAATTCTTTTAAGCCTCTCCGCATATACCGCATATACCACATATGCTCTGAAACCGGCGTGTCGCAATCACCCCCACTAACAGATCGCAACGTCCTCGTTGCGCATACCAAGATCGTTACCCCGACAGCACACAGTTGTCAGGGTTTGCTCTGATACCACTTGTAGCGCCCCGACCACCGTCATAGGGGAAATCCTCATCCCCTCGAGAGAAATCCTCATCTTCCAGTGGGCCCCACGTCCACTCTCGGCCCATGAGCCCACCTATGTCTGACGGTCGGTGCGTTAGTCCAGGAGGCTCAGAAGTCATGTTTACTAACCCTGCAAATCACCACGCGATCTTTCCCCGTGTTTTGACCTCACTCACACGGTACTGGAAATGACTTCCCAGTAGGTCACCCATCTTGAAACTAATCCAGCTCAAGAACGCTTAACTCTGGAGTTCTCTCAAGACCTGTGACCGAAAAGATAAGTGCACTTTGGTGATATAGGTAGCCAAATCAATTCTTTTAAGCCTCTCCGCATATACCGCATATACCACATATGCTCTGAAACCGGGGTGTCACAAGATATGTTGTCGCCCTATCAAACTTAACAACTACAACCTCCTTTAGAACCAATACCGAACCCTCCTTTATGTGCGGCCCATATTTGTTATCAGATATGGCAGACCTATGAATGCTCGCTTGTACAGTCCCGGTAGGATCCTTCAAGGAAAACAAATATATAACATTTATCGATTGCTAAATATATAATTTGTTAAAAACATCTTTTCTTATAACTTATATATATACTTTTTACCTTTAGTATGACCATCACGTCCCCCAATCCATTAGGTTCCATTTTATGAATCATTTCTACCACATATGGTACGTGACACCATTGTGGTTTTATTTTATGCAACTCTTTTACCAGTGTTCACCCACGTGTGTGTCCACCTGTATATATTCAACGTAGAATAAGTAAAATAGAATTAAATGTCAATTAAACAATATACAAACTTTGAAATATAATTATTTCTGTTTCTTACTAATTAATATATATTAATGATAATAACATTTCATTATACCTGTTAATTTGTTGACATTTGCAATTGTCGTCTTCCAAAGAACATCGGTGAACGATGGATCTTATGCCTCAACAACACAGTTAACCATCTGTACATGTCTCTCATAAGAATTGCATTCTTCCAACATCGATTCTTCAAGTTTTTTCCTTGCCCGTTCTTCTGCTTGTCTCACACCAGCCGGACCCGCAATCAAAGATCGATTGTTATCCATATTTGTTGAATTATAGAATGTGAGATAATGTGGATTTTATAGAATGTTCATTTCAGTTTGCGACTAATTTGCAACGATTTTCCAAGACTCTTGCGACTGATTTGCGGCTAAAATATTACACTCATAAACAAGTAAGAATCAATTAAAACGTGTTCAACCTACTTTCGTCGCACATCCCTCGCAAACCTTAAATCGTCGCAAATGCGACGCACATGTTGCGACGGTTTTGCGTCTAAACGTACAACTCGACGCAAAATCGTCGCAAAATATCAATTGACGCAAACGCGTCGCAAATTTTGCGACGGTTTTGCGAGTTATTAAGATTGTTCGTCGCAAACCTGTCGCAAAACCGTCGCAAATTTGCGAGGCTTTAATTCCGTCGCAAAATTCCGTCGCAAATGCACCTGTTTTCTTGTAGTGGAAGCGATCAATAACAATTGAAACACCTATTGGTAAATCCGTAACTTTAAGTAATTTCCTCTATTTATATGTGTTTGATAAGTTATATATCTTGATTGGTTTTTGTGTCTTAATAAAACAGTTGATCAACTGAGAAGCCATGATTTTCTAATGAACGAAGTGGTAATATCAAGTAGGAGACACATATCTAGAGATTACAATGCAGAGGATCTAGAGCTTCCATTGATGGAGTTTGAAGATGTTGCCATTGCTACTAATAATTTTTCTAACTCCAACAAACTCGGCCAAGGTGGTTTTGGTATAGTTTATAAGGTACAAATGATTGAAGAAACAATTTCTTATCAAATTCTATCATTGGACAATATATCATTACGTAATATTGTGTGTTAGTAGGGACGGTTACCTGATGGGCAAGAAATCGCGGTAAAGAGACTATCGAAAACATCAGTTCAAGGGGTCGATGAGTTCAAGAACGAGGTTAAACTGATCGCTAGGCTTCAGCACATCAACCTTGTTCGGCTTCTTGGCTGTTGCGTGGATGAGGACGAAAAAATGTAAATCTATGAGTACTTCGAAAATTTAAGCCTCCATTCTCATCTCTTTGGTTAGTGCCTCAAATTATTTCAGCTCTGTTCTAAAAATTGTGTATTTTGAAATAAGTTAACATCAATGTTTTTATACCTGACCGGATGATGAACCGGAGCGATGGCCGGGTCACTGGGTTTCCGGGTCAACCCGGGTCAACCCGGTTCAACCGCGGGTTTTAAATTAAGTGATTATTATTATTTTTTAATTTTTATCCTCATAATTATCAAAATTATTTGTTTATAACAAAAGATAATTAATTTCACAAACAACTAAAAACCGATATCATATATTATAATTACATATGATATTATTTTTGAATAGTAAATGTTAACAATATAAATAAAAACAAATTAAAAAGATAAAAGAAAAATAAATTTTAATTTTAAAACGAGTTCATATATGGTAAAAAAAAATTTGTTAATGCAATCCATCTAATTGATTTCTTTAATTTAAAATTTTGAAAAAGATTTGGCATATCAAAGTTTTTTTTTCAACGTATATGTACAAATTATTATTTTTAGAACAAATAGTTGATAAAAAAAATAGTAATAAAAAAGAACAAAATACAAAACCGGCCGGGTCGGCACCGGTTTTCTGTCCGGGTCACCGGTTTTCAACGGTTTTTTCCGGGTTTTTCCGGTCCAATTATATGCCGGATTTTTAATAAAATCCGGATCGGATATGATGCCGGATCCCGGTTGAACCGGTCCAATGGAAGCGAAACAACGCCTATTCGTCAGCCTAAACCACCCGGTTATTGCGTTGGGAGAAGTCCTTTTGACACTGATTCGTCTTCAAGTAGACCGCGCGAGGATGAATCAGTAAACCAAATCACTGTCTCGGTTATTGACCCTCGGTAATTTGAAAGTCACCAAGCCTATATGTTTGTATGCAATTTTTAAAAAATACATTTAAGTCTCAATAGCAAAAGGTTTAGCATGTTTATTGGTGGAATGTTAAATTGGGTATATTCTCTATATAAATATTAATATTCTTAATATGATTTAATTATCTAATTAAATTTTAATTTTAACAGCTAAATGAACCACTTATGTAACAACACATGTCAAATAAAGTTTGTCAAGAGTAAAACCTACATGGCAACTTTTGTGGAGAACACCGGTCTCATTTATCCAGTCGTCTGATATCAGCTCTTTTGCGCCTATGGCAATGCATCCATTTGATAGCGTT
This sequence comes from Draba incana, assembly GCA_963576765.1. Classification (NCBI taxonomy): domain Eukaryota; kingdom Viridiplantae; phylum Streptophyta; class Magnoliopsida; order Brassicales; family Brassicaceae; genus Draba; species Draba incana. The sequence continues at coordinate 33,098,145 of OY755212.1, read as the reverse complement.
ATTGTCTATATATGGAACCAACAAACTCGCTGTGTTGTGTCATGTAACTTGAGGACACAAGACTATAGAATGCTTAGAGACACATCAGAACGGTATAATGATGATTGTTTCATGAACCAGTCTATTTGTAACAAGTATATGGATTTCATGATATATAGACCATATGATCCAGATTACGATCACAGATGTGGAACTGCGGTTGCTATTTCCCATTTTGTGCTCCCACGGTGGATGGAATCAGTGCCTCGTCCTCCCCATGTTGATATGATAGATACAACTTGTTGTGGCTTTGGATCCTAAATCTAACGCTTGAGCAAGAAAAGTAAATTGCAGAAAGTAAAGAAGACGGAGAGATTTATATCCAGTTCAGCCGCAACTTGCGCACCTACGTCTGGCCGGGGCTCTATACCCGGAATCCACTAGCTCAAGAGTTTCCGGTGAATCGGAATTGTATATCCGATCAACACTCACCCAAACCTAACTCTCAATACAAATCTCACCCTAACCAACAGAAGAAGAAGAGAGGAAGAAGATGATTAGAAAACCCCAATCTAACTAACTCTCTCTCACTCACCTTACAAGAATCAGATTACAAAGATAAAGTCGTAACAACATTTTCTTATCTTCTATCTTCACTCTTGAGCTTCCTTCTTTCTCTGTTAAAAGATTTCTCGATGCTTCCTTGAAAGGTAGCCGTTTAGTCATTCCTTCATTAATCAGACTTTAACCGAAACCTTGAACCAGCTTCTAATTCCAATTAATACTAAACCAATTCCTAAACCAAAATTCTGAACTTAACCAATATTCAACAAACTCCACCTTGGTTTTGTTCAGTGCATTCCTTTAGCATCACTCAGTGGATTCCAGCCCCGGATTTCATCTCTGTTTTCAAGCTTTAGAGACACCTAGTAAACCAAGCAACTGCTTTAGCTTACTAACCGGCAACACCTTTGTTAACAAATCAGCCGGATTTACACTTGTATGAATCTTAGACACCTCAATCTCTCCTAACTCCACCTGATCCCTTATAAAATGCATCTTGGTAGTGAAGTGTTTAGTCCTTTCATGAAACACATTATTCTTAGCCAATGCCAATGCACTTTGAGAATCACTGAAAATCTCAACTGTTTCTTGAGGATAACCAAACTCTGCACAAAAACCTTTCAACCAAATAGCTTCCTTGGCAGATTCAGTCATAGCAACATACTCAGACTCTGTTGTAGACAAAGCCACTACCTTTTGCAGACTTGATTTCCAACTAATCACTGTACCACATGAGACAAAAGCATAACCTGAGAGTGACCTTCTCCTATCCTGATCACCTCCATAATCAGCATCACTGTAGCCACAAATCTTGAACTCAGAACCTTTTTGAAACTTCAAACTAACATTAGTTGATCCTCTCACGTATTTTGAGCACCCACTTCACTGGATTCCAGTGACTCCTGACTGGATTACTCATGTATCTGCTGATCAATCCTACTAGATAAGCAAGATCAGGCCTAGACCCAATCATTCCATACATGAGACTCCCCACAACATTACAATACGGCACTGACTCCATATACTCTGCATCATTTTCCAGCTCTTCCTTACTTGCAGTACACAGCTTTATATGAGCACCCATAGGAGTAGAAACATCATTAGACTGATCCATGCTATAAGTCCTAAGAACCTTTTCCATATAGTTCTTTTGAGACCGCACCAAAGTACCTTTCTTTCTATCTCTGACTATATTTATTCCTAAGATCTGTAACATCCCGAAACCAAAATTGTGTATTTTGGTAAGGGGTGTCGATCGACACCGAGGGGTGGTGTCGATCGACACCAATCGTGACCGGTTCGGTTTTAAGGAATTAATCGTTCGGTTTGGCGAGTCGGTTTAGGAAAACCCTAGGGCTTCCTTTATAAACCCGTAGGCATTTCGTGGCCGGCGTGATTAGGGAGAGAAGAAGAGAAAGTGAGAGAGAAAGTTAGAGAACGTGTGAGCCTCGATTGATTGTTGCAAAGAAATCAATCCGGGAACCTTTCTCTTCGTTATTTGTGGTTTCTTCCTTCGTGTTCTCTTGCCGTCGTGGGTCGTGCCGCTGTGATTCTCGGCGTTCCAGTGAAGGAATCCGCTGTTCATCATTTTCGAACCGTTCATCCTCTTTGAATAGCGAGGTGAGTGCGTGATCGCGGTTATGGGATAGCTTGTTAGGGATTGTGTGAGTGAATTGTGATGATAATCGAGTGATTTCATGTGATATTTCGTGTGTTATGTTCTGGCTTGGTCGTGATTGATCTTGTAGAAGGAAACGAATCGAGTCTCGTGAGGATTTTGACTCGGATTCGGTTCCTGCGAGAGGTGTCGATCGACACCTAGAGGTAGTGTCGATCGACACCACTCTTTTTATTTGGGAGGTTTGAATTGAATGATGGAATTGTGGTAAATTGGATTGGATTGTGATGGTTATGAGTTATATTCGTGTTTTGTGTGATAAGTGGTTATTGAATCGTGTGTGCTCTTGTGAGGAAACGAATCGAGTCTCGTGAGGATTTTGACTCGGATTCGGTTTCTGCGAGAGGTGTCGATCGACACCTAGAGGCAGTGTCGATCGACACCCCCTGTTTATGATCGTGTGTATGGTGTGGTGATTGGATTGTCGATCGACACTCATGAGAGGTGTCGATCGACACCACTGGGGAACTGTGAAAATTTGCATATCTGTTGATCGTTGCATATTTGTTGAGTGCTGCATACCTGTTGATCGTTGCTTATCTGTCATATGTTAATTGTTCGCGTAGTAATTGGCAAGCTTTTTCCCTATTTTGTAATCGGAAGGCGGGATGACCGCTTCACTGAGTATTTATGATAATACTCACGCAACTCTGTTTTTCCCTTTGAGTTGCAGGTAAAGGAAAAGTGTGAGATCGCGGAATCATGGCTGAGGAAGAGGATGATTAGGATGTGTTTTGGTTTGGTAGAACTATGGTTAGGTTGATAGATTTTATTATTGTTCTGGAATTGAATAGTTGTTTAATGGATTTAATGTTTTATTGATTTCTTGTTTAAAAAAAAAAAAAATGCGGGTGTTACAAGATCTTTCTAGCAGCTCCAAGATCTTTCATCTCAAACGTATTACTGAGTTGTTCTTTTAACTCAGCAATTATACCCATGTCCTTACATGCTACCAACATGTCATTTACATACAAGAGAAGATATATGTAGGTACCTTAGACATTCTTTATGTAGACGCATTGATCCTGTCTGCTTCTTATGAACCCAATCTCCATCATGAATGCATTAAACTTTTGTTTCCACTGTCTCGGGCTTTGTTCCAATCCATACAAGGAATTCTTTAGCAAACAAACCCAATCTTCTTTTCCTGTGACCACATAGCCCTCTGGTTGACTCAAGTAGATTTCTTCTTCCAAATCTCCATGTAGAAATGCCGTCTTGACATCAAGTTGCTCCAGTTCAAGATCCTCATGAACAATAACTGACATTAGATACCTAATTGAAACGTGTTTCACCACTGGTGCAAATACTTCATTATAATCCAGACCTTCAGTTTGAGCATATCCTTTAGCTACTAACCGAGCCTTGAATCTTGGATCTTCTTCCTTCTCAAAACCAGGCTTTCTTCTGAATATCCATTTACATCTAATCACCTTTCTATCTTTAGGCCTGCGAACCAGAATCCATGTGCCATTCTTGTAAAGAGACTCCATCTCTTCATCTGCTCCACCTTTCCATTTATCCTTATATGCATCCAACATAGCTTCCTTGAAATCCACAGGTTCAAGCATGTCTCCATTCTTAGTAGCCAGCATAGCAAAACAGACGAAATCTTCCTCATCAAACCTCTTAGGCGGTTTCAACATCCTCTTAGGTCTATCTCTGACCAATTGATAACTACCATAATTCTCTAAAGAAACAGCAGTTTCATCTAACTCTTCACTTTCTGAAGTAGCACCTACCTGCAAAAGGTTAGTTGAATTATTCAAAAAATTCAACGAGTCTTACCTGAAGAGATGTATTGTTGTAACACCCGCATTTTTTTTTTTAATAAATAATTAAATAAATAATTATTAAATACTAATCAGGGTGAACAACCAGCGGAAAACAACTAATAAACTCAATTCAAAATCCAATATAAATAATCCAATAAATAATAAGCAATTATTCCAGCAATAAAATATTAAACCAAGTCTAACAACACCAGGAAACATTTAGCAACCTAACAGGCTACTAACTCCAAATAACAGAAAATAAAAGACATCCTATCATCCCCCGTCCTCGCCTCGATTCCACGATCACATTTTTCCTTTACCTGCAACTCAAAAGAAACCGGGAGTTGTGTGAGTATTATCATAAATACTCAGTGGAGCGGTCATCCCGCAACAGATTAACATAGATTAACGATTACAGAAAAGAAAAACACATTCACCAGTTAAACGCATTTTGACAAAAACCAACGTTCGATAAAAGGTTTTTAAAGATTTCTTAATTTTTAGCCTGGTGTCGATCGACACTGACTCTCGGTGTCGATCGACACTCACAGACAACGAATAAACATTTCTTACTGTGGTGTTGATCGACACAGCCTCTAGGTGTCGATCGACACATCGCTACAGAAAACAGACTCGAGACTCTCCTCTCATGTCTCGACTTGGAATCCACAATATAGCAATTTCCGATCAATTAAACAGTATCAACAGGAACAATCATCATCAAACCATCAATCCTCAACCATAAATCACGAAATCAAACAAACAAAACGCTATAAACGCTAAGCTACGGTAATCCTAGCAATCACGCACTCACCTCGCGAAACGAAGATGAACGAGAGATTCGCTCACGGAATTGAACTGGTCGCAGCCTCTGCAACGCCTAAACACCACTGATTCTCGCTGGAAACCGCACAAACTCGCCCCACAACCGATCCAAGGAAGCAACGAACGTAAACTCGAGAAAACCGCAACGATTCGCGCCAAAACCTCTCTTTTTCCTTCACTCACGATTTTCTTTATGAATTTCTGCCCTCCCCCGATGGCTCACGATCCCAAACCCTTAAAAAGGACGAGCTTAGGGTTTTTCACGGATTAAACCGCGTGAAAATCGCTGTTTAAAACAAAACTCTCGGTTTCCTGAAACTTCGTGTCGATCGACACCACCTATTGGTGTCGATCGACACCTCCCAAAATCCTTCAGAAATTGGGTTACGGTCGTTACAATTCTCCCCCACCAACACTGGATTCGTCCTCGAATCCCGACAAAACCGCCAACTACTGGCCTCAACTCCAAAACCCGACCCCAAACCGGTCAAAACAATCCGAGATCCTAAAACTCGATCTCCAAGGCTCTAGTTTGGTTTCATGTTTACACGCCCGTTCTAGACATCTATTACTCTTAACTCATTCAACACCCCTCCCACTCGCAGGACGCATCCTTTGAGCTATCGGTGTCTCGTGTCCCTTCCACTCGCAGGACGCATCCCTTGAGCTCCGGGTACACAGGGGAACTAATCATCCCCTCGAGAGAACTAATCATCCCTCGATACTCTCAATGGAAACTAATCATCCCAAAGAGTATACAGGAGAACTAATCATCTCCTCTGAGGAACTAATCATCCTCGCTGAAGAACTAATCATCTCCAGATAAAACGAATGAGTTATACGGGACCGCAGCCCCTAGAGTAATAAATCCTAAAACGTCTATAAACATATAACGACCCAAACTACCTCGCGTGGCCAACTCGATACTCCCTAATCTCGGAATATCACCACGTAACACATTAAGGACCAAAAAAAAAATTCTAACAGAAACGCGCAAGGTTCCTAGCCCGAAACACCAAAATGCAATGTTTCCTAATCCTGCCTAGGTCTGTCCAACTGATCGCACAACAATCAAACAAGAACATGTACCACCAGTTGTAGACCCAGAATTGGATCGATCGATTGTGCAACAATCAAACAAGAACATGCACAACCAAGACACTACATCCGATATCCCGATCGTTGAAACCGAACGCACAAGAATATCATCGAGGTTTGTATTCCGTTCCATCCTCATGCCACGGTCAGCTATTGATTACTCATATTTACCGTCATCGTCACACTCTCAGGACGTCTCCCTCGAGGTAACGATGCCGATGCCACTCCACTCTCAGGACGTCTCACTCAAGTTCTGGCTCTATATAGGAAAATACTTCCTTAGAGTAATCAACACGTACGTGAACAAGCATCCGAAACTAAGAATACCTCCCTTGATAACAACACGCAACACGAAACCTATTCTAGCAAAACAAAACTACACCTACCGAACACTTAGCAAACACAAACGACTTCCCAGAAGATCCAACCCTCAGCCTCGAAGCACAACAATAATCCAAACTTCTCGTACGCCCCAATATCTATTGCTCTTAACTCAGACGACACATGACACCCATAGGACGCATCCCACGGCCCATCAGGAAAACACATACCATTCGCACTCTCGGGACGCATCCTTTGAGTCAACGGTATCTGGGAATCTCACATCCCAAAACAACACATAGGAGGGCTCACTTCTCCTCACAACACATGAGTTATTCGGGACCGCAGTCCCTAGAGCAATAAATACTGAGCACTAAACACCGAAACTGAACTGCCCAACAAGGGCCCAAAACCACTCCAGACGCCTCAGCGTACATGACCCTCCGCCGACACCCGACATGTCCCGTTCGAAGGGACCTAAAGAAGAACTGACTACTTCAAAGCAACTCACGACTTGGATTCCTCTCCTGAATCCCACAGTGCTCTATGCACTCCTGAACGCGTGGCGATACGCAATTTCTGCTGATTTCGATCCTGATAACTCCGCTCCCTTTGATAACCCAGACGATCTTTCGATAAACTGAAACGCTCCTTGCTCGCTCTGCACAGTATCCTCCTATTCCGGACTAGGTTTACCGGATTGACCGCACGACAATCAAACAAGGACACGCACGATCAATCGTAAACCCAGAATTGGATTTCTCACCGCGCCATAACCAACCAGCCACGATTTCCCTGAAAACATACCAAAATGCCATCCATGTCGAAACTTGAAACCTTTGGAGACTCCCATCTGTCTTCTTGCAACCAACCGGCGCTCCTTTAAACAGTACTGCCCAACTCTGTATCCAGCTTTTTCTCCTGATCCTCTCCAGAACCAAACACCATGAACTGCATTCTCCTCAAGATCCCTCGGATACCCAAGATATTCACTATGATAACAGACGCGTCAAGGTAATCCTCGATCACGACGCAGCCTCTTGTGCTTACCGCAAGCACATTAAACGAACAAAAGCATAACCACAGTTCAAAATGCCCAACACTTGCCTATTCTCATCCAGAACTCACGATGCAATATTCTGAGTCCGTCCAGGTCTGGCGGCCAATCGTATAACAATCAAACAAGAACATGTACAATCGCCCGTCATTCCAGACTATACATAATCCAACTAAGTCTGGCAGTTGACTGTACAACAATCAAACAAGAACATGTACAACCATCCGCCAGTCCAGATTTGGTTTTTTTTTTTTTTGAATGCTACATCGGTTTCCCGAACTCAACCATAGACACAACCTTACTAGCTATACTTCGACTCACCACTTGAGCCTTCCGCACCGTCTATCACAGATCGTAAACTTGACTGCTCCAACCAACACTGCACGAGATTCCCACTCGTTCTGCAATCGTCCAACATGGACCAAAAATCCCAGCCCGACACGGCCAATACCACACGAGATCCTCCCCTGACCTCAGAGGCTCCCTCTAATCCACACACGAAACATACCACTTGCACTCTCGGGACGCATCCCTCGAGCCACGGTATCTGGGGAACTCACATCCCCGCAAGAGATCTCACCTCCCTTGCTACTTATTCAGGGAACACGCTTCCCAATAAGTATACAGGAGAACTCACATCTCCTCTGATTAGAGCTGCCTCACGTGGTATAATCTCGGTATTCCTAGCCTGGAATATCCCCACAAAAACCGACCAACCATGATCCACACATATAAAACACATCACGAACCAAACATCTCAAAACCATATGAAAATAAATAAGGAATACCATCTTATAAATTTTTAAAAATGTAAATCGTTTCAACGCCAACGATAATACAATAGTACAGAAACAATAACACCAAAACTCAAAATCTGAAACTGGAAACAAAACCAAAAAGAAACAAAACCAGCTCAAACCTCGTCCTGCTCCTCGGCTACTCACGCCCACGCTGCACTCCTTCGATCAGACCTAACGGCTGCTCCGCTGCTACCTGAGCTAACGGCTGCGCCGCTATCGGCTGCACCACTGCCAGTGCCAACGACTGTAGCTTGGGACACATCGGCCTGATATGCCCGGGCTCTCGGCAGTTATATCAGACCCTCGTATCCGCCTACTGACCCCTCCCAGGGCAACTCGACAACTGATGCTCCAAACTGCCGCATCCAAAACACGCTCCGTCCCTCGAAACCTGACTGGGCCTGGAAGAGCCATCCCATTTCCGTTTCTGTCCCTGCGCAGGCTTGCCGCCCTTGCCGGAACCATAACCGAAATCACTTCGTGACTGCTGCTGCCTCGGCTGAATAGGAGGAACAACCGACACTGGAACCACAGCGGCTGCCTGTCCTCTCAGATCCTCCTCGATGCCTGCAGCCATCTCAACCAGCTTCCCCCTCGAGGCGTACTCCAAAACCCTGCAGCAAATCCTCAAATCTGCGCGAAGTCCCCTTTGGAACCTCTGAACCTGCGTCCGCTCGTCCTCCATGCCACGATCCGCATAGACAAGCAACCTGCTGAACTCGGCATCATACTCTCGCACAGTACGATCACCCTGAACCAGCTCCACGAACCTCGTCCCGAGACGATCTAAAGCCTCCTGAGGAAAGTACTTGGCGTTGAACTCAGCCACGAACTCTCCCCAAGTCCACACAGCACCAGGCCTCCTGGCCTCAATCGCTCTCCACCATAAATGAGCATCACCAGCCAGATAATGGATAGCTATCTCAACACGATAATCCTCTGGACATCAAACCAAACGGAAGTTGCGCTCCATGCGCATACGCCACTCATCTGCCTCCTCAGGCCCAGCACCGCCTGCGAAGAAAGCAGTACTCATCTGCCGCATCTGACCCATCATCTCCAGATAAGTCGGACGCACCTCAGCCATCGCAGCCCTCGGCTGCACCTCTGCCACTGGAGGCACCACTAGAGCTTGAACCGGAACTGCCGTCGGAAAACGCCCCAATAACTCTGTCAGAATCCCCTCCATGCAATCCATACGATCCTGAGCTGGAACGGCACCCACACCCGGGCCCGCTCCTCTACCAGCCATCCCGGCGCCTCTCTCGGCACCCTCAGCATCCACACTGGCACTAACACTGGTCTCGGTCACGGAATCCGAATGATGCATAGGAGTTCTTGATGTATGCGTCGCACTCGAAGACGACTCAACCACTGGTCCGCGACCACGACCTCGGCCTCCACGGCCACCAACTCTGCCACCCCGGGTACCAGCTCTGCCACGACCTCTAGCTCCAGGAACCATACTGCACTCTATATTCCAAAAACACAGGCTAAGCTACTAGAAGTCACAAAGAAACAAAACACAACATACCGTGGAATCACACTGGAGGCTCGGGAGGATGATCTAAGTCTCTATACTACTACAGTAAATCACATAGTCTCAGATCACACAATCTACGTCCTAAAACCGTATAGGCTCTGATACCAAAATATAACACCCGCATTTTTTTTTTTAATAAATAATTAAATAAATAATTATTAAATACTAATCAGGGTGAACAACCAGCGGAAAACAACTAATAAAATCAATTCAAAATCCAATATAAATAATCTAATAAATAATAAGCAATTATTCCAGCAATAAAATATTAAACCAAGTCTAACAACACCAGGAAACATCTAGCAACCTAACAGGCTACTAACTCCAAATAACAGAAAATAAAAGACATCCTATCATCCCCCGTCCTCGCCTCGATTCCACGATCACATTTTTCCTTTACCTGCAACTCAAAAGAAACCGGGAGTTGCGTGAGTATTATCATAAATACTCAGTGGAGCGGTCATCCCGCAACAGATTAACATAGATTAACGATTACAGAAAAGAAAAACACATTCACCAGTTAAACGCATTTTAACAAAAACCAACGTTCGATAAAAGGTTTTTAAAGATTTCTTAATTTTTAGCCTGGTGTTGGTCGACACCTCTCGGTGTCGATCGACACTCGCAGACAACGAATAAACATTTCTTACTGTAGTGTCGATCGACACAGCCTCTAGGTGTCGATCGACACCTCGCTACAGAAAACAGAGTCGAGACTCTCCTCTCATGTCTCGACTCGGAATCCACAATATAGCAATTTCCGATCAATTAAACAGTATCAACATGAACAATCATCATCAAACCATCAATCCTCAACCATAAATCACGAAATCAAACACACAAAACGCTATAAACGCTAAGCTACGGTAATCCTAGCAATCACACACTCACCTCGCGAAACGAAGATGAACGAGAGATTCGCTCACGGAATTGAACTGGTCGCAGCCTCTGCAACGCCTAAACACCACTGATTCTCGCTGAAAACCGCACAAACTCGCCCCACAACCGATCCAAGGAAGCAACGAACGGAAACTCGAGAAAACCGCAACGATTCGCGCCAAAACCTCTCTTTTTCCTTCACTCACAATTTTCTTTATGAATTTCTGCCCTCCCCCGACGGCTCACGATCCCAAACCCTTAAAAAGGACGAGCTTAGGGTTTTCACGGATTAAACCGCGTGAAAATCGCGGTTTAAAACAAAACTCTCGGTTTCCTGAAACTTCGTGTCGATCGACACCACCTATTGGTGTCGATCGACACCTCCCAAAATCCTTCAGAAATTGGGTTACGGTCGTTACAATTGTCCTGGAGTAGAAGACTGTTGATCTCCACCTGAGCTGATATCCTTACTACCTGCAAGACTCAACTCCACATCAATGAATGCTAAGTTATCTCCATCTGGTTTTTCAGAATTCTCCACCAAATCTTTATAGCACTTATCCTCATTCAAAGTAACATTACGGCTGATCAAACTCTTCTTATCCACCAATGACCAGACTTTGTACCCCTTCACACCTGATGGATATCCCACAAATATGCCCTTCTTGGCTCTAGGTTGTAACTTTCCATCATCAGTGTGAAAGTAACACATACACCCAAATTTCCTCAGGTGACTATAGCTAGGAGTTGTCTTTGACCATACTTCTTCTGGAATCTATCCTTCAATTGCTGATGAAGGAAGTCTATTTATCAAATAGACTGTTGTATTAACAGCTTCTGCCCAAAACACCTTTGGTAACCCAGATTCACTTAGAATGCTCCTGACCTTCTCCAAGATCGTTCTATTCATCCTCTCAACAACTCCATTTTGTTGAGGAGTGTAAGGAACTGACCTGTGTCTAGCAATACCATACTCAACAAAAAAACAGTCAAATTCTTTATTACAAAACTCTAAATCGTTATCAGTTCTAAGTTTCTTAACTCCAAGATCAGATTGTTTTTCAACTAATATTTTCCATTCCACAAATCTATCAAATGCCTCATCCTTAGTCTTAAGAAAATACACCCATACCTTTCTAGAGTAGTCATCCACAAGACTTAGGAAATAGTGACACTTACCCATAGATGCTGGAACTGAAGGAGATCCCCAAAGATCTGCATGCACATACTCCAAACAAACATTAGTAGTATGTTTACCAGTTGAGAAACTTACCTTGTGAGCTTTGCCAAAGATACAGCTTTCACAGAACTGTATGTTTGATACTTTATTGCTATCTAAATAACTATTCTTAACCAGAATATCTAGACCCTTCTGACCAACGTGACCAAATCTGCTATGCCACAGGCTTGTCTCATCATTTACCACCACAGCATTCACTTCAGCTAGATGTGTGGCTCCTTGTAGAAAATAAATTTTTCCAATCTTCTTGATACCCTCAAGTACTGTTCTGCAACCTCTCTTCACCTTGAGAACTCCATTCTCACATTCATAGTTGCAACCTGCTTCAACAAGAGTACCCAGTGAGATCAAATTTCTAGAGAAAGAGGGAACATACCTGACATCCTTGACTGACACCAATGCTCCTTTTGAAGTCTTGATCACTATAGTACCAATACCCTTGACTTCAGATACCGATTCATTTGCCATCCTAACTGAACCCGCATTGTATTCCTTTAGCTCAGAAAACCAGTCTTTCCTAGAAGTCATGTGATATGAGCATGCAGTGTCAAGAATCCAGACTTCATTGAAGTCTATTCCTTCAGCTATGTTTGCCTCTGTGATCATCAAAGATTCCACAAACTGAACTCCAGTTATGGCAGCTGACTCGCCATTCTCCACATGTTGATTCTTTGATTTGAACTGTCCTTTCTTTGGACAATTGTTCTTGAAATGTCCTTCACCACCACAAGACCAGCAAGTAATATTTCTTTCCTTAGACTTTGACCTTGATTTCCCTTTGAATCTGCCTTGACCATACTCCTTAGAACCAGCTCTACCTCTGGCATTACTTCCAGAATACAACACTTCACCATAATTCTTGTTTCTTCTTCCATTTGCTCCAAATTCCAACTGCTTAGAATAGATAGCACTGGTCACTTCTTCTAATGTCAGAGTACTACCTTTACCGTATCTCAACGTGTCACGCAGCTGATCAAACTGCTTTGGAAGAGACATTAGGAGGAGGATGGCCTGATCCTCATCCGAAATATTAACTCTGACATTACCAAGATCTGTGATAATCCTCAAGAACTCATCAATGTTATTCTCTACAGATAACGACTCATTCATCTTATAACCATAGAGACGCTGCTTCAAGTATATCCTATTAGGCAAGGACTTAGACATATACAAAGCATCAAGACGTCGAAGCATACCAGCCGCAATATTTTCATGAATCACCTTCCTCAGAACTTGATCTGTGAGACTCAGACCAATCGTACTACGAACCTTTGTTTGCTTCTCAGCTAACTCCTTCTCCGCCTTCGTCGGTGGCGGAGGTGGAGGTGGCGGTGGTGTTCCTGAAGCCAACGGCGTTGTTGGCTCATTCTTTGGTTCAACCACCGGAGAATCTAGCTCTTCTTCTTGCTGCTTCAAAGCATCGATCAAGCCGATCAATTCCAGATGAGCAAACACCTTCTCTTTCCACAAATTGTAATTAATCAATCCATTGAACTTCTCCATCTCAAGCTTTGCGGAAGACATCACGACGGAGCAATCCCGTAGATCTAACAAACCACCGCAGATCTAACAAACTTCACCGAATCTCGATTTCACCGGAATACCAAAACCGTTACGACTGAGCCGCCGTAACCTGGCTCTGATACCACTTGTTGTGGTTTTGGATCCTAAATCTAACGCTTGAGCAAGAAAAGTAAATTGCAAAAAGTAAAGAAGACGGAGAGATTTATATCTAGTTCAGCCGCAACTTGCGCACCTACGTCTGGCCGGGGCTCTATAGCCGGAATCCACTAGCTCAAGAGTTTCCGGTGAATCGGAATTGTATATCCGATCAACACTCACCCAAACCTAACTCTCAATACAAATCTTACCCTAACCAACAGAAGAAGAAGAGATGAAGAAGATGATTAGAAAACCCCAATCTAACTAACTCTCTCTCACTCACCTTACAAGAATCAGATTACAAACATAAAGTCGTAACAACCTTTTCTTATCTTCTATCTTCACTCTTGAGCTTCCTTCTTTCTCTGTTAAAAGATTTCTCGATGCTTCCTTGAAACGCAGCCGTTTAGTCATTCCTTCATTAATCAGACTTTAACCGAAACCTTGAACCAGCTTCTACTTCCAATTAATAATAAACCAATTCCTAAACCAGAATTCTGAACTTAACCAATATTCAACACAACTTCATTGCTTTCTTACATTGCCTCAGTGCAGAAGACAAAGAGGGAAAAAGGCGAAGGCTAAGATTTACTTTGGCTTTAAATTGGATGATTTCATTATGCCTGTTGGTTTCTTTATATTTTTGGGCTTATGTTTTTTCTCATCTCTAATGAATGTAGTTATTAATGAAGTCCTTTGAGAAGATGTACGGGCTTTCTTAGTATTTAAAAACAAAAGTTATTTGGCTTCTCATTTCCAGTGGTAATTGTATTTCAGTAATCACTACAACCACATGACTTTAGAGAATTAATATGACCAACATAGTCATTGTATCACTATCAAATATGATTTGCCTTTGTGACCAAGAAGTCATGATTTTCTAGTGAACTAAGTGGTAATATCTAGTAGGAAACACATAACTAGAGATTACAAGCTTCTTCCTCTCATTGTTGTTGATTTGCTTCAGCTTCTTCTTTCTTTGCTTCCTCTGTTTTTGCTTCATATGTTGCTTATGCTTCTTCTTTGATCTTCTTCTTCTTCTCATTGATTCTTATTTCTACTGCAAGATCTAATCAAATGGTTCAATTTCCAACACACTCACTATTCCAGAGGATAAGAAAAATCTCAGTGAAAAAAACCATAGGTTGAGGAATTGGAGTGAGCAGAAGCGTTCATTTATTCTGTAAATTTTGATAATCATATATAATCCTGTTTGGTTTTTGTGTCTGAATGAAACAGTTGATCAAGTGAGAAGCCATGATCTTCTAATGAACGAAGTTGTAATATCAAGTAGGAAACAAATATCCAGAGAATACAAAACAGAGGATCTAGAGCTTCCATTAATAGAGTTGGAAGCTGTTGCCATTGCAAAGGCCAACAAACTTGGCCAAAGTTGGTTTCGGTATAGTTTACAAGGTACAGATGCTTTCAAATTCTGTGATTGGAGAAGATTTCATTGTGTAAATCATATTTGTGTTACTAGGGGCAGTTACTTGACAGGCAAGAAATCGCAGTAAAGAGATTATCGAAAAGGTCAGTCAGGGGATGGATGAGTTCAAGAACCAGGTTAAACTGATCACTATGCTTCAGCACATAAACCTCGTTCGGCTTCTTGGCAGTTGCGTCTATGAGGACGAAAAAATATTGATCTATGAGTACTTAGAATTTAATCCTCAATTCTCATCTCTTTGGTTGGTACCAAATGCTTACAGCTCTGTTTTAAGAAATGTGTGTATTTTTAAATACGTTAACATGTTTTCAGCTGTGATCGATATGTATACAAAACTCGTAGTTGCAATCTAAATTGGCATATGATATTTGGTAGTGGTAATGCTTGGAAGCGAAACAACGCCTATTCGTCAGCCTAAACTGCCCGGTTATTGCGTTGGGAGAAGTCCTTTTTGACTCTGATTCATCTTCAAGTAGACCGTGCAACAATGAATCAGTGAACCAAATCACTGCTTGGTTATTGACCGTCGGTAATTTGGAAGTTAACAAGCCAATCTGTTTCTATGCATATTTTTTAAAACGTATAAGTCATAGCAAAGGTTTACTACTCTAACCAAGAAAGTCTCATTGAAAATCGGTGAAAATTACATTGATAAACCAATTATATTTCTCCTGAACCTAGAAACCCTAATCCATATTCACGAGAAGCAATTACAAATGGAAACACCAACCAACAACACACGTCTTCCAGAGGATTTAATTATCAACAGAGATTCTAGCGAGGTTACCTTTGAGAAGCATCTCACGATTCAAATCTGTTTGCAAAACATGGAAATCTACAACTGAATCTGTCTTTTTCCGCCGTCTCTTTGTGTCTTTGCATAAAAACTCATCTTCCTCTTGGTCACTAATACGTGGACATCTTTGGCCTGGTGATTTAATAGATGTGAGACGTGGGATCTTCCAAAGTCTCCAGCTTCTTATATCCCATTCCCTTCTCCAGCTTTCCCGGATCTTCCAACTGGTCATTTCGCTTATTCAGCTTCTTCCAATGGATTGGTTTTAATGGAATGAAGTGGTTATGGTTCCTTTGTTGGTAATCCAGTATTACAACAGTGGGTTAAAATCCCTTCTTGTCTATACAAATCTAGACGGTTTGGTTTTGTGACTCGTGTGGACGAGGACGGTGTCGTTTTGAGCTTCAAAGTGCTTAGGTTAAAGGTTGATGAACCACCTATGGATGTGTGCATGTATTCCTCTGAGACAGGGATTTGGACTTCCAAGAGACTTAACTTCCATTACTACTCGGACTACTCATATCCTCTGCGTCTCAATGGGATGTATTATATTTTGGCTGAAGCATATGAATATGCAGACCCCGAAGAGGTCATAGCTCATGATTTCTATTCTGATTCCGATCAACTACGTGCGATACATCTCCCTGATCGTTTCCATCAGTACAACCGGGAATTCAAAAGAGCATTGAACACATCTCGAGGATGTCTTGTGTATATCAAAACATTAGCTCGAAAGAGAGACAATGTTTTGAAGGTTTGGAGGTTGAACTATGATGGTTTAGAGGATGAATGGTGGCAACTTTTGTGGACAACACCGGTCCCATTTATCCAGTTGTCTGATATCAGTTATTATGTACCGTTGGAAATGCATCCATTTGATAGTGATATTGTCTATATATATGGAACCAACAAAACCGATGTTTGGTGTCATGTAACTTGAGGACACAAAACTATAGAATACTCGAAGACTCATTAGAATGGCACAATGATGATTGTTTCATGAACCAGTCTATTTGTAAAAAAAATATGGATATTTGGATATATGAAAATTGCAGATGTGGAAGTGCGATTGCTTTATTACAGTTTGTGCTCCCACGGTGGATGGGATCGATACCTTTTCCTCCCAATGTTGAAATGATAGATACAACTTCACTACTTTCTTACATTGCCTCAGTGCAGAAGAAAAAGAGGGAAAAAGGCGAAGGCAAAGACGTATATTGGGTTCAAGCTGAATGATTTCATTATACTTTCTCGCTTCTTTAACATTGGGTTTCTGTTTTACTTCTTTTTTGTCCATGGAATGGGATTCTGTTTTTCTCATTACTAATTAATGGTGGTAAAGTTATACTTTCTCCATCTCCAATGGTTATTGTATTTCAGTAATTACTATAACCACATGACTTTAGCGAAATAATATGACCATAAGAGTCATTGCAATTGCACCACTATCAAATATGTTTTGACTTTAGGACCTATAGAAACCCCTAAGATAGTTAATCCTATCCGTAAGAGAAATTGTAGAAATTGTAAAAAAGAGAGTGAGGATTGTAGCATATGTTCAATACTAATTGATAGACTGAAAACATTAGGACACACTACAAGTTTATTAAAGGAAACATCAAATCATTTCTTCGTCTTTTTCTTTTTCTTATATAAAGATTTTTCTGTCACTTAATTTAGTAAATATCTAACCATGCGTGCGAACCTTTCTAAATAAACTTTCAAATTTACCTAGGCTCAACACCCGACGTGGTGAATCCGAATGTCCAAGATGGATCAGACGATGACGAGGATTCAGTATCAAAATATCTTACGATGCAATAACCGGGCGCTTCCGCCTTAGGAACCTCCTCTGTTTTATTCCCGAGCATCGAAACTACCGACGACATCAATGGTCTGTCGTCTGCACATTGTTGAACACACAAGAGTAGCAATTTTAATGCATCGCAAGACTTCATCTGGCTGAAATGTTGGTGATGGTGATGATGAATCTACAATGTTCGGATCCGCGACCTCTATCTCTGTTCCTTCCTTCATATTCCTCCAAACGACCAAACCTGTTATTCATTAACATCAGAGGTTTTAAAATGTTTGATCAATCTCAATGAAAGAAGAAGAGATTTTGATTGGTTTAGGCTTACGTAGATAAGAACTAAGAACATAACTATCCAGGTCAGAGTTGAAGAATCCCCTGTTCCTCTTACCAGTGATAATCTCAAGAAGAATAAAACGTACGATTTTTCCGAGTATACTCCGTCCATCGCGTATTCCGGAGAAATGTAAACCACTACGTAACCAAAAGATTAAAATCAAACTTAGTTAAGGTTATAAATATAAAAGATATTTTGTATTTTGAGAGATTCTATTGTTTTTTTTTTTGTTAAACAAATACTTATATATTTTTAATGGAGTGAGCATAACATATGCTGTTCTTTAAAAAATATAGTTTGTTCATGCATGATCCTGGCGCATTCTAAGTACCAGAATCTGTAAGTTTCTAACCTTGTTCTTGAATAAAAACAAATTCTAGCAATATTTTGTTTCCAGAATCTGTAGCGAATGTTGCAGTTGAGAGCACTACACATGCTAAACAGCATATGTTATGCTGGCCGTGTGAGATATATTTTTCCACGGCTTAGACTTAGAGGTTCAGTTTTTGACCAATGACTAAAATTTGTTCAATGAATTTATTAAAGTGATAAAAAAGTCATGGAATGTTGAAAATAATGTTTTGACTGTCTGCTGGGAACTTGAAAAGAAATCGAGGATTTTTTTAATGAACCTAACTTAAGCTTTCGATATGAAAATGAAATCAAAATGATTTTCATTGGTTGGTCAATCCTGAATTTCAGATAAAAATGTGTAGATAAACAAAAAGCATTAAAAAAAACAGAGAGAAGAACTTGTGAAAACAGAGAGAGAGATGAGAGGATTACGAAGTGTCTACCACCATTCGTACACCTCCTTCTTACTCCTCTTTATGTTAATTCTGCTTTTTCCTACGTTTTCGATCAGTACCAATATTCTGTCATCTACAGAATCTCTTACAATCTCAAATAACCGAACCATTGTGTCTCCTGGGGGCGTCTTCGAGCTTGGTTTCCTAAAACCTGGTACCAGTTCTCGTTGGTATCTTGGCATTTGGTACAAGACCGTCTCAGATAGAGACTGCGTCTGGGTTGCGAACAGAGACAAACCTCTCTCCAATGCAATTGGAACCCTTAAAATCTCTGGCACTAACCTTGTCCTCCTCGATCAGTTCGAGAACGCTGTTTGGTCGACGAATCTGACTGGAGGTGATGTGAGATTTCCCGTGGTTGCAGAGCTTCTTGCTAACGGCAATTTCGTCGTGAGATACTCCAACAATAGCAACACAAGTGGATTCTTGTGGCAGAGCTTCCATTTTCCAACAGATACTTTGCTCCCACAGATGAAGCTGGGTTTGGATCGCAAGACAGGGCGTAACATATTCCTTAGATCATGGAAAACCCCAGATGATCCGTCAAGTGGGGAATACTCCTACAAAATCGAAATCAAAAGATTGCCTGAGTTTTTTTTGTGGAACACAAACATACCGGTACCAGTGTACCGGAGCGGTCCGTGGGATGGAGACCGGTTTACTGGCATGCCGTGGATGGAAGAATTGAATGACATAGTGGATAATTTCACGGATAATAGAGAAGAGATCGCATACTCGTTTCTAATGACTAACCACAGCATCTACTCGAGATTGATATTGAGTACCTTAGGAGCCGTACAACAAATCACGTGGAAAGACAAGAGTAAGATTATGCCAGGGTTTTCACCTACACAACAATGCGATTTGTTCAACATGTGTGGTCCTTACAGTTACTGTTACATGTTAACGTCTCGAGTGTGTAACTGTATCAAAGGATTTGAGCCGAATGCTCGGCAGGCGTGGGCTATGGGAGATGGCTCGAGTGGGTGTGTGAGAAAGACCCGGTTGAGCTGCAGCAAAGGAGAGGGATTTTTTGGGCTGGAGAGGATAAAGTTACCAAATACTACATTAACGATTGTTGACAGGAGTATTAGTGGGAAAGAATGTGAGCAGAGATGCCTTAGCAATTGCCAGTGTACAGCGTATGCCAACGGGGATGTTCAAAATGGCGGGTTAGGTTGTGTGATTTGGACCGGACTGCTCACGGATATCCGGCAGTTCCCTGGTGGAGGTCAAATTCTTTACGTCAGATTGGCCGCTGCTGATCTGGGTTAGTTCCCTCCTCTAATATAAAAGATTCATTAGGATGATCGGCAACTATTTAGATATAAATATGTGAGTTGTGAGAGCATCATATTTTTTTTTTTGGTCACAGTGAGATCATCATTATCGGTAAGTTTTTCAAAGAGACTCTAATTTAATAATTTAAAATTCATTTAGTTATTTATTTTTTATTTAATTTCTAAAGCATTAAAAACAGAGATAACCGGATAACCAACTAGAACAATTGGCATATGAGTCTCTAGAAAAGATGAGAAACTGGTTTAAGAGATTCCTCACTTCTCTCTCTTCCTTCAGTATTTATTTATGATTTCTTTAATTTAAGAAACTGTTTAACATTGATCAACGACGATAATGTTTTATGATAGGATATAAAGTATCTTAAACTAATGTATTGGTTTTGGAATTAATTCGAAAAATTTATATCGTGTTAGATTAGTATCAAATTATTAAGTTTATAAGAAATAATTAACGAACAGAGTAAATAGACATTCAAAAAGACATGGAAATATGTTATTTAAGCACATCCCTTAACATTTTAATTTATGGCAACTCCTCTAGTAGTTTTAAAGATTTTGCATATATACTTTGAAAGGGGATTGTACAAAATACTTGGAGAAAAAGGTGTTAATCATCAAGAAACGTAGGGAAATACAGGATTAGGAAAACAACACCAACCACCATGTATATATAATAGATTGGGAAAAAGGAATTAGAATTGGCCACGTCACAAAGGACATAAGATCCATAAGTATTTTGATACCATCCTTTCACTCTTTTTTCAGATAATAAGAGAAATATAAATGGAAAGATAATACGTTTAGTAGTTGGAATCAGCGTTATGCTTCTTCTGATTTTCATAGCGATTTTCTTTTGGAGAAGGAAACAAAAGCAAGCAAGATCAATTCCAGCACCTATTGGTAATTAATTAGTAATGATCTTCATATTTGCTTTCTGAGTTTATATGCAAATTTTGATTTCATGTTTTAATTATATATGGAAACAGTGGATGAAGAGAGAAAACAAGATTTGCTGGATGATTGGATGATGAAATCAAGCATAAGAGGTTTTTCTGGAGACCACAACGCAGAAGAACTGACACTTCCACTGATGGAGTTTGACGCTGTAGCCATGGCCACTAAAAATTTTTCAGATTGTAACAAGCTCGGACGAGGTGGTTTTGGTATCGTTTACAAGGTATAATTTACAAACTCTGAAAATAGACATAAAATAATATAACTTGACTAGGTTTCACCGAACTTATAAAACTTGTGGTATCAGGGAAGGCTACTAGACGGAAGAGAAATTGCAGTGAAAAGACTATCGAAAATATCAGTTCAAGGGACGGATGAGTTCATGAACGAAGTGATGCTGATTGGAAGGCTTCAGCATATAAACCTTGTTCGACTTCTAGGTTGCTGCATCAACAAAGACGAGAAGATGTTGATCTATGAGTACTTGGAAAATCTTAGCCTTGATTCTCATCTCTTCGGTTAGTCCCTCACTTTCTGGATGCTTTATTTTACAGCTAAACTTCATTGGTAATAAGTTTAGTCATGATGATTTGGAATGGTTTGTAGATCAAACCCGAAGCTCTAAACTGGATTGGCAAAAAAGATTCGACATTACCAATGGTATTGCTCGGGGACTTTTATATCTTCACCAAGATTCGAGGTTCAGGATCATACATAGAGACTTGAAAACAAGTAATATATTGCTTGATAAAGATATGACTCCAAAGATCTCAGATTTCGGGATGGCTAGGATCTTTGGAAAGGACGAGACGGAAGCTAGCACGAGGAAGGTGGTCGGAACTTAGTAAGCGATCGTTCTCTAAAACAACTAAGAGTTTTGGTCTTTAACACCAAATTTAATATTCTTACCTTTGAGTTTGATCTTTTAATGTAGTGGCTACATGTCTCCGGAATACGCGATGGACGGGATATTCTCCATGAAGTCAGATGTTTTCAGCTTTGGGGTCTTGCTTCTTGAGATTATAAGTGGCAGGAGGAACAAAGGATTCTGCAACCCGAACTGTGACCTTAATCTTCTCAGCTGTGTAAACTTCACCCCTCTCAAATTTTATCTCCTTTTGAACTATAGTAAGTGATGATAGCACTAAAAGAAAGATTGGATCGTCATGCACAGGTGTGGAGGAATTGGAAAGAAGGGAATGGGTTAGAGATCGTAGATCCGATCATCATGGATTCTTTATCATCAACATTTCCGCCAGAGCAAATCTTAAGATGCATACAAATTGGTCTCTTGTGCGTTCAAGAGCGGGCAGAAGATAGACCGATGATGTCATTGGTGGTTTTGATGCTCGGGAGCGAAACTACATCTATTCCTCAACCTAAAACGCCCGGTTATTGCGTGGGGAGAAGTCCTACTGACCCTGATGCCTCGTCGAGTGAGCAGTGTGACGATGAATCTTGGACAGTGAACCAAATAACCCTCTCGGTCATTGACGGTCGGTAATGTGAAAGCCAAAGGGAAAAGTATACCTAAGTATATATGAAACCCCTAAAAAAGTATTTTACAATATGTTTCAATTTTCGTTTAATTGGTTAACTTATAGACAATTGTTTGGCGGCGATAAATTGTCTGGCCACTCATGTAATAGGGGGTATTAAGGTCGTTGACCAAATGTCGTTTACCTTTAAAATGGTTACCAAAAAAACAAAGGTCATATTTTATTTGGTTTGGCCGCAACATGAACTGATTAAAAAATAACCCATAGGTCAATAGAATAATTATTAAACGTTAATTTAAAAAAGAAAGATAATATATTCTTAAAAATTTATCATAAATTTATAGTTGTATAAATTTTTACAAAATAAAAAGTTTAAAATTTTCAAAGTTGGTTTGTTAATGGTGATACTTGATATCGTAGTAAAAAATGAATAAAATTGAAGTCTCGATTGAAGTTCAAGTCCGATTGGTTAATTGCACGTTTAGGTTTCTGGCTATAGATTTTAGAAGTATGTTTCAAAATGAAAGTATATATATATGTTTATTGTAGGGTAAAATTTAACATGTTTCAATCAAAACAATTCTACAGAACAAGGAGAGATAATATTTCTTTATTGATGAAAGATTTTTGAACAACACAACTAAAATATGTAAAAATCGATAATTAGGTGGTTGCATGAAGATCTTTAGTGATGCCAACGTCGACAATTAATCTGAGGTCGTTCTGGATATTTGCAAGTGCAAGTGTGAGACACCGTAAAACGATCCGGTACACAGCGGCATTCAAAGGCACGGCGGATATTATTGGAGTTGAAGACTTTCATGCAAGAAGTGTTTCCGTCTTCACCACATACTCCAGGATTTTGTATGGTATATATGCATGTTTTCTTCTTCAGAATTCCATTTCTTTTATTTTATATATATCAACGACAAAAGATTAGTCAATCTACACAATCTACACTTTAATGAAAAAAAAGATTAGTTAATCTAGTACATTAGATTCGGTTTTATATTGGATATCATTAATTGTGAAACGATAAAAACTCCACAAAAACCAAAACAAATCGAAGTAAAATCCGGATGGAACACTCTTAATATTATAATTAAAATTTGGTAACACAACAAGGTCACAATTATACTATCTCCAAAATGCTAAACCATTTTCGTTAATGTCCTATATATTATTTGGGAGGTAATTTGTGGACAAATGAATATGACTCATCTTTACAATCACCTTTACACAAACAAATTTGACATGTCTTCAAAAAAATTATGACATGGCAATTTTTTAAGGAATGTTTTATTATAAATTTAATTTAATCACAAAATCTCTTACCAAATTCCCTATGGGTGTGACCGTTAGACATATATAGAGGAAAAACAAAAACCATACTGATTAAAGGAACAAACCTTTTTTTCTCTCTCTCCTTTATCTCCATCTTCTCTCTAAAGGAAAAAGAAATCTTCCATTGCCGGTGTTAGCCCAACGTACGGTCCTTTTCCGGCGTTGTGGCCTTGTATATACGGTTTAGTTTGTTTCGTTTCTTTTGTATGATATTTGGTTTTATCCCATCTTTTGATCGGATCTGTTCTTCCGTTTAGCGGATCTTATTTTCCGATCTTAGATCGGAATCGGGTTTCCGGTTTAACCGGATTTATCTTCCGACTTTGTTCGGATTCTCAATTCCGTTTATCGGATTTCAAATCCCGACTATGTCGGATGTGGCTCTTTTGGTTCCTTTGCAGATTTGCGCTTGGTACGGTTATATCTTTTGGATCTTTGATCTTCTTCTTCTTTCCATATCATAGGTATTATCTTCTCTATGGCGGGGAAGTGTTTCTCCCCTTGGATCCTCAATCAGTGACAGAGTTGGTCGTGAGGTTGGTCATGGATGCTAGATAATCGGAGGATAATTGAGTGAAGACAGAAGATTGATGCACAAAAGGAGCCTGCGCAGGAGATTGGGTGATGACCGGAGGTGAAGAGAGATTTACAAAGAGTTGATTCCGGTTATGAAAAGGAATTCCGGCGTCGGAAAAGCTTTTCTCCGGCGACTGTTCCTATTAGACCTTGAGTTAACACGTGTTCTACATGCATTAATCCTTATCTTTTGTTATTCAAGGTTTAATTTCCTTAATCTCTTGTAAATGAGCCTTTGAAATTAATGAAGTTCAATTGACGACAAAAAAAAAAAAAAAATATAGAGGAAAATAATATTTTTCTTCTATATTCAATTTTAGTTTCACCAGTCGAGAATATTTGAGAAGAAATAATATTCTTCTAAATTCCTCTACTTTATAGAAAAAGGTATACAAATTTCCTCTTGGTTTTCGGAGGAAGAAAAAATTCTCCTCACTTTTACCATTCTTCATTTTACTGTTTATTATTATTTTTTTCTCCTCAATTACTCTGGACAATTTACCATTCACACCCTATATATTATTTGGGAGATAATTTGTGGAGAAATGCTTATGTGTCATCTTCGACAGTTTCGATATATGTCGAGTAAATCGTTGATAAGTTTTGTAATACTTATCGGAATGAGGTAAAATCAATTGCATTGGAAAGCTAACACAATTTCTTAAATCGTATCAAAATTTCAAAGGGATTGAATTTTGGGAAGCGTGTCGATCGACACTAAAAGTATGTCGATCGACACAGCTGTCGGTGGTTCGGTTTTATAAAGAAATATCGAACGGTTTGGCTTGGTTTGATTAAGGATCCTCTATATATTTGTTCTTGTTGTTTCTGGGTGGGTAGCAGAGCAAATTAGAGAGGAAATCGTGTGAGATTGAGAGAGAATCGAGTGCTTTGGTGTGTGAATGAAGAAGAAACCGTTTTTGGAAGATGAACTTCCGATTTCGTTTGGTTGAGGGAACGATTGGCCGGTGAAAACCGAACGGATTGAGCTTAAATTTTAAGGGTAAGTTCTCCTATTTCTTAGCTAGCCGTGAGGCCAATCCGTTTGTAATTTCGTTGAGTAAGCTAAGAGATATCGCCGTTTTCGTGAAAGCAGTTTCTGCAGAATCGGATTTAGGATCAGTGAGATTGCGGGGAGTTTTGACAGAGATTCAGGGAGAGTTAGACCACGATTTATATGTCGTTGAAAAGATCTTTCTGCCTAGTTTTCGGATCTGGGTTCAGATCAAAAATCCGAGGTAAACTTCGTTCCCAGCGTTGATTTTATAAATCGCGTCGGTTCTGTTTTTATAGACAAAGTATTTCGGATTAAGGAAATTATTGTTGATGAATCGGTTGTTCTTGGTGGTTTTTGATCGAATCAGAACGTTTAGGATCGTGGGTGTTTCTGTTCGTCGTGATATTCATCCGTACGAACCGAATTAAATCCGTTTTTAGGCAAAGGTGAGTTCACGACCGTAGGCTCGTTTATGCCGACATCAAGTTTAAAACGATCGATTTAGAGTGGTTTCCGTGATGGAATTGCGTGATTGTTTGTATTTCCGTGTTTATTGGTTGTTATACTGTGTGGTGGTTTGAGTTTTTGGTTCGGGTAATGGCGGAGGTGTCGCGGGATCGAGTCACGGAAAGTGATGATCATTCTGCCGCCTCTGCGGGTCGCTTGTCGATTGACACCATGGGTGTGTCGCTCGACACAGTTGTTTTGTTCGCGTCGATCGACATCGTGCTATGTGTCGATCGACAGTCTTGATTTGTTCGTGTCGATCGACACCGTGCGATGTGTCGATCGACAGCATTGTTTGTTCGTGTCGATCGATACCGTGCGATGTGTCGATCGACACTAACCAATTTTTACCGTCAGGCTTTTTAAATCGTGTTGGGGGTGCTTGTGTGTTGGTCAAAAGCGTACATGGTCTGTAGGCGGGATGACTGGCTCACTAAGTATTTATAAAATACTTATGCAACTCATTTGTTTTATGTGTTGCAGGAAAAAGGATTGTATGATCGCGGAATCATGACGTAGGAAGAGGATGATTAGGGAATTTATTGTGGTTGTTTTATTCTAGTAGAACTTGTTGGTTAGGTTGCTAGAATTGATTATTTGGTTTTCCGCTGTTATGGGTAATTTGTTGAATTAATTAATAATAATGAGAGTATTAATTCGGGTTAATTATTTAATTAAAAAAAAAAAGTCTGGTTGTTTCATATGCGGCATTGATGACAAAAATATATACTTACCAAATCCATTACCATACCAGAAAACTCAAACCGATTCAATTAGTAGTATTTTGGTTAGTAATAGAGTTGGGTTTAAACAAATTTTATAGAGTTATTGAAAAACATTTGTTTTGTAAATATAAGATGTATATCACTCGATTACATTATTTTTCATACATTATAAGATAATGTTTCGCTTTTTAGTTTCGTTATTGTAAATTAGTTTCTTTCATTTTTATATTTTGTATACACTTAAAACGTAAAACCTATCACATATTAAGACACTCAAGATTCAAAAATCGATCGAATAATTTTTTTTAGTGGACATAATTATTTATCTAATATTTTTTGGTATTCATGATGTAAAACAATATATATTTATTCTACAATAAACTAAAATTTATATTCCAACGTTTGGCGTAGGTCAAAATCTAGTGAGCCATTAAACAAATAACTACGACAACGGTATATTCTACCGAATATATATATTGGACTAGAAATAGAACACAAAATATTGGCGGCTTGAAATGAAACCACTAGAATCAAGATAACTATAGAATACAGCATCACTCGAGGCCGCATATACATGCATTGAATATAAAATGGTACGACATAATCCCCACACACAAAATACGATTGATTAAAAAAACACAAAATTTAAAATTTAATGACCCGGAATACTTGAAGTTAACGACGATTTAGTAAAGGTAGGATTTCATTTTGTATTATATATTCATAAACTATAAGCACACATATAAAAAAATTAAAATAACTATTATAAGCACACTTGTTTCCATTTTATTTTTCACACGCTTCATTTAAAAGTTTCGATGTGTACACCTTGTATACAAATAAACCATTTTTATAGAGTAAAAGGAGAAAAAATGTCCAATTGTAGATCAAAGTTAGTTTTCTAAAAAATGGTAAAGCAACAAATAAACAACTAAACTATGATCTAGAACAGTTTTTTTTTTTTTTTTTTTGATATCCTAGAAGTTCTGGGTCTAGGCCCGTAATTTTCTTGGGCCAGGGACAAGAGCGGTTGATTAATCCCTTCTCCGCAGCGAGTATGCGTCGAACCTGGGACCTCATGCCCTTTCGGACACAATGTTCAACTAGTAGAGTTACTGGCTCCGGGTAAAGTTTTTCTTTCTTTATTCACATTCTCATAAAATAGGACTGTTTTTTAATTTCTTGTTATGTATTGCATCATCTTTTTGCGACTAGTAATAATATGTGTTTCTTAACATTTTTAATGACTGACCAAAACAAAATTTGATCGCATTAACAAAAAAAAAAGATGTTGTTATACGATATTACCTCGAGGCTCGAGCGTTAGTCAAAAGAAGCAATACGCAAACATAATAGACAAAGAACGTCGCAGTAGACTTCATGACTCCTTATTTTTTTGGTTACTCTTCTCATATATAGATTCCTTTTGTTTTGTTAATACTCGTACTTTATATATACTCAACATGTATACAAATAGTTGTTTCTGTTCAACTTGGGAAAGCGAGACACGGGTGTAACGAAGTGAACAAGATTAACGTATACAAGTTTCAAAATTAAAAAAGAAAGATTGACGTATACTTTAGAAATTATGTTTTGGAAAAAGGTTAACTTAAGAAATTTGTTCCTAGAAGAATTCGCTTGCTTTCATAAACTTCTCTACTAATTGCATATTCCAAAATCCTTTCTGAACAGGTAACTGTTTATACGAAGGAATGTAGCAACTATGTAATTCGTAAATATAAAACAAATAGATGAAGACAGATTTAAAAATAACAAATACTAATATGTTTCAAAAAAATAATAAGAACAAACAAACATATAATTGATTATCTTTTGAATTGAAATTTATTCTATGTTTTTTTTTTTGCCTTGAAGGTACATGTGTCCATGATGAACATGAAACAAATAGATGAAGACAAGAAAACGGATAAACAAAATTAATTTACATATTGGAGACTATTTTAGCTTTTTATTTCAGCAGCCCTCATTTTTTGAAAACTTTTTACTTTTTGATCAACCTAACTTTTAACTTTTTACTTTTAGTAATTAATTACACGTGACCAATTTTTTTTTAATTAATTATATAAATAAATAAATAAACATATGTCAAAAAATAGATGGCATAGGGTGTCCTCTTTAAGATATGGTAGTTAATGTAGTAGTATTAATTTTAGTAATTACATGTGAAATATATATTTAATTATATATATATATATAAACACATGTCAAATAAGTAGACACATGACATCTCCTCCTCTTTAAGATATTGTAGTTAATGTAGTAATAATATTAAATTTTATTAATTAATTACATGTGGCCAAAAAGTAATAATTAGTTATAGAAATAAATAAGAAAAATACATGTAAAAAAATAGATGATATATGACATTCTCTCATAACTTTAGATTGGAAAAACCTTAAAACATTATATAGATTTTTTTTTTTGTCGTCTAAAACATTATATAGATAACACAACATGTTCCGATACTAAAAAGAACGAATCCATAAAATTGCTTATTGTCCACATAACTTTTTTTTTTGCTCTTTAAAATAAATGGTTAGAATAATTTTTCTAATTTTTTATTGTCCACATAACTTTTTTTTTTTTTTGGATACGAAATTGTTTTCATTTCACTAAACCGAATTCGATAAATGGTTAACCGGTGACCGGTACAATATTACTATTGCTAATGCATCAACTTCTGAGTTGTAAAATTTTTGAACATACTCAAAGGTCAAAACTTTTAAATCGGCGGAAATAGAGAATATATCGGATAGAATTCTGTAAATCTTCTTGTCTTGAATCTTTGAATTAATGAGACTGGTGAGATGGAGTGAGTCCGATGAGACCGTCTCTCTCTCTCTCCCGCCGTCTGTCTCTCTCTCTCTCTCTTGCCGCCGCCGTTCGCCGCCGTCCGCCGGAAAAACCAATGGTAATATATATATATTTTTTTAATTTAAAATATTTTATATATATTTGTAATTAGTTAAATATATTAGTTATGAAATTCGATAAAATGAAATTGATTTTAGGAAATGGTTTTATGAAATAAGTAGTAAATAGAATTTAGGAAATTTGGTATGAAATAGATTTGAGGAAAAATGTAGGAAATAAATTTTAGGAAATGAAATTGAATTTAGATTTAATAAGTTATGGAATTTAATTTAGATTTGATAAGTTATAGATTTGAATTTTGATTTTATGAAATTTATTTATGTAAAGTCAAATAAAACAAATTTATGAGTTTTTTGAATTTAAAATATTTATTTAAAATTAAAACCGAATTTAAAAGTTATTTTTCTATAATATAAAATAATTTCATAAATGTTAAATTTATTTGGAAAATATATAATTATTTCCTAAATATAAAATATAAATTTTTTTCCAAAATTATTCCAGCACTATAAAATTATTTCCTAAATTTTAAATTTATATTGTACATTTTTAAATTTAATAAATTTGGTATGAAATAGGTTTTAGGAAAAATGTAGGAAATAAATTTTAGGAAATGAACTTGACTTTAGATTTGATAAGTTTTTGAATTGAATATAAATGTGCTAAGTTATAGATTTGAATTTAGATTTAATGAAATATATATATGTAAAGTCAAATAAAACTAATTAAGGAGTTTTTTGGATGTTAAAATAATTTTTTTAAATGAAAAACGAATTTACAAGTTATTTTACGATAATTTAAAATAATTTCATAAATGTTAAATTTATTTCAAAAAATTAAATTATTTCCTAAATTTTAAATTTATATTTTACATTTTTAAATTTAATAAATTTGTTTTATTTTATAGGGTGATCGACGTCGTCCTTCATACGGCGAGTTATTTGGCGATGATGCTTCGATTCCCGGATCTGATGGTCGTCGCGGATCCGGATCAGCATCGGGGTCGGATTTGCAGGCTGCGAACTATCGTCCACGAGCTCCGGCACTGGCTCCGCCACAAGCTCCGCTCCGAGCTCCGCCACAAGCTCCGCCACTGCCTCAGCCAGAGCCTAATCCAGAGCAAGAAAAAGGCGAAGATGATCATCCCGATGACCACAATGAGCCCCCTCCACCGCCAAATGCGCCTCTTATGATGTGAATTTCTGAGCTTCTCCGCCAACCTGGACATGAGACACGGCTTAGGATTATCCATCCGTTGAGGCCTCGTGGTACATTATGGTATGTTTTAATTTTTGTTCAATATTACTAATTAATTTGTTTT
Organism: Draba incana; assembly: GCA_963576765.1. Lineage (NCBI taxonomy): Eukaryota > Viridiplantae > Streptophyta > Magnoliopsida > Brassicales > Brassicaceae > Draba > Draba incana. Next base: position 33,067,400 of record OY755212.1, on the reverse strand, counting down.
CTGTAATTAATTTTTACTTACAAGTTATAATTAAATTATTAACATTCTAACATTTTGTTTAATAGGTTTACGGATAACAAGGTTGCGCGTTCGGTCACCAACACAATCAAGGGCCACTTCACTATGGCCCATCCTAATTGGAGCAAGACGCCGCAGAATGTTCAGGATATTTGGTTCGAGTCATGGGCGGTAAGTCATTTTTTTTATTGAATTTTATTTATTAAATTATTTGATTATAAATATATTCATAACATTATTCGTATTTTTTTAGCAAGGGTGGCATTGGGAGGAAGCTCATACTTTCGAAGTGCGAGCGGCGTTCGAGCAGAAGGCCCTAAAGCGTCTCAACGGTTACGTCGCGAAATTGAAGAAAGTGTGGGGCAAGAAAGGCGATGAGGCGAAGCCGCTCGGGATGGATCCCGCTGTTTGGTCGGGTCTAGTGCAGTATTGGGAGGATCCCAAATCAGTGGTTATATCGGGGAAGTGTTCTGCATCCCGTCTCACGCCGGTGGCCGAAGGAGATGGACCTTCAAAGCATTGTGCGGGTCAATCATCATACGCCACAGTACGACTAGACATGGTAATATTTGTATTAAATTAATTTATTTGATTATTTATATTGTAAATATTTATTTATTATATATTTCATTTTTATCTCTGTTTATTTTTGTTTAACAGGCTGATGGCGGTGAGCTTCCTCCGATGGTTAAAGTGATGGAGAAAACTCATCGGAGGAAGGATGGGAAGTTTGTTACCACTCAAGCAGAACAAACGTTCAACGCGTACAATGCACGACTAGAAGACCTAGATGAGTCTGTCCAGTCTACGATGGGTCTCGAAGATTTTGATAGACTTTACGAGGAGGTAATTTATTAGGTTTTTATTTTATATTATAACTTATTTTTAATTATAACTTATTTTTAATTATTATTTTATTGTCTAACATTTTTATTTTTTAGGTTGCACCGAAGAAGAAAGGACGAACGATGGGTTTTGGATCCATCAAAGATGTCCCGGCAGCTTGTTCGTCTTCTCAATATTCTTACGCTCCGGGTTCGTCTCAGCCGCGTGTGACCGCTGAGTTGCAAGCTGCTAAAGATGAGATTGCGCAGCTAAAGACGGAACAAGCGCAGCTAAAGACCCATGTCGGGTCATTGACCAGTCTCTTTGACATCATTGCAGTGGATAACCCGACATTAGCCACTGCCTTGCAAGACATATATACAACGTCTTGCAACGCCTCCTACACCTCCCGGTGCAGCGCAATTCCACCAAGAGTTCGAAGATATCGTGAACCTAGGGACCCAACAACAGCCGTAGGATTAGCGTTTTAATTTTATTTGTAACGGATAATTATTATTTTGTATCGGATAATTTTTAATTTTTATTATAATAATTATAATAATTTTTAATTTATAATATTTTTTGAATAATAATTTTTTTTTTAAATGGTAAATGGATGCTAAATCAAAGTCGACGCTAATTCGACGCTAATTTAGCATCAACTTAGCATAGATTTAGCATCCATTTACCATCGAAACGTTTCGATGGTAATTTGACGCTAAAGTCGCGTCGAATTAGCGTCGAAATATTGTGTCGGATTAATATCGAACATCCGACGCTAAATTAGGGTCCAATTAGCGTCGAAGTTCATTTCGACGCTATTTTAGCGTCGAAATAGCCACTACAAGAAAACATGCAAGATTCTGACAGCCATATCCGTCGGAATAAGGCATATTCCGACGGATTTCTGACGGATATGGTCCGCCGGAACTGTCTCGTCGGAAATCCGCGATCCATCGGTATTCCGTCGATCCACTCCGACGGAATTCCGGCGGAACACGGATAACCGGAATCAGTTGACAATCGGTCGTTATACCGTCGGAGAACACATTGCCGACGGATTCCCGATGGTCAATGACACCGACGGCAATCCGACGGTGTTCGACACCGACGGTAGTCCGACGGATATGGCATACCGATGGGTTTCCGACGGTCTAGGAAACCGACCGCTTTCCGACGGTCTATGACACCGACGGGAAACCGACGGATTTAGTAAACCGACGGAATTCCGATGGATTACGAATTTTATTTTAAAAAAAGAATTTTAAATAAATATTTAAATTAAATTAAAAATTAATTGTAAATTAATATTTAAATAAAAAAAATTTGAAATTAAAATTAAAATGAAAATAAAATTGTTTTAAAACCAAATAAAAGTTCTACATAAAAATTTAAAAGTCTATTGTGGACGATAAGTACGGAAGAACTCGTTCATCTTGTCTTCCATCCCCTTAATGCGCTCTGCATCTGCTAAACGTTGTTCCTCCAAATCCTTCACCCGATCTTCCGTCTGTTCGCGCTGTGCCTCCATTGCTTTCATCCGCTCGAGAAGCTCAGCGTTTTGTGCCCGCAACCCGTCATCACCATGAAATCGGAATGAACACACGGAAGAGCTGGAACTGTCCTCCGGAAGACCGAAGACACGACCTTTGTTCTTCCGAGTAGCCTACCATATAAAATAAAACTATAAATGTTAAAACGTATAAGAATTAGAAATTATTTTAAATTCGTTACTACTTGAAATCATTTCTAACCTCATACGTAAGCTCGTTGATCTTCTCGAATGGAACTTCTGTGAGCGGTGGAGTTCCTTTAACGACCGTTTGGGATAAGAGGTAGTCCTGACCGAGCCTCTCCACGATTTCCCGATCAACTGGATCTTGAATTTCACCAGTTTTGCGGTTCGTATGCGCATCTCTCACCAACTCCAAATTTGAAGGACGCGTACCCTTCTTTTGGTACTATTAGCATTGAAAAGTAAACAAATACGTTAGCGATTATAAACATAATTAATGTAATAAAGAAACTTACCAGTTGTACTGCACGAGTCGCCTTGCTCGTCGCTCCGAGGTTATGTGTCGCTTGTCCCTTCCCCTTCCGGTTGCTGTTTCGGTTGGAAGACTGGGTGGCTGAGGTCGCCTTAGTTGCCTCCTGTTCCCAATGCGCAATGAGTCCTCTCCATAACTCGGGACTGTTTTTCAAATCCCGAGGAATCTTACCCGTTTGCCACAGGTCCTTCCACTCGTTCATCTTCCACGAGTACATTCTATCGGCCTTGGTGTCGAACACCCGTCGAACCCTACCGGTCATATGTCTGTTCCAATTAAAATCTTGCTGCAAAGAAAGAAACCTTTAACGATTTAGTAATTATAATTTTAATGTAAAAAAAGCGCAAATTTTGTAAATTACAAAATTTAGAAATTACCGCAAATTGCCGAAACCAGCTGTCACGGTCTTCTACCGGCATCGATAAGTATGTGGGATACGGGCGAGTTATCATGGTATCAAGCATAGTGTTGACAGACGTCGATATCCTGTTTCCCGAAAATTGAAACCTAACAAAAAGTAAGGACACATATTTATTATGGTAACTAAATCGAATAAATTTATAAAAAAGCATACCATGTCGTGTCGGGAGGCAACTCCGGATCTAGGAAAGTCATACGATCCCTTCCGGGTTGTGAAACGAAATCCTCGATGCTCATTACTGTGGGAGCTGAGGCCGTCGGATTTGGAGACGGTTGTTGTGTTTCCAAATTGGGAGTGGCGGGGTTCTGGGACTGACTGGAACTCCGACGCCCCCGACTGGAACTACCATCTCCAAAACTCTGCTGAAATCGTTCGAAATCCCTACGATTTGCAAGATTTTTATGAATTTTGAGATTTACCGATTTAGGGATATAGATATTTAGTAATTTATGTATGTAGGGTTTCGGGAATTTGGGAAATTAGAAATTTAGGGTTTAGGGTTTAGGGATTTTGATAGTTATGGATTTAGGGAATTATGGATTTTGGGATTTTGGAAATTTGGGATTTAGAAATTTAATCCTGTGAAGAAGATCATTGATTTAGAGTTATTAAAATTTTAAATTATTTTTAAAAATTCTTAATTATGAACAAATGTATAATATTTTTAAAAGTTTTTTTAAAAAAAATTCTTAATATTTGTAACTGTTAAAAATTTATACATTTTTTTTAAAATATTTTTAATATTTATAAATTTATAATATTTTAAATATTATTTTATAAATTCTTATTATTTATAAATTTTTAATACTTTTAACCTTTTTTGCCCCAAATTCTTACAATTTATAAATTTATAATATTTTTAAAATTTTTTTAAAACAATTCTTAATATTAAAATCCTAAAATTCAATAAATCCCAAATTCCATAAATTTATATTTCCCTAAATTCCTAAAATTTTTAAAATACCTAAATCCCTAAAATTCAATACATTCCTAAATCTCTAAATCAAGAACAAATTATGTTTATGCAAAAATTTTTTTTTTTTATGAAGAACAATTTTTTTTTTTCAAGAACACAAATTTTTTTTTTGAAGAACAACCTTTAAATTCAAGCAAAACTTACATTGGGATGAAGAGTTGTGATGGAGGATGTGAATCCGGCGGTTTGTAGGTGATTTCCGGCGGTGTGAGACGGTTTTCCGGCGGTGGAATCGCTGTTCCGGCGGTTGAGAATTTTTTTTCTTCGTTTTCTCCGTTGTGGTTTCGGGAAGAAGGAGAGTCAGATTTATACAGAGTTTCCGACGGAATTCTGACGGAATCTGCCGCGTTTTCGATGATCACGAGGCGTTAGGCGGGAGAAAAATTAGGGTTGGCCGTCGGAAATCCGTCAGAACCTTATGACGGATTTCCGACGGTTTTTGTTTTTAAAGATAATTTAAAGTTGATTATAAGGGGTTTTATGGTTTTAAAAGGTAATTATAAGTATATGATTTGTTTTTAAAGTTGAATATAAGGGGTTTTAAAAGTAATTAAAAGAATTTTTAATTCTATTTCACAATTTTTTAAAATTCCTTATAAGGTTTGTTAACGGTTTTTCTAAAATAGATTAAAAAATCTTAGAAAACATATAATAAGGTTTTTCAAAAAGAGTATGAGTTTATAACCACCTACTATTTTACAAAAAGCATACAATTTTTTTTATAAACCTTATAATAAATTTTTTCCCCTTCTCATATACTTTAAATAAATTCATAAGGAAAGTAAATCCGCCTGAATTCCGTCTTAACTTTCAGACGGATTTTCGTTTTATTTAATTTAATTTAATAAAAAAACATATCCGTCGGAACCTTATGACGGATTTCCGACGGTTTTTGTTTTAATTAATTTAATTTAATTAAAAACCAAATCCGTCGGAAATCCGTCGGAATGTTTAGACGGATTTCCGACGGATTTGGTTGTTTAAGGTAATTTAAAATTGATTATAATGGGTTTTATGGTAGTTAAAGGTAATTACAAGTATATTATATGGTTTAAAAGTTGAATATAAAGGGTTTTAAAAGTAATGAAAATAATTTTTAATTTGTAAAGGAATCCCGACAGTAATTAAAATTTTATTTCCAAACTTCATTTTTGACGTGTAATAAATTGTTTCATAAATAAATTTGGTAATAAAATTAAACATCCGTCTGAATACCGTCTTTTCGGAATACTGTTTGAAATCTTACATTACACATTCAATATGAATTTAAATACCATAAAAGTAAATATTACACATAACAACATTATCCGGATAAACATAACAAAATAGGGAATTATTTAGCATAAAACCAACATAAAGACGAGTTACATATTTATTCTTCATCGGAGTCTGGAACTGTTTCATTTGCGTACCCAGTACTTCCTTCATCTTCCTCCTCGATGGTGCATACTTCCGTTGGCTTGTATTCAGCAATCATCGAATTAGCACCGATTATCTGTTTGAAAACAGAATTTAGTTAACCATTCCCAAAAATATTTATAAACGTATGGTGTAACTACCTTAACAATGTTCCGCTCTGTGATGTTTGGTACTTTGGGTTCCTATCAAAACGGCAAACGGTAACATTCTTCAGGATGAATACCGCACCTACACCAGTCATTAGTCTTTACTCGTCATTCTTGAAGATGTTATGGTGCATGGTTCCCTCGATTTTTCCCGACGGATATTTTAAGGTTACAAGCAGATCTCCATGGTCATTGGGGGTGAAAGAAGAGAGCATAGCCACAATCTGATAATTAAATAGAATATACTAGCTTGTAAGATAATTTTTGTCTCTAAATGTTAATAAAATTGGACGGAAACATAAACCTTTTTTATTTTCACAAATTGTGAACGCGGGGATTGAATTTCTGCAACCTGGGTCCAGAAAGCTGTGGTCCTATTAAGATAAGTACCTACATTTATGAATGATAGATTTTTTATTTGTCAGCTACATTCATTATTGTAAAAGTAAAAACGGTAATTATATATATACCTTCCCGGATTATGTAATCAATAGTAGAAGTCCACCGCGGACTACTAAAATCATGGTCGGCTTGTGGTGCCTCGTTAATGACCTCTGAAATAAAATCTTGTGTTGGGCGTGTCTCAGAACTTTCACCTCGCAGCACCTTTGCATCATGAGACCTCTTGCGAAACAATCCTCGCCGTACGACTTGGCCAGGGCCCGGTATTACGGGCGTTTGGTTCTGGGATTGTTGAGTTGGATGGAGTGAAATTGTCGGTTCAGCATCAGTAACATTCAAGTTATCGTAAGGAGGGCTTGAAGGAACAAGAGTTGGGTTTCGAGGGTTTTGACCAGGGGCTCGGTTTTGCATATAGTAATTCCATAGATCTCTGTTAGCCATTACGCAAATGATTATTTTTTTGTTATGCTTTTTGTGTTCAAATTATTTTATGATGGAATGCAGAGATGTGAGGCTTATATAAATCTGAATTCCGTCGGAAATTCGTCGGAATTTCGTGAAGATATCCGACATATCACCCCACCAATCCCAACAGCCACTGCAGACGCTTTATTAACCACTTAAACTTTGCCGACATCGGATTTTGTCGGAATGAAGTCGGAAATTCGTCACTACTTCCGACGGATTTAGTGCGTCGGAAGGCCGTCCATACCCACTGACCAATCATAATTTGCCGACATCGTGCTGTCTGAATGCCGTCGGTATTCCGTCGGATATCAAAACATCCGACATATCACCCCACCAATCCCATCGGCCACTGCATACAAATTATTAACAACTGCTACTCTCCCGACAACGGATTCCGTCTGAATAACGTCGGGAATCCGTCACTACTACCGATGGATTATGCGCGTCGGAAATCCGTCCATACCCACTGACCAATCATACTTTGCCGACATCGTGCTGTCTGAATACCGTCGGTATTCCGTCGGAAACGGCGATGGTAAACCGACGGAATACCGACAGTGTAGCCGTATAACGTCTTCTATAAATACTCCCTATGGCGTGTTTTATGTTCTACACCTTCTCATTACAAAAAATGTCTTCTAACTCTCCTAATGAAGACTCCGACACAAAAGGCGTGGGTAATTTTTTCCATGTTCCAAAATACTCTTGGGAAACCGAATCTCATTGCGACGATTTCACTCCACAGATTCCCACTTACTCGTGGGAATTTGATACGTGCTCACCAATCAATGAAGAAGATTCCACATCAACAGTAGTGCCTGACAGCCAGTGCTTGCCAAACATCCAGAACATTTACGATAGGCAGCCACAATGTCCTGATCATGAGGGGGTTACCGAAGCCGAACAACCATGTCTATTGATGGGAAAGTCAGATACTGACGGTGCAAGTACTTCAAACGTATGTCAGGATCAGTACTATGCTTATGAATTCGGATGTTGATGCCATTAAAAGTGCATTGTGCGACGGAGTTATATATTCTCCACCAAATGATCATTACAATGATTTCGAATTCGCCCAAAGCCCAGATAAGGCAAACATAAATCTAGATGTTGATGCAATCAAAAGGGAATTGTGCGACGGATTTGTGGCTTCTCCACGAAAGAAAAAAAAGGGAAAGAACATCACTAAATGGTTCTAACAAATGGTAAGGTCGGAGTGGAAACCGAGATATGATTGTAAAATGAGGAGTTTAGTATGTTCTTGTACCATAATCGTTGTGTGTTAAATATTTGCAAGTCTCTAATGTACTGTTTAATAAAGTGTTTTAAATTTTCTTTGTCGTTAAATGTAATGTTTTATTCGAGTTGTGATGATTAAGCTTCCTTTATTTGATTATGATTTGCCTGTTGTAATACTCATTTTCTCGGCCTCAATCGGTTTAGTTAATGAAATGAAAAATATTCTAGGGAACACACAAATGTGAGAGTACAACATGAAAAAGCAAACATTTATTCAGAAATTATTATTCGGAATCTCCAGAGGAACCTTCACTGGGGATGGAGTCTGAATCGTCGTCAAATTCTTCAAGTGTTTCCTCTTCGTCCGAATGCACTAGATCATCCCCGACATGTGTGACATCAACTACAAGGTCAATGTTATCCATCTCCTCAACAGGTGACATTTGTACACTTGTCGATGGTTGTAGAGCATCATGTTCTGGAACTCCATAGATTTTTCCTCTTGGGTTTATTGGAGTTACTGTGATCCACGGATCTGTACGGTAGGCAAGTCGAGGGTATGGAATGTAGCAAACCTATTAAAAAATAGTGGACATTGTTAATATACATGAACAACACACCTGAAATGAAAACGAGTACATAGGTAAACATATTTGTGTATTCATACCTGGTCTGCTTGAGACGCAAGGATAAATGGATCGTAATACTATAGTTTCCGGCTTGAATTTATCGAAATAACACCAAGCGGGTCAACTCGAACCCCTCGAGCATTGGATGGATCATACCAATCGCACATAAACACAATGCACCTCAAGTTCAACATTCCTTGATAGCGGATTTCCAATATTTCTTTCAAAATCCCATAGTACATGGTATCGCCGGATTGCGCCGAAATACCATAGTCAGCAGTTGACCTTTCACGTCCTTCCTTGCGGATCTTGAACGAATATCCCCTAGTGCAAAACTGGGGATATGAAGTCGCGGTGCTGCGTAAACCATGAACAAACTCCACTAACCATGTCGGGAGTGATTTACCACTTGCTATACTTTCGGATACCTACAAACAATATAAGTAAGATATAAGTAACATATGAACGTGAAAACATGGAAAAGTAAGAGTAAGTAATTATATTAAACTTACATAACATTTCAAACACCCATCAAATTGTTCATCTTTCAAGACAGCAAGTTCGGCATCTGTCTTATCACAATAGAAAGCACGCGCGAGAGACATGTAGATCCTGTAACATAACAGTCGTTAGTAGATGAAGTCAAATAATTCAATAAATTTAGTATAATAACTGATATATATATATACCTTTCGTACTCCAAAATTTTATCACAGTTCCTTAGGATATACGAATGCAAATGTGTGACCTCTTGAGGTGATAGTCTGCGTTTCTTTCCTTTTCCAATTGCTCGACCAACTTGGGAAAACAACTCGGGAACAACCACGGCATAGACTGCTTTCTCACCTCTATCATCATGTCGTGCAGGCCGTCGTGCCTTAGTACTAACTGCCGGTGGAAAGTAATATTCAGAAAAGTTTGAGACTTCCTCGTTTAGGCTCTGTGCGACAATTGATCCCTCAACCTTGCTCAACTTTTTAACCTTTTTCTTAAGATGGAACATGTAACGCTCGAACGGATACATCCATCGGTATTGAACAGGGCCTCCTAAGGCTGCTTCTCGTGGGAGGTGAATAGGAAGATGTTCCATAACGTCAAAAAAAGATGGTGGAAATATCTTCTCCAAATTACAAAGGAGAAGCGGGATATTGGACTCCAAGTTACGTATCCCGTGGACGGTAAGCATTCTTGAACATAAATCTCGGAAGAATGCCCCAACTCCTACAAACACAATTTAAACAAGTTAACACATATATAAATATTGTAATAATATGGTAGTAATAAACAAATGGGAGTAAGAAATATACCTCCAATTGCTTGGTGGATAGGTTTTGGAAGGAGATATGCAAATACAAATGGAAGAAGACGCTGCATCACGACATGACAATCATGACTCTTCATTCCTATAAACTTCCCTTCCGTCGAATCCACGCAATTACGTAGATTAGATGCGTAGCCGTCTGGAAATTTAACACAATTTTTGAACCATTCAAAAAATACTTCTTTCTGCCCAGCGTCTAACCGGTACGCAGGCATCGACAATCTACCATTCGAAACATGAAGGGATGACCTCGAACAAATCAATGGCAAGTCGAATCTAGACTTCCAGTTTTCTTTAGTCTTTCCTGGGACGTTTAATATGGTGTTCATGATGTTGTCGAAAAAATTCTTTTCAACATGCATGACGTCTAGATTATGCCGAAGTAGATGGTCTTTCCAGTAAGGCAAATCCCAGAAAATACTTTTCTTGTGCCAATTGTGAAATTCTCCACAACCGTCCACGGGGTGATGGCCATTACCCCCACATTCCGGAGTTCGCTCTGCACCAAAATCACGTAACTGTTCCAACATGCTGCGACCATCTATCTCAGGAGGTGGACCATGAAACACTTGTACATTCGTCTTGAAATGTCTTCTAGACCGACGATATGGATGATTATCCAGCAAAAAACACCTATGGCAATCAAACCATGAAGTCTTCCTGCCGTGCTGCAATTGTAAAGCTGCAGTATTGTCTTGGCAATAAGGACATGCCAATCATCCATGCGTTGACCATCCAGATAACATACCGTATGCCGGAAAATCGCTTATGGTCCACATAAGAACCGCACGCATGTTGAAATTCTGCTTCACTGAAACATCATAAGCAATAACACCATGCTCCCACAACATCTGCAACTCACAGATCAATGGTTGGAGGAATATATCGAGCGACCGTCTTGGATGATCTGGCCCGGGAACTAGAATTGAGAGAAACATGAACTCTCGCCGCATGCCCATAGATGGAGGCAAATTGTAAGGTGTCACGATGACCGGCCACAATGAATATTTCCTTCCATGCTTGCCAAACGGGTTGAAACCATCGGTGGATAAGCCTAAGTATACATTCCGTCGTTCAAAGGCAAAATCTGGATACACGGATTGAAAGTGTTTCCACGCTTCCGCGTCAGAAGGATGCGTGATATCTCCATCTTGACTATGCTCTGCATGCCATCTTATAGCCGTAGCTGTTCGTTCAGATTCGTACAGCCTCTTCAACCTCTCCGTTAAGGGTAAATACCACATCCGTTTGAACGGAATCTTCACCCTGCCACTTGTGTCCTGGAATCATGGTTTGCGGCAAAATTTACATTTATTTCGGTTCTCGTCTTCTCTCCAGTATATCATACAGTTGTCGATGCACACATCTATAACCTGGTAGGGCAAACCAAGACCGGCAACAAGTTTTTGTATCTCGTAGTATGATCCGGGGGCCAGATTATCTTCTGGCAAAATATCTTTCACGAACTCGGCGACTGCATCAACACATTCTTCAGACAAATTGTAATCAGTCTTTATGTTCATCATCCTAGTAGCAGACGATAACGGTGAATGACCATCCCTGCAACCGATGTATAGTGGTTGCTTTGATGCGTCTAACATATCGAAAAACTTTCGAGATTCTAAATTAGGCTCTTCAACCCTATCACCCTCAAACCCACCCGACTGCAAGTTCTCTCTAAACGCATCATTAACCATCGCAACCGTACTTACCCCAACATCTATTTCCGCTGTAGGTTCCCCTACGCTATCTTGAAAATAAGGTGCATTACTACTAGTACTACCATATTCATAATTCCTTTCTCCATGTAAATACCAAACCTTATATCCCGGCCTAAATCCATATCTATATAAGTGGTTCCAAACATTAGGAACATCAACACTAATTCTATTACAGCAATTAGAACAAGGATATTTGATATCCTGACCTTTGTTGGCCACCTCTTGATTTCTAGGTAACTTCATGAACTCGCAAATACCGTTAGCGTATTCGGTCGTTAATAAGTTAGACCCCTCTTCCATCATTGGCTCGTCCATCCATGACCGAAAATATGAAGAACTCATCTCTTTTAAATTTTTTGATAATGTGAATTGTGTTTTTTTTAGAACGGGAATTGTGTTACGATGAAATGATGAAATGGCGTATCTTATATAGAACGTATTCCGTCGGAAATCCGTCACAAACCTCCGACATAACGCCCCACACATCCCATCGGCCACCGGTCACGATATGGTAGCCAATCAGACTTTGCCGACATCAGATCCGTCGGAAAATCCGTCTGAATCCGTCGGTATATTCCGACATCTCGGTAACTCTTCGGTTTATTGTGACGGAAATCCGACGGATTTCCATCAATGTCCGCAGCCGTCGGAATTCCGTCGGCAATGTCCGACGGAATTGCGGAAATCGGACTTCCGTCGGACTCCGGTCGGAAATTTCCGACGGATGTTATGTCCGTCGGAAATGCCGTCGGAAATCCGGCTGTTTTCTTGTAGTGAGCGTCGAAAATGAATTAGCGTCGACGCTAAATCGACGCTAATAGGTTTTAGCGTCGAAATAGCGTCGAAATATGCCGACCCTAAATCAGTGTTTTCTTGTAATGAGCATCCATCTGGTGAGCAGGATAAGAATCATCGACCATAGTCTTTGCGCCTTATGGTTGTTGGTCAGTCTCCTTATAAGAGTAAGATTGTTTTCCTTTACCAGATCTGAAGTGTCCATCTCAGGGGCTTTGATTATTAAGCGTGTGTTAGGTTCTTCTATGATAACCCCCTTTCCTTTTTCTGAGGCTGAGTACTTTTTTACCATTTTCAGGTTAAACAGTTTGAAATGTAGGCGGATTTGTTGATAATAAAATTAGATGTGGTATTTTTTACCCAGAATTGAGAAAGAGTTGCTTCCTGAGTACAACTAGTACAAGAAAAGATGAAAAGATGTTTGTCTTCCCTATAGCTAGATTTGAAGGGGTTCTAACCATAAATATTAACAATGTTTTCTGGAATGTTTTTAAAATAAGCGATTTTTTCTCTATTGGATACTATTTCTCTATTCGATAAAATGTGTTTAACTACTTAATAATTAATATTTTATTTCAGAAGAAAAGAAAAATTAAATTAATTTTCAATTAGGGCTTATTAACTTTTTTTGGTAAAAAAGTTAATTAGGCTTAATAACTTTAAACATAACTTATAAACAAATTGATATATTTTAGTGGCTGCAGTTACCATTTTACATGTGGTGGATCTGCCACGACGTACATGCATTTAGTGCTTAATCTTGTCAGTATTTTACACATAAACTCCTAAACACACAATTTTCGTGCGTATGTGTACACTTTTGTGTATACATATAGAATTATTTTTTGTCGACTTATTTATGGGTTTGTGTATTTATACATAACGACATGAACACAACTTTCATAACACCACATATGACATAAACACAGACACACATGTTTTTTTTTTTTTTTTGAAAGTAGACACATATTTTTGATGTGTTCTCATGTTCTTCTTTTTATATCATGTATTCATTTTCAACATGAATTAAAAGGAAGAATATGAGAACAGAAGAAAATATAAACAAATCTTGGTTAAGAAAAAAATAATACCATCGAATACGGTAAATAATTGGAAAGAGTGTTAGTTATGCAGGTAGGGTGCTAATAAATGAGAAAACTTTTCTTCGAGTCATATTGTATCCAACATGATACATTAATTAACTTATGGATGTAGATTTTTTTCCAACTGTGAAAACTCCTACATATAACCTTTATGTAAAACAACGTGAAACACTTTTGCATATAAAATAGAGATAGTAGATTATCTACTGTAGATATAGTTAGAGAATCCCCGCATATAACCTTAATAAATTAGAAAATTATTTTTCAAACATTTACTTTTGTCAATTTAAAATTTTCTTATAAAAGCAATAGTTTTGAAATCTTATCGATTATATTTATCGGTTTTAAAATATGTACAAGGTGGAGATGTATTCATTCTAGCTAGCATATGGTAGAATTTGTTTGAAAACGTCAAATCATTTCATTGAATCTGAAATTTATCAAAAAGTCTGTTAAAATTTAATGTTATTAAAATGATTTTAAAATATACATTTTTATCACTAATACGAAAAATATATATTAGAAGATTTCTTAGTTAATGATACAAAGAGCTAAATCTCATAGTTTTCCATGGAATTGCAGATATTTTAATAACACATTCCATAAAATTACACAGAATTATTAAAATCATCTAAAACACATGAAAACTCAAGTCACTTTGAATACTAGATTAAACAATTTTTTCATCCGTATAAAACTTGAAATTAGGTCACATCAAGTCATCATCAAATGAAGAGTCGAAAAATGAGGGAGAACAAATGCCGACTTTAGGCTAAACAAGATGGTCCATATCGTATCCAAAGGATTAAGGAGATGAGGGGAGAGAATATTGGTGAAGTTGTAGCCAAAGAGTTGTGGGAGCTGAATTCCTACAATTAGATTTGTCGGGTTCGCGGTAGAGGTGTAAAACTTCTAGTTAGAAAACAAGAACAATAATTGAGAAGAAAGAGTTTTTTATTAGTTGTGTAGCTATGAAAGTGAGTGTACAAGGGTTTCTGTGTAAAATTCGTTACCCCCTCTAATGAGGGCGATACAACAGTAGATATAGTGTTCTAAGTCGGCTAGGGTTTTTGCTTTAACTTCAGTCCTTAGGTCGGCCGGCCCATCAGTTGTTCGGCCCACCTGTGACTCGGCTCGACCCAATTATATGAGCTGCACTAAATTGGGCCTGGTAAGTTGAAGTCCACTATCTTTAAGTCGGTTCATCCGGTTTTCTTTGGTTTCACCGGTGGTTTACGGGTCTTCTAACCGGTAGATGGATCCTAGGGGTTCACGGGTGCTCTCCTATATCCAGACTTAGTCATTTTTGTCTGTTGATCTTCAAAAAGTGAAAATTGACCCCTACAGTTAACCCCCCAGCTCATATTTAACAGTAATGGCGAAGCCGAGATATTAGTTAAAGTCTAAGATCAGACATATGAAATTGTTCTAACTGTCTCCCCGGGTCTAGGATTCGGGTTTTTGATGTGATCAGTTTGGTTAAACGTATCTTTCGAGCCGTTTGGTGTAATAAAAACCATTGCACTATGGTGCGGCTAGTGTTTTGACCAAAAATGTTTAAGCCGTTAACAGTGTCACTGTTGGTAGGCTTGATTTTTCTTTGTTCCACAATATGGCCGAGCCGTTAATCCATGGTTTTTATTTTTCCGTCAGGCGTATAGTGAAAAATATCGAGCCGTTCATAGTAACGTCATTGGTAGGCTTGCCCTTTTTTCTTTTTAGCGAGCCCCCACCGATGGCTAGGGTTTTGCTGTACGCCGCCGCTCTATCGATCTTATGTGGCGATTCTCATTTTTTTTGTTGGTCGTCATCTCGATCTGCCGATCCACGAGCCGTCATCCCGTGATCTACCAATCCGTGAGCCATTGAGTTTTGTTCGTTGCCATCACCGTTTCGTGGATACGCTTCGAAACATCAAATGGTTGCATCGTGATTTCGTTATGTTTTCAAGCTGTTTATTAGTGATTTCGTTGTGATCCGAGAGCCGTGAATCCGTTGAACCCATGAGCTGTGGACCTGACCCAAGCCTTAGTACCAAAAAGGGTTGTAGCGATCCGCGAGTTTGTTTTCTGATTCGTGAACTACTGACTCCCGATCCGCGAGCCGCAAGCCATGATTTCATTTCTCTGAGCCGTGCGTCGACTCCGCCGATTCGTGAACCACCGACTTGTGACCCACTGAGCTCTGAACCACCGAGCTCGTGAACTACCGAGCTATGAATTGCACCGTCATAGTTTTTTCTGACCCGAACTGTGACCCGAACAGTGTCACCATTTTCTTCCGACCCAAGCCGTGACCCGAATGGTGTCACTATAGCCCGATCAGTTTCATCGGCTTTGAAAACAAAAAAAACCATACTTCCAAACTGTCGGATTTCTTTAGGTGTCTTCGAGCCATCGCTTTGTGTCTTTGTCGTGCTGAAGCAAATCATAACGAACCACAAACCGTGACCGATTGAGCCATGAAACACGAACTGTGAACCACAAACCGTGATGATTGATTCCCAAACTGTATGTGTTGAAGTTGAAAACGAGTCGTGAGACTATTGATGGTT
>OY755212.1:32200572-32451115 GCA_963576765.1 Draba incana | reverse complement strand
CGGGTGTCTGTGTCTTCTTAAATGTCTTGATATTTTATTCAGAGTATATTTTATACAGCTATACTCTGTATATTATTATATATTATTATAATATTACTCATTTGTATTCGCTAAATAACATACAAATGAGTATAGCTGTATAAAATATAATAATATACATTCATTTGTATGTTATTTAGCGAATACAAATGAGTAATATTATAATAATATATAATAATATACAGAGTATAGCTGTATAAAATATACTCTGAATAAAATATCAAGACATTTAAGAAGACACAGACACCCGCTATGTGGGACCCACCTTCTAGAAGACAATGATATCCAGCACATGGGACCCACATCACATCAGTAGAACTAACGCGAAAGATTTATTCAACCAAGATAATCATGAAAACATACAAGACCCCACTTCAAGACTTATTCAACCAAGAAGAAGATTGTCGGCACCATTTAAAAGAAGACACGTGACACGACAATAGTATGCAACTTTGGCTATAAATACAGCCTCCTATCAAAGCATTGGGGGTATCAGTTTTACACGCACTCTTTGCACAACTCTCTCACCTCTCTCTAAAAATCCTTTTGTAATTTTTTCAAGTTTTAAGTTTCAAAACTTTTGTAATCTTTGAAGTATCAATAAAGTTTCAAATTTTATCCATCAATCGTGCAAAGTATTCTTAATTTTATAATAAAATAAGTTACTGTAGCAATAGACTAAATGGTATCAATAAAATAAGTTACTGTAGCAATAGACTAAATGGTATCAGAGCCAAAATCCTTTTTAAAACAAACGCAAAATTTTGCCTATTTTTCAAAAAAAAAAAAAGATTTTAAAAGTTTTCCAAAGTTTTATTCTAAAATTTAAACTTTTCACGATTAAGATCTTACATCTTGAAGACGTCAAGCCTCATGGTGTTCCAGGCAGCAAGCCCTGCACAAAGGCAGTAAGACCGTTGGCAAACCATCAGCCGCGTCCGAAAAGAACTGGTAAGACCCTATCTGAAATGAGTTTAAGTTAGAATAAAATCATGGCAGCTTCTATTAGAAAGTTTTTTAAAAATAATCATGCCTCTACTTCCTCATCTCGTACTCCAATTAATTCAAGAGAAATTATGACAAAAATAACATCATTTGATCAAGATATTTCAAAAAATCATTTACCTACTATAGATACACCTAGTATATATCAAATTGGAAAATTTGAATTTAGAACCGGATATTCAATAAAAGAGCATGAAGAAAGTTTATCTTTAAAAGACGAATTTGAAGAAATACAGTTATTATCAAATGTAGCCTTAAACTATTATAAGCAAAAATATAATTATATCCATTTTGGACTTGTTCAAGTAGCCATTAAACCCTTAACTAGAATTGGTATTGATTCTCCAATACTAATGCTACTAAGGGACAAAACCCTATTAAAATTTGAGGATTCGCTTCTTGGAGCAGTTCAATCTAACTTATGTAACGGGGCAGTTTATTTCAATTGTGCTCCTAATTACCAAGTAAGCCTAAATGATCCAACAATACTAAACACTTTAGTGTTAAACATCCATCTTCCAGAAATTAAATTTCAACCGGACCGACACGGATATTTACTACTTTATAAAATCTATTTTAAATTATCAACCTCTGAATTTAATCCAAGATGTCTACTACAAGACAATAAAGGAGAAACTACAATATTAGCAGTTCATAGTAATGATGCTCCAACAGCTACATATACACCTAAGCAATTAAACTGGAATGAAATAACCATTCCGGATCAATGGAAAATCGATATTACTCAACCACCGAGAAATATTGAACAAAAGAATATCTCGCAAATAATAGAACAAAGAGATGGTAAAATATTATTAAAATTCAGATCCTTTAGAGAACCACCTCCACCAAGGATCAGCGAATATAATTCAAGAGCTTCTTGTTATTAACTATCGTTAATGAACAATGAAGATAGTCCAAGCCATATCATTGCTATTAGCTACGGGTTTTTGCTCTCGCTAATTCATTGCAAATTGGCGAGGTGAGGCAACAAATTTCATTAATCGCAATATGTGGCATGTCTAGTTTTTGCGACGGATTTGGTCTTGTTGCTACAAAATAATCGTATCTAACTTACTTAATTCTTGTAGTCATATTTGATAGGTACAAGATTATTTATCAATCCTCTCATAATCATATTTTACTATGTAGAGAAGATTCACCACTTTTGTTCTCTTGACAGGGTTAAATACATCAAGATTAGCACTAACCCTCACATACTCTGTTTTGAGCTCTTAAGACTACCTCAATAATATTTCTAGTGGACTCACCCAGGTCTGTCATGGATTTGAGAGTCATATGGTTTACTGGGATATTTTTGAGGTGAAAACACACCGGGATACTCTGTAGATACCTACTTGGAAGTATCTCTACCCACCTTTCTATAACCAGAGCCCATTGACTGTACATATGTACTCCTTTGTTAGTATCTTATAGGTCTTTCTCCTCTTTGAAAATAAACTCGTACCATATATGAAATGTTTTATTGATTAAGACTCTTTCAATCAAACTTAGCCTATTTTCCTCCACCGAACAATACTCAAGATCATCAAGGACATCAAACGATTCCTCGACATCATGAATTTTCATCGCCATTAGTATCCAATCTATACATACATTTTTGTAGTTATGAATTATAAAGCATAAATCATGTGGTATTGTTAAGTGATATTGTAGCACATCGGAAGTTGGAAAAATAATTAACTAAAAATATAAAAAGTTAGGGTCAATCTACTAATTGCCAATTAGTATTTTAGTTGGAAGCGCATAAGTTAACTCAAATTTAATATGGTATCAGAGCCACCCGATCGTTGGGCCACCCCATAGATATTGTTCCCACA
Source organism: Draba incana (assembly GCA_963576765.1). Taxonomy (NCBI): domain Eukaryota; kingdom Viridiplantae; phylum Streptophyta; class Magnoliopsida; order Brassicales; family Brassicaceae; genus Draba; species Draba incana. The sequence goes on along the minus strand of OY755212.1, from coordinate 32,448,230 downwards.
ATTGCCCACGCACAGATGTTCATGCCTGAGCGTGAGGAGGTTAAGTGATATTGTCTCATATCGGAAGTTGGAGAAATAATTAACGGAGTAGGGCCAGTCCACTAATTACCAATTGTTATTTTTGATGGAAGCAATAAGTTAACCCAAATTTCATAGGTATAATATGATTGGCCAAGTGACTTGTGCTTTACTCCCTCTGTTTCTCTATATAGGATGTTTTAGAGATTTTTTTTTGTTTCACAATATAAGATGTTCTCATATTTTTATGTTGCTTTTACCTTTATTGAAAACTTTGTGGCCAATAATATTCTGCAGTCTTTTCAATAATTGACTAAGTTATTTTTAGTTTATATAATTATTTATACTTTTTGAAAGAAATTTTTTTTCTTAAATGTTGTGCTTTTAACCAAAACATCCAATATATAAAAACGAGGGAATAATATATTTATGATTTATTTGAAAGAGTTTTCTTTTTTACATGCATTTGTCACAAAAAAAAAAGGTTTAATATTAGGAAATTAACCCTTTAATATATTGTCTTCCTCGTCAATTGGTTTTGTGTACCAAACGGGTACCGCAAATGCAAACAGAATGGTTCATCATCCTAAATTGACACGAAAAGATCTGAAAAATGCTAATTGTCTTCCGCGTTGATCGATTCATCATCACTAACCTAAGCTAAGTTTCTCGCTATCGCTTCTATTTTTTTTTTTTTTTTTGGAAGGAAACCAAATTGAGTGAGTAATTGCGAACCTAACCTAATTCTTAGATTGGGATCACAGTTCCTACTAATCCCTAATTGAAGAATTGCTAGTTACTAGCTCCTGCTAATTCAAATTTGGTATCTAATCTTCAACGAGCTCCAAAATCTAGCTTAATCATCTCTGCTTTGATTTTTTTTTTATAGTATTTTTGTATGAGAGAGAAGATTAGTTTTCATTAACAGCTAAAAAAATCCCAAATTTACAATACTGAAATTATACAAAAACTGTTTTATGGCGAAAATGGATTTATCTCGTTTAATCCTATTTGGACATTACCCACATTTGGTTGTACCAGCTAAGCTATTCATGTTCTGTTAAGTTATTTTTGAAGACTATTTAAGCATTAACATGCACAAAACAAGAAACAATCCATAAGGAAAACAAAGACTTTTCTTCTCAAACCTAAGAAGATGGGAATTGTGAAGAAAAGTTTCTTTATTGGATTCTTGTTCATTCTAAATTGCGGGTTTTTCGTCTTTGCTCAAGAAAGTAGTAATGAAGAGAGAAAGGTCAAAAATGGTTTCTTGGTTTGTTCTTATGTTCATCTTTGTTAGTTGTGTTATTAAAGATTTTTTTTTGTTTTATGATTGAGATAGGTTTATATAGTGTATTTAGGCGCAAGGCAACACGATGATCCTGACGTGGTTGCTGAATCACACCAGAGGATGTTGGAATCGGTTTTCGAAAGGTATATAAACGAAAGATTTCGCTTTTCTGATGATGATGTATCATTGTTTCCGAGATAATTATTTTGTTGTTTGATTTTGAATTTGATGAAGTGCGGAAGCTGCTCGGAAGTCTATTGTCTACAACTATCACCATGGATTTTCCGGGTTTGCAGCCAGGCTTACAGACACACAAGCTGAGAAACTTTCAGGTTTGTGTTTTGATTTTCGAATGAAACAAGTAATTAAGAGCTCTTGCGTGTAAATCTTCTAACACATTTTCGATGTATCATGTCGTATACAGACCGTCCTGATGTTCTACAGGTCGCACAAAATCAAAAGGTTGAGGTGCAGGGCACGAGGGTTTACGACTATTTGGGTCTTTCGCCGAATTTGCCCAGTGGAATGCTCCATGAAAGTGACATGGGAAGTGATCTTGTCATTGGTTTTCTCGACTCAGGAATATCGCCAGAGCTTCAGGCTTTTAACGATAAAGGGCTTGGACCGATACCAAAACACTGGAAGGGAGAATGTGTAGCTGGACAGGATTTTGACCCGGTAAAGCATTGCAACAAGAAGTTGGTTGGAGCAAAGTACTTCTTTGATGGTTGGAGTGAGCAAAATAATGGGGACAAATTGAGTGAATTTGACTACATTTCCCCCAGAGCTTCCGCTGCACACGGAAATATGGTTGCTTCAATCGCAGCCTCTTCATTTGTGCCTAACGCGTCACAGAATGGTCTTTCACATGGACTCATGAGAGGCGGTGCTCCAAAGGCTCGTATAGCTATGTACAAGGTTGTTTTTTGGGGCCAGAAGGGTACTGTCCCTGCAAATGAGTTGAAGGCATTTGATGAGGCCATAAAAGATGGTGTTGATGTATTATCGGTTTCAATCTCCGCTACTTCGACTCCTTCCCGTCCATATACCGCTATGGAAAATCTCGCGATTGGATCGTTCCATGCGGTGATTAAGGGCATTCCGGTTATAGGTGCTGCTTCTAATGTAGGCCCTAATCCTTACACTGTGGCTAATGTAGCTCCGTGGCTTCTCACAGTCGGTGCAACAAGCTTGGACCGTACATCTCATGCAGACTTGACATTTGGAAATAATGTAACCATATCGGTATGTAAATCGTGTTTTTTCCAGGTCTTTTCACCGGTTTTACGGAAACTTACCGTTTTTCCGTAAACCTGTTCCAGGCTCAATCTCTATATACAAACAAGGAAATATCTGGTGATTTAGTTTACGTTGAAAACTGGCAAAACATTACTTCTGACGTCTCGGGAAAAGTTGTCCTAACGTTTGAGGAAGTTGATGGGGATATTTTTTTAGCTGGGGTGACTATAAATGCCTTGGCGGTAATCATTGCACGAAGTTCTGATTTTACAAGTGAAGCTCTCCCCTTCACCCAAATCGTCTACGTAGACTTTGAAGTTGGATCTAAGATTCTACAGTATATCCATTCGTCAAGGTATTTCTCCTTCCTGCCTTATTGATCCTTCCGGAGTAACATAGTATATATTAAAACTGATCATATTCTTATGGCTCTAGTTCGCCCACGGTTAAAATAAGTACTGCTAAAACGATTGTGGGACGTCCTATACCGACTACAGTTGCGGGATTCTCAGCTAGAGGGCCTAGCTCACAGTCTCCAGCCATTCTTAAGGTTCTTTTTCTAAATAACGTTTCAAAATATTTCCGAGGATTTCGGTTAATGACTAAAAAATAAATGATACAGCCCGATATAGTAGCCCCTGGTATGATGGTTCTTGGAGAGGTCATAATACCCCAAACCAATACCACCGAATTTATAATGGGTCAGGGAACATCTTTTGCCACTCCTGTTGTTGCGTCAATCGTCGTACTACTCAAAGCTTTACATCCTGACTGGTCTCCTGCTGCGCTAAAATCTGCTATTATGACTACAGGTTCGTAATCATCTTTCTCCTCGATAAAAACGGCATTCGTTACCCTATTCTTACGCCCTTTTTTTTTTTTTTTTTCTTGTAGCGTGGAAGACCGATCCATACGGGCAACCAATCTTCGCGGAAGGAAATCCACGGAAACTGGCTGATCCATTTGACTACGGTGCAGGACTTGTGAATGCGGAAAAGGCCAAAGATCCAGGACTCGTTTATGACATGAACCTCGACGACTACATTCAATTTTTCTGCGCCACTGGTTACAACAACACATTTATCACCATATTCACAGGAAAACATACGAAATGCGGGACTCCGTTACCGTCTATTTTAGACGTTAACTATCCAGCCATCACGATTCCCGACCTAAGAGAAGAAATAACCGCTAAGAGAACAGTGACTAACGTTGGACCTGTGGATTCGGTTTACAGAGCCGTGATCGAACCTCCTAAAGGCATGAAAATAACTGTCGAACCCGAGACTCTGGTTTTTAACTCGACCACAAAGAAACTTGTATTTAAAGTTAGAGTTTCGTCGAGTCATAAGAGTAACACTGGTTACTTCTTTGGTAGCTTCACTTGGACTGATGGTACTCGAAATGTTACCATTCCTTTGTCTGTGAGGACTCGTGTTTTACACCTAATTTAAAACAAACAAAAAAATTCCTCAAGTTCTTCATAAAATGTATTTCTTTTTATTTTTCTTTCTTTTATATATATGAAAATAAAATTAGTAATTTTATTCTATGTGTGTGTGTTTGACTCTAACTGAAACCACATCAATAATAACAAACTGAGACTAAGATTCCCTCTCTCTCTTTCTCTCTAGTAACAAACTACATGAGAAGCAACTATATAACTCATGTCTTTTAACCATTATTACACAAACAAGAAAAAAAAAAGAAAAAAAAAACTTGTCTGAAAATTCTCATTACAATAAAAAAAAAATGGGTAGAGGAAGGAGAATTCAAGAACCAGTTAGGAGTAGCCGTAGGAGACAAGTAAGGAAAGAAGAAGATGAAGAAGAAGTCATTGAAAGCTTCAAATCTCCAAATCTTGAAGCAGAGAGACGTCGAAGAGAGAAGCTACATGCTCGACTTATGACTCTACGATCTCATGTCCCAATTGTCACAAACGTAAAATCCGAAATTTTCGATATTTTTTATATATATTCAAAATGTTTTTGAGTGTGTTTTGGTGATGATAGTTTTTGTTTTTGTTTTCAGATGACGAAAGCGAGTATTGTTGAAGATACTATTACTTACATAGGAGAGCTTCAGAAGAAAGTTGAGAATCTTCAAGAAAAGCTTCATGAAAGTGAAGAAACTCCTTCTGAGATTGATCAGATGATAAAACCTGAACTTGATGAAACTATTGATCTTAAAGAGGAAATGAAGAAACTCGGAATCGAGGTTTTTTTTTTTTTAATTAAATTTCTCTAAAATCGATTTCTTGATTTTTTCTATATCTTTCTTGATTTTTTTTTTTTTTTTGTTGGTAGGAGAATGTGCAATTGTGTAAGATTGGGGAGAGGAAGTTTTGGTTAAAGATCATAACAGAGAAGAAAGATGGGATTTTTACTAAATTCATGGAGGTTATGAGGTTTATCGGATTCGAGATTATCGACATTAGTCTAACGACTTCAAATGGTGCAATTCTGATTTGTTCCTCTGTTCAAATACTTCAAGGACTCTGTGATGGTGATTTTGTTGATATTGAACAGACAAAAGAATTTCTGTTTCAAGTCATGAGAAACAATCCATGAATACACACACACACACACACACATCTTGGAGATTTACGATCAAAAAAATAAGATTAACATTGATTTCTATTACATTGTTAATTCCACTTTAAATGTCTCAGATTATAGAAAATTTGCTATGTACAGTCTTCTTCTTCTTTATGTTTCTGCAAAATGTTATAATGAAAAACTCTGATTGAAAAAGAGGCTCTTCCCATTTACTTTATTAATAATGGCTCAACTAATGATACTACGTCGTTTTAGCTATGAATTAAATATTTATTTAAGGGTTTCCCTATTTCTCTTCTTCTTCTTCTTCTTCTTCGTCTTGCTTGACCTTATCAGCTTCTCAGTTTCCGGTGAAGCATTCGTCTTCAATGGCGACACCAACTAATCCACGCGTTGTAATCGGACAAGGAAGAATTTCTATACCTAAATTTCACCTCCTCTTCTGTCCGAAATCTTCAATTTCCGATTTCTCCTACGTTTCAGTACCGTACCGACCGTATTCGTTCTCTGCTTCTGTATCAACCACAAAATCATCATCGTCTCCGATCATTCTTCGTAATTGCGCAACCATTGAAGATGCTGAATCCAGTTCGTGTAATGATAATTGGGATTGGAATCGTTGGAGCCAATACTTCTCCGAGATTGAAAAACTCGAGAGCTTAGTTTCTCTTCTCAAGGTTTTTAAAAGTCCACTCGTTGATTATTATAGTTGCTTTATAGCTTTTCTAATTATTCTGGATTATGTTATGTAACAGTTTCAACTTGAAGATGCTATTGAAATTGAAGATTTTGAAGAAGCTGCAAAGTTAAAAACTTCTATTGAAGAAGCTAATGTGAAGGATACTGTTGCTGAGATCATGTCAGAGTTAAATGTAAGATAAAAGGATTTTGGTAACATTAACATCAGTCTCTTTATGTTGTTTTCTTACTTATGTATGTCTCGTAACTTTACTCGTAGGCTGCAATAATCGAAGAGCGTTACGGTGATGCTTCCAGGTTATGTAATGAGACAGGAAGTGGACTGGTAACTTTATTTACCTTTCTTGTATTGTGTTTTTAGCAATGTTCTAAAATACGCTATACGTTAGCCGCGCAGTCGACTAGGTAGTTGAAGGAATATACATTGAAGTAAAGCATTTATCGCGTTTCTGATGTCTATGTATGTAGGTGGGTTGGTGGGCTGGTTGTTCTGAAGATTCGGAGGAACCATTTGGCAGAATTGTACACATAACGCAAGGTTTTGGTAGGTTTATTGGCAAGAGTTACAGTCCAAGGTTAGAGCATTTTCTTTCTGCTTAGGATTATATAATCTTTCATTTTCTTTGAAGGCTTAATCTCGTAACTGGTTCGTACAGACAACTGATGACTGCATCAGCTGGAACGCCTCTGTTTGAGATATTTGTTGTTAAAGACTCAGATGGAGATTATGTTATGCAGGTAATTTAAGCAAAACTATATTTAGACATTTAAGATTTAGCCGATGTTCTGGTGACAGTATATCTGCTTTCTTCTTACTAAAAGCACCGAGTAAGACGATTTTGGACATATCTGCTGCATGTGTTCAGGTGGTGTATTTGCAACGTAACAAGCCAAACCCGCCCGTTTCAGAGATTTCGGATTTAAGAGCACAGCTATTATCAAATGCCTTAATAAGGAAGCCAACCATTCTTGATGTAGGAGGAGGCGATGAAGTGAAGGTGGATAAAAAAGAAGAAGATAAGCCAGTAATTGGCAAGGAACCAACCGAAGATGGGATTAAAAATGTGATAAATTATCTGAAAGATAGAATTCCGGGCATAAGAGTGAGACTAAAGGAAGATGTTAGAATCCCCGAGGAAGAGATTGTAGGCAGTGATGATGCTGCTACTGAAGAGCTTGTCGAAGAAGAAGGCATTGAGGAAACTAGTTACGCTGATGATGAAGAAGAAGGTGACGGTATCGAAGAAATTTCATCTACGGCTAGCGATAATACTGAAAAATATTTGAACAAGCTTTTCATCGGAGGGGTTCTCCATAACACAGAGGATTCCTCTACAAAAGATTCCTCTACAATGGATGAGCTTGTCCGTGTTTCGGCCAGTATAAATGATATTGAAAGAGACTCCTTTATCTTCCATGCTCCTAAGAGAAGTAAGGATGGTATTGATGATTCAAGAAAAGATACCGTGTCCAAGGAACAAGTAACAGCTCTACAAGATCAAGGATTATCGGAGCTGATGCCACCAGAGGTTGCCAAAGCGTTCTGGGGTCCCGAGAAAGCTTCTTTGAAGGTGAATGTTTCCTTGAATTTACACCACTCTTTACTAGGCTGTTTTATGACTTCTTTAGACATAAAGATTGTTGGATCATTGTTCTAGGTATCAAGAAATGTGCAGGAGATTGTCAAGCTTGCTATTAGTCAGTCGCGTAATGGAAACCGGCTCTCTGAGTATACAACATTCAATAGAATCATATCTCCTAATAGCAACTTAGACCCTTTTGACGGTAAGCTTGTTGCGCATTAATATTATTCTTTTTCTTTTCATATGGTCGTAGAATGTATTCGTACAAGACAACTTGTGGTATGTTCTGAAATTTTGAAACACAGGCTTATATGTTGGTGCGTTCGGACCTTATGGCACCGAGATAGTGCAACTTAAGCGTAAGTATGGTCGATGGGATGATGCAGATAAGGAGTCCTTTGAGTATGTTGAGGCTGTGAAGTTGACAGGGGATCCGAATGTACCGGCTGGTCAGGTAAATTTTTTTTTTTTAATATATTTTCAAGTTACAACATTTTTGTATGAGATTAGCGAATTTAAGATAGGGTTACAAAAAAATTCTTGGTGCATAGGTGACATTTCGTGCAAAGATTGAGAAGGGGAGGACGTGGCGCAGTGGTACAATCTTCCCAGAGGAATTGGGAGTGGTAATGATACTTTCCTCATCTCCTAAGCTTAGGTTATATGAAAAAACTTATCGAGAAGATGTTTGCGTTTATGCAGACTGCAACTTACGGAGGACAAGGAAGAATTGCAGACTTTGGGTTTAAAAACCCGAAATGGGTCGAGGGAAGGCTTTTAAAACTCAGTGGGAAGGTAAATATATATAAACTCTGAAAAGATCCAACCATCATCTTTTGTGTGTTAATTTTTGTGGTTTTATGAACAGGGAATGATACCATATATGAGCGGTGCGGATCTTGGATTTGTATATATTGGCCCTAAGCAGAAATTCGTGGTACTTTTTAACCGTTTGAGACTGCCTGAGTGACCGATACGCGGTTTTATTGTCTTGGTATATTCACATTTGGCTGTTTCATACACAACGATTATTATAAAGAAGATTCACGTTTGGTTTAGTTTATTTTTGTAGTCTTTTTGGGTAATTTGGATTTAGGAAAAATAGTAGTAGCCAGTTAAAACTAAATATTCTATGGATCAGTTGTATATGGTTTTTATGATCGTTTTGGACTTCAGATTCGGGAAATTTTTGTGTTTCTCAACATCTGAGACACATGGAAGTGATCTTTGGAATCATATCCTCTAAAACTAGTTATATATTGCAGAATCATTAAAGACAAATTTTATGTTATTGCAAAATGTTACTGGCCATTGTTTTTTTCCTTTTCAATTGAAAGTGTTTATGAAATGTTATTTTGTTTTCAATTCAAAAGAAATCACTAGATATTTTTGTGTAGATCCACCCCGAAACAAACCTGAATACGACATGGCTTAAACTACAACAAGGCTTTATATCAGCTTTTAATTAGTTAGTCTCAAAAATGGGATGATTGGAAGTTGGTACCTAATTAATATTGTTATTTAAAAGTGATTGATCTATAGAGCCAGAAATTATAAAACATAAGGACAAATACAATATGTTCAACCATTATTAACTAAACACTTTATAAGTATAATATACCGTTAACACTTTTGACTTTCCCCCACTCCACCATATATCAACGATTTGATTCTGATAAATAAAATATAATACGTATAATGAGACACGGTTGCCGTTCCTCCAAGTCAAATGTCTCAGATCAGCAATACCCTTAAGAGTTTTTTGCTTAAGACTCAAATCTAATTAAACCAAAGTTAATTTTGATTATTAGTTATAAACACAAAACCATGAAAAGCTGATTAATTAATTAATTAGTTGGTTAAATTCTTTCTAGAGAAGTTGTTTTTACCTAAATCACTACAAGTCTACAAATGTTAATATATGGTATTGACTAAAATAATCGGTTGAGTCAAACCATATGACATGAGCATAGATATATACATATTGATAATGATTTATGATTGAAGAAGATTTAGGGAATCTTTCTAAACTTAAATGAAGATCAAACCTAGAACAACCACCCAAGTGGACTATCAATAATTCATTTTATTCTTGCATGGCCCCTTGCAGATAAAAAAATTATAGAAAAAAGACTATTCGTTTTGTTTGTGACTTTGTGTGGTAAAACGTGAATATATTAGAAGAAGAATTTAATCACATAAGATTTTAGAGCTCAGGAACTTCAGTGGCCCATTGGGAAGAAATTAATAGAGCAATTTATGAATTGAACTAGAATTTTTTGTTGAATTACGTCTTAACTATTCAAGACTGATCTAATTTTAAATTCATATATTTGTTTCAAGTCTATGGGAACAAAGGAAAAACACCAACACGTGGGTTAAAAATGTGCACGAACGAAGTACACTACCAAAAAAAAAAAGTGCCCGAACGTACGTGTCTACAAGATATGTCCGTATAAATTGTCGACTGGTCATATAGATAAGAGAAGGCAGCCCAACTAACCGTATAAATTGTCCGTATAATTTTTGCAATGGATTTGGTAATGTTGACTTTTTTTTTTCTATATCTTTAGAACTTTTATGTTGTACGTATTCAGCTACCGAATAGTACAAAAAGAATGTTATGTAGACGACAAAATATACTCCATGTAAAATGCGATTTTTATAAAATTTGAAATATATGGGTTGACAAAATATCACATTTTCTATCAAAGTAAAATATAGGGTCTGATTGTTTGCCTACAGAAGAAAAGAAAAGAAAATATTTATTTTTCTTTCTATTTATACCATTCAAAATGAATTGAGTGGAAAAATATTTCTCCTACTTTTACCAAAAAGTAAAGTAAATATTCCAACTTATTTTTAGAAAGAAAAAAAAAATTCCTCACCTCTTCACTTTTCTTCTCTTTCCTATTCATCAATTTTCTTTTCCTCTCATTTACTCCACAAGCACACCATTCAAAACCATAAAACTTAAAATGGTAATACGAGAAAATATGGTAACAAACTCACATGTTCTATTATGGGTGTGAATGGTAAACAAAAGAAGAATTGAGAGGAATTGAAAGGGATGTAATTGAGAGGAAAAGAAAAGTGATAAATAGGAGTAATTGAGAAGAATGTGGAATGTTATTTTGTTTTTATCATGAATGGGGATATGGAGAAGAATTAAGAGTATTTGATTAAAATATTAAGACATATTAGAGTTGATTGATTGGGGAAGATTTTTAATACAATTTATTTAAAAAACACATAAGAAAGTATATAATTTTATATATTTATTATTTCGATATGTGTGCTACAGATAAGGGATATGTTTTCCACTAGCAAATTTCGGTGGACAGAATTCTTCTACTTTTAGAGTAATTTGCTTTTTCTCTTTTCTTTTCTTTTCTCTTTGACTGGTAAAAAATCAGACAATTTCAAAATATATTTTTTTCTTTTCTACTATATAGGGTAAACAGTCACACCCTATGTCTTTGATTACTTTATCAACATTTACATTTTACTTTGATATCTAATCTTTTGACCTAACCCTAGCTATGAGGGTGAAAGCAATATCTGCTTCAAAACGATATAACTCACAGACATTTCAAGTCTGACAATCTTCTCTTAGACGAAGAGTTATCAAGGTATGCGATTTCTTGATTGCAGAAGTGTAGACTTGCCAATGGATGGCTTCAAAGGTCATTCAACAAACCTTACGACGAGAAGGCACACGTCTTCAATTTTAGGATTGTGCTTTGGGAACTATTTTCTGGTCAAGTCTTGTACGATTCTTCGAGTCCAATCGTGGATGCACATCGACTTATGCAAGGAGGGCGACCTCTTATTCCAGAGAATTTGAGAGAGTGGACCCTTCACGAGAGTCTAAAGGAGCTTCTTCGGAGTTGTTGGAGACATGATCCAGCAAAGTGACATCCCTTCTCTCAACTTGATGTATCTCTTAAACAGATAGATGTATAGTTACACGAAATTGATAAGAAAAAAACAGGAGAGCTCCCTTCGAAGCGAGCGTGTACCTGACTTGCCTCAGCCTCCGTTTTTTCGCCATATAGAAGATTGATGTGCAGCTTAGAGCAGAGCACCAAGTGACGATAGTGTGGCTACAAGAGTTCGCGGGGAGCGTGAAAAACGATAGTGTCGGAAATCCGTCGGAATAAGGGTGTTTCCGACGGATCTTCAATTTCCGACGAGATAGATCCGACGGTGGAGATCCGTCGGAAAAGTGGCTGTTTTCTTGTAGTTGCATAGACGTTTGTGATGGCTTTAGGTCTTGTTTCTTTGAGATAGATCTGCGCATCAGTTCGTTTGGGTAGCAACTCAGGTTTACAGGAGGCTGAGACATACATTGCAGATCTTTTTAAGGATGAACATGCACACATTTTTAGAGGAATAGGTGGGAAAAGAATAAGTGGGATACTTGGCAGTTTGACGTTGACTCTTCACTTTGCAACTCAGTGTGTCCTTGGAGTTCATTCGATACAGCTGGGAGCAGTCGTAGGGCTCGGTGATCTGCCGTCAACGTTTGAGAAGAGGATGGAAACATTATGCACAACGGAGGGAGAATCAGACCGAGCGACATCATTTCTTGTGCTAATTGGATACACAACCACCGTGCCGCCCTGGAATGAAATGTCTCTATCATGCCGAGATTACTGCAGCGCACTTTGATATGCTGAATTAAAAAACGTCATGACTAAAGATTTGCCTTGCCCTAGTACTTTAACTAAGAAATTATCAGGAATTGGCTCAAGAAAAACATCCAAAACACTGACACAAAAGATTAAATTTAAAGGTATATTCCAAAAGATAGTTCCTAAGTTTCAATAATTCCTGAGAATAATGCAAAACTCTTTTATGAACAATGTAATTAAGTGTGACCTAAGAGTTTGTTTACTTGTGCGTGACATGAAATTAAACTAGGAAGAATCTTTCTTACGTTTTCTTTGGTATAATTGGATCCGGTTCAGTTTTTAAAATACCCTAGCTAGGACGCTGCTTACATTCCTTATTTTTGTCCCATTCGTAATGATCATCTAATTAGTAAATATAATTAACTAGGAAAGTGTTCAAGTACCGATAATATAAAACTCTTGCGACTCTTTTTTATATTTCTTTCTTTTTCAACAAAATTATCACAACTTTGTTGTTGACAAAAACCTCATCGCCACATATAAATAGAAGTTCTTAGTCAATATCATTTTCGCATGCAAACTCCAACATTTCCAAGAATATAAAAAGAAACAAATTACTTCAACCAAACAGCGTACGTAGCCAACAAGACATGAGTGAAAAATTCGAAACCGCCGGGGTTTGTACCGGAGCATGGTGGAGCTCCCCCAACGACATGTTCTCAGGCTACTCTCTACCACGTTCCACTGAGATTTTCGTCGATATCGGTGGATTTGAATGGCAAAACATTGATACACTCGAGGCCAACACCTATAACGAGAGCCATCTTAATACTTCTACATACTTGGGGAATACGAATCTCGATTCCACTTCACAAATCTATGTTTCAAACCAATCTAACATGTAAGTCCATGTATATATCTTATGTGATGCAATTTAATGATCTTGATTATTAAGTCTTAACCATTTTTTTTCTTTCTTTCTCTAGTCTTAAAGAAGAAAGATGTAATTCAATAAATAGCTTTCTAGAAGGATTGTTCGATTCGAGTGAGCAACTATCGGTGAAACCAGTACAACTTGAAAGCTTTCACTTCTTTGATGACATTTTCTTGAACGAATCAAGAAGTGTATCAGTCTTTGATCACGAGAATGGAGACAACCCTGAGGAAGAAATACAACCATGCGAGAGTCGAATTAATTGCAAGGTACGTGAACTAGCTATTAATTTAGTCTCTTTCATTGTAGAAAATTTGTCATCTTTCTTTAGATTTTGATGTTGTGATTATTTTCAGAGAGGAAGTGAGAAAATTGAAGAACTCGAAGATATTGAGGCATTACAGCCATTAAAAAGGCCAAGACTCGAGACTCCATCTCAGTTTCCGAGCTTCAAAGTTAGTAACAAAAGATCTTATACCACCTACACTTTTCAGAAATAATCAAAATATTAATCATGAAAAATTAACGCATATCCATGCACAAATTTATATATCTTTGAAATTTTCTATTTTATTTTATAAAGTTCAGATTGTCTAATAAAAAAAGTTTGTAAAGACAAAAACCATTTCTATACATATATATATATATATAGTAAATTAAAAATATTTGTTAGTTTTGAGCCTTCTTATTCAAAAATCAAAATGCATGCTACTTGCAATATATAATGTTTCCAAAAGTATTATCTTAATTTTTCTTCTGATAAAACACAACTTTGGATGATAAGGTTCGTAAAGAGAAACTCGGAGATCGAATCACGGCGCTTCAGCAGTTAGTTTCTCCCTTTGGCAAGGTTTGTGTTATTCATGATCTGTTATATCATTATCCCAATCTACTATATAGCCAGAATCAATTAAGAATTTTTAATTATTCTCGTTATTTTTGTTTAACATTATTTCTGATGTTTATGCAGACAGACACTGCTTCTGTCCTCCATGATGCAATAGAGTACATCAAGTTTCTTCAAGAACAAATCACTGTAAGTTCAGATTCTCCACACTTTAATACTAATTGTTGGTTTAGTTAATTTTATGTTAAAAAAAAACTAATTATTTTCGTATAATAATTTTTAATCTAAAAAAGGTCTCATGTAATCCATACCAGAACTCTAGAGGATCTGGTGAACAGAAGCAGGTACTTAAGTTAGTCTATGGTTAAACAACTCTAGCTATAATCAATATTCAATCAAGTACTTTGTTCTTTGGCTTAATGATAATAAAATTCTTTAATTAATAGTGTTTAGGCACATCAGACAACAATAATCATGATCAAGATTACAGTCCAAGACAAGATCTTCGCAGCCGCGGTCTTTGTCTAATGCCGATTTCAAGTACTTTCTCTGCCTCAATGCCACACTTGGACACCTTGAGTTTGTGGAATCTTCCATCTTGAGAAACTCTATTTTATATTGTTATGATAGAACAAATACAATACATAACATTACGCATGAACGTATAAGCTTGTCCTAAAATTTATAATTTGTAAAGTCCGATGGTAATTTAATTACAAAATGTGATGTCTCATTAGGATGAAGAAAAGATAATGATTTTGTGAGTTTACAATATTTTACTAATCATACAATATGTTGTAATCGTAATTTATATTCAGTCATTCTACCATTTTGGCCTAAAAAGAGAAATTTATGGTTTTCCAGTTAAATATTTTCTTTAAATCAATTTCATCGTAATGGTCACTTTCAGTTTTTTAACATTCACTCAACCAATCAAAACTAAGTTTAAAGGTTAGGATTTTTTTGTGGATTTTGATATAAAATTAGGAAGACGAATCAGAAGTTTTTTGTTGTCAACTAAATTAGTCTATTAATATCTCAATTAAGAAGATCTTTTGATAAAAAAAAATTATTAACTTTAATAAAGCAGCTCCTTTTTATGGTCCTCAAAGGATCTTTTGTTTTTGTTTGTGCGTCCTCAAATCAAGGCATATGATTGAATAAGAAACATAAGCAAACATCTTTTAAGGACTGTTTCCGAAAAATAAAGCATGAACCAACAAAAAAAGACACAACCAAACTTTTTTTTGTAGTCAAATGAAATCATCGTAGCGAATTCAATACTTTTGTTACAAGCACGCCACTATTAAAAAAACGCCTTAATTCGAGTAGACAAGGAATCATAGAGTACAGAGACTGGTTTGTCCGAGTGACTATTGTAGTTAAAAGACAGATTTGTCTTATGGAGGAGTACAAAGACAAAAAAATATTGGATAATATAAATTTATAAATCCATGATTGCTTACACAGAGATCAATCAAATTCTTAGAATAATTTATCTGAAGAAATAATGATTCTTACTGTTGCTACATACATCAACACAGTGATTCAACTAGCAAACAGTATATACATAAATGATTAGTACTGCTTTTCGATTGAAAATATAGGAAAAATGTTAGGCATGACAATTTGAGATGATTATGCCGATAAGAAATTACGCGTACCTGAACTTGACTGTTTAAAGGCACTCGGCAAATCGTTTCCGAATGGATTCATGTAAAAATACTTACAACAAATGGTTAGATTCAACAAAGAAGTGATACAATGCAATGAAAATGAAATGATCGAAATCATCAAAACATCGAAAAAGATTACAATTCTCGTGGTATGATCCGTTTATTTCTTTAAAATGTACAGAAAACAAAAGACCCGGCAAACCCGAAAAGCATTTGCATTTTGCTATGTTGAAAAACCTAAGCCTTTTTGTATTGTTCTTCCTTTCATTTGTACATGAACTACACCAAAGTAGTGAATCCAACACAGCAATAAACCCCAAACTTACCTCCATATCCTCAAAACCGCCACCGAAGACGAAAGGCCGATCCACTTTTCACATTCCGAACCAAAAATCAAGAATTCATTGGATTCCAAGTAAAGTATGGACTAAATTAGTAGCATTCCTCCTGATTTTCTCACTCTCATTATCCTCCAAACCGAAACATATCTCAACAACAGCTTCTCTCTTAACCTCATCGACGATTTCTCGGCTACAACAACATAAACAATTGAGGATAAACAACGAATACTGAATCCCTTTCAAATTCCCATTCCTCAAAACATTAACCAAAACCTCAACAAAACCATTAACTTTACTCATTTCTTCTCTTCCTCCTCTACACTTAACCAAAAGCCCCAAAACTTCAACAGCTCTCTCTAGCCCCGAATCAGCCGCTTCGACCAAAATCGGAACCGACCCGCAATCCACAACCCGTTTTCGATTATCCGAAAACGAACAAAGCGCGTAAAGCGCAGTCGCTGATTCCTTTCTTTCCCGGTCATTCCCTAACCGTAGAAGAGACACAAGAGCAGAAATTGCATCAGGGTAAGACCCAATCGTTGCTTTATTCACTTCTACAACAGCTAAACTCGTTAACAGAGTCGCCGCAATCGCTTTACAATCGGGTGACCCGACCCGTAAAACCGACACAATCCGTCTAATTACACCATCAGCGACTAAACCGACTTTGTTCTCATCTTCTAAACTTAGATTCAATAGCAAAGACAGAGACTTTTCTTGTAAAACCTGATTACACGAGTCAACACAATCCAAAACCGCACGAACCGCACCTGACTCAGTGATTTTCCTCCGAATCAACGAGTCTCGCTTCGTGAGACGGACGAGTCGACTCAGTGACTCGAGTTTTGACTCGTGAGACGACGATCGAGAGACAAGAGTTGAGATTAAGGATTGAGATTGTTGTGTCTTGGGTTTTGATGATTCTTGAGGGGTTACATGAGCGAAGTTTGAGATTAAGCTTCGTAAGGCGTGATTGGGAATTATAGATGGGTTTTCCGACAAGGGAAGTTTTGTGATTGGACAAGTACGATTGCCGGAATCTATCCACCGTTGGATTGAGACCCGGTCGAAAGTATGACCCGATTGGATTATAACCGGGTCGGACATGATTTCGAGTGAGATCGGACATTTGAAATCGTTTGGCAACTCAAAAGCCATCTCAAGTTTTGAACTTTTTCAATGGTGTTGAAATGAGATAGAGATAAGATTGAGAAAGAGACAGAGAGAGAGAAGGGTTTAATAATTTTTGCAGGAGTAGAACAGAGAAACTCAGAAAAAGACGCTTACTTTTCTCCGTCTTTGAAATTAAGAGAGAGAGAGAGGCTCGTGGACGGTGAAGCTTTTGCAGCAATGGCTTTATTTGAGATGACGAAAGTGCCCCTTTGGTTTCGTGGACGTCCGGGTGAGGGTATCTTATATGCCACAAATGGATCAGGTGAAATCACAAATGCCATAGGCATTAATCAGTTTATTTTTTTAATTTAATTTTAATCGAAAAAGAAGTAAATTACAGAAAAACCTATCTTTATTAACATATTTACGACCCAACCAACGTGGATCCGACCCAGATCAATACCGGATCCCCCTTAAATCGGGTTAAAACCGCCCAACTTCCTTTGACGGTTTTTTTTTCAAATCTCGTCTATTAAGTCGGAAATTCGCGGAGGTTTTGAAACAAAAACACAAGATCTTCGAAGGGATTACTTGGACAACCGAAACAAAGATCTTCGAGTAATTGGAACAAGGTTTGTTCAAATTCCGTAATCTTATTCTCGATTTGAGTTCGATTTGAATTTGATTAGGGTGTTTCGTCGATTTGGAAACTAAATTCTGTTTTTTTTAACCCAGAAATGGCACCATCACGGAAGAGGGCGCGTACGAAGTATCCGCAATATGGACTGAAGGATATAGACCCAATTGCGGATGCACCAACTGGTGTGGAACCTCTAATTGTTGCGGAACCTCCAATTGTTCCGTCCGTGTTTGAACACGGTGGGAGTTCAAAAGAAGCCGCCGGAAATGATGAAGAAGAAATCAGTCTTGGAGAAGAAACCGGCGAAGATGAAGAAGAAGAAGGTACTGAAGAAGAAGGGGTTGACGAAGAAGAAGATAACACAAATGATGGTCACGAAGAAAAAGAAGAAGAAGAAAATCATGGTTCTGATTCAGAGGATCTAATGGTATGTGATTCAAAACTTTGTGAATTGGAACAAAAATAATTTGGTATTACTACAGATTACTAGGTATTACTATAGTGTATGGAAACCGTAGGAATTACTAGACATTACTAGGTATTACTATACAAAAAAATAAGGATCCAATTTCAAGAAATTTGTTGTATGATTGCAGGATATGTTTGAGGATCCGTTTGAGGATGACATTCCATTAGAACCTGAATCTATGCGCTTCCAACACACCCACTATACAAGGCAAATAAAGATCCAATCAAGGTGTTTCGTCAAGGAGGCAGTGGAGGCTATCAATGACATTCTAACGACTAGAGAGAAGAGATGGTTTCATAATCACCCGCAATTCAAGCATTTCTTCCACATGCATGTAGAGACAAAGAATTAGGTCCAGGGCATGTGGATGCTCATTCTTCATATGGCTAATCTAGCATCAAGAAGGCAAGCTTGGTTTATTGTGAATGGTGTTCCGATCCGATATTCTATCAGAGAACACGGACTCATCTCTGGTTTATACTGTCACAATTATCCACTTCAATGGCAAAAATTGGGCAGTACAGACTTTGTGGGAGAGCAATTTGGTTGTGGGACAACCATAACCTATGCAGATGTGAAGAAGATGTTCTTGGAGATGAAGGATGTGGAGGGTATTACTTCTGGAAAAAGGTTGCGTATGGCTGTCTTGTACTTCTTATGTAGTGTGATTTCTGGAAAGACAAGGAGAGGAGAAGGAACACCTTCTGTTGATCCTTTCTTCCTTAGAGCTTGTAGTGATCTCGAGTTGTGCAAGACTTTTCCATGGGGACGGTTTTCGTATGATGACAATCTAAGTCAATTGCGCAATTTGTTTAATAATTTCGGAAGTGTCGTTGAGAAAGATGGCTGGTGTTTTCCAGCTTTCAATATTCCTTTGCAGGTAAATTGATTTATGCATTATTGAAACTTTTTTGTAGACATTATTAGGTTCTAAAATAATGATGTTTTTATGTCCTTATATGAAGCTTCTAGCATTTGAGGCAATTCCAGGGTTGAAAAGCAGACACATAGAACAAATTAGAGGAGTAGCCCCTGACTGCCCAAGGATGTGCAAGTTAAAGTTTGCAAAGTGTTCTATGACCGGTTTTCCACTGTCTGAGTTATACGAAACACTAGGGACTACTAAGGTTAGTAATACCAATTTTTTTTTGTCGATGTTGTTATTGTATTGTAATCTTATTTTGGTTTTGTATTTGTTTCTTTTCCTTACAGAATATACAAAGTGTTATGCATACCGAAGATCATGAGAGACCTCTTTTTCACCGTATATTTGATAGTCGAGAGGATGACGTAGACGTCCATGACCCCATTCTTAACAGTTGGATCAAACCTTTGTTGAGAGAGCGTAGGCCGATTTGTTTTGAAAGGTTATACAACCTTGATGTGATTCCTCTAAGAGAGGCTGAGGCTGCGAATGTGGGTGCGGGTGCAAACGAGGCTGCGAATGAGGCTGAGGATGCGAATGTGGGTGCGAATGAGGCTGCTGATGAGGTTGCTAAGGTGTCTGCTGAAGTGGAATCACAAGGGAAAGAGTTGTTCGAAATAAAAAATAACATGGTAAACTTGACTAAAACTGTTGAATCGGGTCTTAAGAAAATCTTTGAATTGCTTGGAGGCCAAGATACAAGGCTCAAGGCTGTGGAATCATTGGTTGAATCACAGAAGTATGGGAGTGATTTTGGTTATGATGAAGAGTGTCATAGATCATGGTACGGTGGTGTTACATCTGGTGGTACACATGTTGGTGTTACCGTTGATAGAGAGGGTTTAGAGAAGGATAAGGAGAAGAAGAGTAGAGCAGGTGATGAAGAGGGTTTAGAGAAGGCAAATGAGAGTAGAGGAGGTGATGGAGAGGGTCAGAATAAGGAGAAGGAGAATGAGAAGGAGAAGGAGAAGGAGAATGAGAAGGAGAAGGAGAAGGGAAAGGGGAATGAGGAGAAGGGAAAGGGGAAGGAGATAGTGACAGATGGTGAGGATGAATTCAAATCATGTGATGAGGATGGGGAAGATATTGACATAGAGGATGTTGAGGCTGAGGCTGAGGCCGAGGCTGAGGTTGAGGCTGCTGAAGATGGTGTCGTGGGGGGGGGGGGGGGGGGGGGGGGGGTGAGAAGAGGATTAAAAAACCATCTGCTGTCTCCAAGTCTCCTTTCACCTTACTCAAGACCAAAAAGAGGCAACAAAAGAAGGAGGAGAAGAAGGCAAAAAAGAAGGCATCGGAGAAGAATGATTGAAAAATCTCCTAATCTATCTACCTATGTATTTGTAAACTTTGTTTAGCTGGTGTGTTTTTGCTGTGTTTCAAACTTTGCTTGTTTGTGTTTTGTTTTTGGTGTTTTTAAAACTTGAAAACTTTGCTTGTTTGTGTTTTGTAAGGATAATGTTCTGATCCGAACTACTAGTCATTTTAGGTACTACTAACACTGAACTACTAGTTTTTTTAGTTACAACTAAGAATGAACTACTGGTACAATTAGGTACTACTAAGACAGAATATGGTAAGATAGTTTGATAGTTTGAGATATAACAACAATACAATAAAAGAAACAACATAGGTTCAAAGTTGAGACATAACAACAAAAGAAACAATATAGTTTGATAGTTTTAGACATAACCACAATACATCATAAGCTATAGGAAATGGATCGTAGCCGATGGGACTGGTTTCCTCTGAAGGCGAATAACCGTGGCCTGAAGCTCAACCACCATCTCCTTCAGTTGAGTAATTTCCCTAGCCGATGCTTCGAGTTTCGCCTCATGGTCTTTTAGTTTGTCCTCTTGGTCTTTCAGTTTGGTCTTGGCAGCGGCAATCTCCTCTACCATAGCTTCGTGGCACCTTTTATAAATGTGACATTCTCCATCCTACACAATCACAGAGCATCAACCAACAATCACAGAACAAGTAGTAAATTAGTAAAGTAGTACAGTTATGCTTACATCGATATCTCCTCTGCAACTGTAGAATTTCTGCCCCTCGTCGGCATGACCCGGTAAGTGAGTTCTAACAACAACTTCGCCTCCACAGTAACATTCAGTCGGAATACCTTTCTCTTCCGGCCACATCGTCGGTATCGGACTTGGGTTAAGGTATGCATCCAAGTCGTCTCCCCAAAATGGCATGTCTTCCTCGGACGACGTGTAGCTATTGTTGGAGCCTGTGTCGAACTCGCCAAAAATATCCACGTTTCTAAACTTTACCATTTCTGGAAAGAAAACATACACTTCCTCTTATCAACCTAAATATATAGTGGATAAACTTCATAAATCGAATTCACCATTCAATTTCTCCAATCACTTTAACTCAAAACCCGAAATTGATGAATGGGTTAGATTTAACCCAAAACCCCCAAATCAATTTCACAATTCAATGTAACCCAAAACCCAAAATCGAGTTGCCAATTGAACTTACTTTTGGTGTTTGTGGGTGCAAATCGGCCGGAATTGATGGATGTGAGCTGAACCTTTAAACGAAACCCGGAATCTTAGATGGGATTGGGAGCACAAATCCGAACCTCCGAACCTCCGAACCTTCACTCTCTCTCGTCGTTGATGCCGTTGTTTTATAAAAATAAAAGGAACAAAATTTTGAAAAAAAACAAAAGGAAAAACACATTTTATAAAAGGTAAGAAAAAAAAAAACATGTGCCACACACGTGCGCCGTCTTTTTTTCCCATAGTAGTCCCTAGTTCCAGAGTATTACGATGTTGTTCATAGTTGTCGGTTTAGGGTTTTTGCTATTTTCGTAGTTGTTCATGGTTTTAGTAGAAGACAATTTAGTTGTCCAGTTCATTTTTGGGATTTGTGCCACATTTCCAAGGTTTCTATGAAATAATATGTCCAATAACACATTTTCTATGAAGATTTGCATCTTCTTGTAGCTAACACTATGAAACTCAACTTATAAGTGTATGGTGGTTTATGGAAGATAAACGAGTTTTGTGTTATAATTGATAAAACTTGTTTTCTATTTTTTTAAAATTTAATTTAGGGTAAGATAAACATCAATTACAATGGTAACTCTTTTTATTTATAAATTTTGATTACTTAATATTTTTTTTAAAAAACTTTTAAGATTAATTATTAAAAATGCAATTAAAATACGAATAATTTTAAAAAAAATATTTTAGTTATTTAAAATGCATATTAATATATTACCAAACTTCAAACACAATTCACGATGAATAGTTTAAATGAAAACCAAATTATAAAACACACATATAACATAGTACTTAGTAGTACAAATACAAGAAGCAGTAGTTCTTAGTTGTCCAGCAAAATGTAAGAAACAAAATACATAACATTCACGGCACAACACTTGGGCCACCATTTCCCACACTACTAGAGCTCATATTCCTGCTAGGTGTCAATTTTAAAGTCCTTTTAGAAGTCCCTTCACCAGTCCCTTGAGGAGTCACTTGCGGAGTCCCTTGAGGAGTTCCTTTAGGAGTCCCTTTAGGAGTCCCTTTACGTGTCCTTTTAGGTCTTCCTTTTGGGGTATTCAGTTGGGTACCTTCTTGGCTCTCAAGGTCAGACATCTTATCTTTCTTCTTCTTCGGTGTTTTTGGATGGGGTTCTCCTTGTGATGGAAATCTTCGCACTCGTCTTCTTCCCCTTCTGTTTTTGTATTCCGGAGGTAAAGCACACATTTCTTCTATGTGTGGGGGAACTAGCCAATCAGAATGATGCGGGACAAGATAAATGGTCTTCTCATAGGCCGATTTCCAATATTCAACCTTGTACTTGTCATCACACAAATCATGTATCTCAAAGCTCTCCGTCCTCGATTCTTGCATCATGAGTGCGTTACGTGCGGACAATGCATGGACACAAGGATATTTGTCAATATCAAAGGTCTTACAAGTACAACTTTTGCTTCGCAAGTTGACCGTATACAATTTTCCATCTTTTCCAACAACACTATATTCAAGCCTCAAAGAGTTCAGCTCGGTCGCAACCAAAAAATACGCCTCCGCACATCTCTTGTGCAATTCGTCATCCACGGTGGGCACTAACCTCTTATCGTAACCAACGGTCTCCTTTCTATGTTTGTTGAACCATTCGGAAATCTTCCCCACAATCGAATCTATCATGGGTAGCAAATTGTAATGTCTTACTTGCTCAAGCACAGCGTTAAGAGATTCAACTGAATTAGTTGTATCAATGTTGTACCTTGCTCCGGGAAAGTAGCACTTCGCCCATTTTTCAACCGCTATACTATCATCTAGATACACTCCTGTTTTAGGATATCTTGTCCTAAAATCATGGTACCTTCTCTCGAACTCAGGAACTGAATAAATCTGAGCAACTTCCCGAAACGTCTCTGCAACTATATCTCTGTTTGTGGCAACTTGCATTTTCACATTTTGGGACAAATGATAGATACAAAACCCATGCAAAACATCATTGTACACCACTTCTACAACCTTTATGAGGCTGTAATTTCTGTCACTCACAAAAACAAGATCAGAACTGTCCGGTATAACTGACTTCAGTGTTTCAAAAAACCATTGCCAACTTAAATTATTTTCACTATCCACTACAGCAAATGCAACCGGATAAGTGTGTTGATTCGGATCTTGAGCTGTAGCAATCAATAGCACACCACCGTATCCAGACTTAAGAAAAGTTGCATCGACAATGAGAACTTTTCTCATTGAGGAATTAAACCCTTCTATGCAAGCTCCTAATGCGATAAATAGAAAATGGAACCTTCCTTGGTCATCTAACACCACTTCTGTTTTTGTGCCACAGTTCACCTTCTCTAACATATGCAAATAAGAGTACAACCTCTTGTATCCTTCAACTGGATCACCACGCACCGCATTAATAGCTTCATTCTTTCCCCTCCAACAAGTAGAATATGACGGTGGCACGCCATACTTTCTTTGTACCAAACCCATCAAAGCTTTAGGTGTTGGCGTTTGCAATAATCCTGAATAATCTTCTTTCAATAAACTAGCGACTAATCCTTGTGTTGCTCTGTTTCTACACTCGTTGCTTTCACTTGCAGTAGCCCGAGAGATGTGTGAATGTTGTTGTAAACCGCAACACAAAACCGAGTAGATCTATTAATCTTTGCAGCATGAAAGTACCGTTGACACCTTTTCTTCCAAAGACGACATTTAGCATATATCTCGTTTTATCGCTTTTCTTTGCGTAGAAGGCAAAAGATGCTTTATGTGCACTTTTCTCCATAAACAATTTCACTTCCTTCTTGTTGTTGAACTCTCTACCAATCTCCAAATCAATTTGATCTTCCCATCCTTTCTTCGACTGATTTATTTCTTCTTCAATTGGAGGCTCGTAAAACAGATTTTCTTCTTCTTCAACAAACTCATTCAACTGATTTTGTTCTTCTTCCTCTCCAATCCTATCTGAACCCTCATCCGAACCACTGCCTTCAGTCTCATTCCCCTCACCACTGTCCCCTTCATTCTCATTACTCTCCCAATCTTTATTAGGTTCATAAAGAGTAAGAGCATTACAAGGATTATCCTCGGAAGGAATATCATCTTTCTCGTAATTCAACCCAACCGAACTACCTTGGTTTCCTCTTGAAACTACAACCTTAGCCTTAACCAACTCTTTTCTTCTTGAGGATACACCTTTCCCCAACTGATTTTTTTCAACCTCCACATGCAATACACTTCTACGATTATTTGTATCCTTTGACATTAGATACACATAAACATCATCATCATCGCATATATATGCTTGTCTCAAAGGTGTTGTCTCCACTGCTATGAAACTCAATTTAAGCTTTGTACTTGCTGAATCAATCCCAACCTTCTTGCATACACCATCCAACAACATCGAATAACTAATTTCCTCCGCGGAAAATTTCTTGAACAATATTGGATACATTTTCTCTTCGCTTGAAATCCATTCATACCCATCTCCGTTCTTCACATAATGTCCTCCATAATCAAAATAGAGAGTTGTGCTCATTGTATCCTGAAAAAAATCATAAAACGTCATTTAACCTACTGAAACTAATCAGTTATCCATCATGAAAACCAGTTGTTCCAAGTATTTCAGTATTCATAGTAATAGTATTTCCCAATATTCCTAGTAATACCCAGTGTTCACCACAATACGTAATGTTCATAGTAATACCTAGTGTTCCCAGTCATACCCATTGTTCATCAATGAGCAGATTTCAAATCGAGCCCTAGATTTTGTTTTCTACGATTGGCACTACGATTCAAATACTTTCTCATCACATTACTGTTGGGGTCGGTATTCACCCCCTCAACATTAACGTCTAAAGACAAGCCAGTTGAAGAAATGTCCCCCGGACTCTTAATGAAGAAGGCGTTACAGAACCTAAGTCTTCCTGCGAAGCGAAGCATGTGGCAGCAGAACGAGCCTAGGTGAAGCCGGAATGGATTGGGACCAGACAGTGTCTACCGCGGCTTCACCCTCAGGAGCCGACCACAGCTTCTGTGAATAGTGCACTGTGAACAGTGCTCGGTGAACAGTACTTGGTGAACAGTGCTCGGTGAACAGTGTTCGGTGAACAGTGCGACCACGCGGTCGGTGAACAGTGCGACCGCGGCTTCGGTGAACAGTGCTCAGTGAACAGTATCTTGGTGAACAGTGCTCGGTGAACAGTACCTCGATGAACAGTGCTCGGTGAACAGTACCTCGATGAACAGTGCCGAGGTGAACAGTATCCGACCTCGGCCTCACCGCCTTGGGACCGACCACGTGCTCGCTGCGACACGACGACCATGGGCTCGCAGCGTCGTGCCGACCCCGGGCTCGCCGGATGGTGTCACTCGCGAGTTCACCTCGATCATTAGTCTTACCAATAACCCGATGCAGTCTCAGGCCCATTGAGCTGAAGGAAGCCCGAAGCCCATGTTGCTGTAGCCGACTCCGCAGAAGCTTAGGAGATGTAACCGCCTTAGGCACGCTATAAATACTTCTTTGTATCAACCCTAAAAGGGATCCGATTTCTTACAGAAGAACTTGTACTCAACTTTTTCACATCAATAACAACATCTCTTTCTCAAACCCTTTGCAATCCTAGCTTACCATAGAAATCTCCGAATTCCCTCACAAACCTTTACAAATTCTAATAGTGTTGGTTTCGACCCCCACAATTTGGCGCCGACTAAGGGGACTCGAGAATTTCTGACACAGAAGAGCTAGGGTTTCACAACACCATCGCCATGTCAGGAAGCGACAGCAGAAGCGGTGACGGATCCTCATCTCACAGAAACAGCGAAGCAAAGGAGGACTCCACAAAGAACACCGCTCCTTACGCCGCCAACAGCCCAGCGGACATCACGGAGATCAAGCAGATGCTTGAGAGGCTCACGAAGAAAGCAGAGGATCAGGAGAAGCATCTCGAGACTACGACGAACGAGCTACAGGCGCTCAAGAAACAGAAGCGCAAGAGGTCCCGAGTTTGCCCAACACGCTTCAGCTTCACCACGCCTCGAGCTATCGAAGGAATCGGCACGGGGAGCTGCCACCTCAGACCAATCGCACAAGAGCAGAGGACTTGCCTCCACCACCGCCTCTTCGGGAATCTGACAAAACTCCCGAGCGTGTGGTAGAAGAATCGGACGAAGATCAACGACCCCGGAGACGAGTCCGAACCAACATAGCTGCTGACAACGCTATGGCCGATGGAGAAAGAACTCCCACCATGGCAGAGTTCTACAGAAGGGAGCAGGAGCGCAGGGCTCCACAAGGCTTCCAGCACGAAGAGATGTATCGAAGCGCAGGGAAGGCTCCCGGAGTCGCTAACGTACTGGAGAAAGCACGGAACACGCCTTTTGCTGAGAACATCCTTAAATTGCTCTCGTCATGACCAAGCTTGTTGATCCCTGTTGGCATCCTCACCCCGTCAAACCGACCATATTGCTCTACCGAACCGAAGCCGCGATCGCATCACACGTCCAGGCCGAAGCCACGTTCGCACCGCTCGCGCGGACCGAAGCCATGCTTGCATCGCACGTCCGGGCCGAAGCCACGCTCGCACCACACGTCCGGGTCGAAGCCACGCTCGCATCACACGTCCGGGCCGAAGCCACGTTCGCACCGCTCGCGCGGACCGAAGCCATGCTTGCATCGCACGTCCGGGCCGAAGCCACGTTCGCACCGCTCGCGCAAACCAAAGCCACGCTCGCAGCGTCCTCCCGGATCGAGCCCGTGCTCGCGACGTCCATTCGAGCCGAGCCCGTGCTCGTGCATCTTCTTTCCGAGCATGTCAACATCAAATCAGGCTCACCGACAAATCAGACCATCCCGCTAGCTCGCAGAATCTCTCTCTCTCTCTCTCTCTCTACCTTGTAATTTCCGAAATTTAATCTTTTAGCTCTGCGACTCGATTGAGTAACTCGCCTGACTCGCTACTGTCTTTCTCTTTTCATATCGCAGAGATTGTTATACAAGCTCAGGCCCATCTCCGAATCAAGTTAACAACACGGGCATAACATCTGCTTGAAGTAGCTCGTAAGCATGACACCGACACCTCGCCGAAGCAAAGAACGTCTTGCTAAAACTGCAAGTTAATCAACCTTGCAAGATGATGATTGAAGCTCGCAACTCCTCGACCAGCTCTTCTTTGCCCCACCGAATCATAGACATGCGAGTTCATAGTAACCACGGAGCAACGATGCGAGCTCAGACTTGTCTCGCAGGATCTTCCCAAGATCGAATCAACTAGATGATGCAAGCTCGTACTTCAAATCAACCATGCTACAGCTACAGGTCGCGTAGCCTCGTCTGCAACCTTGCAGCTCGTCATCAACAGCACGATCGTCTTTTTGTTTCAAAACCACTTCGCAAGCAACGAGAATCAACATCGCAAGCTTGATTATGCTAAGATCCACCTCGTGGAGCTCGCATCCACGGTCACCACCGATTTCCACCTCGCGATCACCTTGACGTTACTTCTCTAAAGTTCAACACGTGAGCTCGCCGACCAACAACCTCCGCGAGTTCGACGTCTCTAAAAATCTGCGAGCTCGTCCTCTCCTAGTCAGCCTCCTTGATTGAATCCCAAGTCTGCGAGCCCAGTCCACCAACGCAAATTCGCAGCACCCGTTCACCTCGCTGCGACACCGTTCAACTTCGCCGACCTCGCAGGCTCCTCTCTAACAAAAATCAATGGTGCAAGCTCGTCTAAAGTTCTCAAGCCCTTCTTCTCTAAAGTCAACCTCATCGAGCTTGTCTACTATGCAATCGACCTTGCCACCGCGACTACGTCTCCAAGCTCGCAGCTCGACAAGACAAGTCATCTCGAGTTCGTGCTCGTCTTCATCTTCCACCTCGAACTCGCGCTCGTCTTCAACCTACACCGTGAGCTTGCACCTCACGATTGAGCTCGCAACCTCACTGCGCCGAGTCAACTCGCGGAGCCTCACACTGAGTCAACTCGCCCACTACGCCAGCTAAGAGCAACCACCTTATAATCTGATCTCCGAATCAAATCATATACGCGAGCTCAAGCCTCTCCACAAGTTCGCCTTGCGGGCTCTCTTAAGCACAAGATTGACCTTCATTAAAGAAGGGGTTCACCAACCTCAAAATTGAGCTCCATCTTGTACCACTCGAACCCCAATCACCTCGCTCCGCTCGGATTCACCTTACTCTCACCACCACAACAAATCAAACCTGCGGGCTAACCGAATTCACCTTGCGAGCTTGTCTACTTGACTGGACCTCGGCGTCAATTTCAATACTGAGCTGGTGGCAAAGCACAACCATCTTCACTTCTTCACCTCGTGGGCTCATCAATACTCAAGTCCACCATGCAGACTCATCGATACGCCTATCTCACCTCATGGAAGCAAAACGTATCTGCAGCGACTACGGCACCAGCACGGCAAAGACTCAGAGCGAGCAAAGCTCTCACCTAGAGCGGCGACGCCACGGTCAACACCGCCGTGCTCATCGCGTTGAATTTTTCCTACAAGGCCAAGTTTGTTGTCTCACCTACGTACAAGTCAACAATGAAGATCAAAATTCAACAATGAAGGTTAAGCAAGCAAGCAAACAAAACACCCACCCAGACTGCGACGCCACCACCTTTTTCGAAGCACAAGCCTCGTTACGAACGAGCTCACTCGATCTCCTCCGCCTTCAGGGGGGGGGAGTGAGTCCTTTGACAGTCTCTAGACGACTTCAGTTACCCTCTTTTGTCTAAAAGGGGGGGGGGGGGAGTGGGGTACCCGTATGCCACTCCTTAACAAAATTATTGACTACTCTATCGTCAATCGCTAACACTCGCTACAGCACTCATCATGAGAACAGATAGTTCCTTTTGAGGAAACTTGTCCTTTTTGGACCGATCACAGCTTTATTCGAGTAGAGTCGTTCTGTATCTGTTGTTGCTGGCCACATCAACAGTGCAGAGATACGAACACTATGACATCCACAACGGATACAGCGCGCTATATAAATTCAAATGACCTCCGTTCAGATTATACTTGAACGTGTCAAGTGACCTCCGTTCAGATTATACTTGAACGTGTCACTCCGAAACTCAGGACAAGCGCTGGTCTAAGTCAAATGACCTCCGTTCAGATTATACTTGAACGTGTCAAGTGACCTCCGTTCAGATTATACTTGAACGTGTCACTCCAAAACCCAGGACAAGCGCTGGTCTAAGTCAAGGTGATCTTGCTCTCAGACAGACGTGTCTAGAAGAGCAGTACCATTTTGCAAAGCCCAACAGCAACGTTGGCAGATAAAGAGCGTGAGCGCATTTGCGTTTTCACAGTCTCAACAAAAGCCTCATCCATGAGCAAACAAAGCCTCGTTCATGAGCAAACAAAGCCTCATTCATGAGCAAACAAAGCCTCATCCGTGAGCAAACAAAGCCTCATTCATGAGCAGACAAAGCCTCATTCATGAGCAAGCAAAGCCTCATTCGTGAGCAAGTAAAGCCTCATTCACGAGCAATTGACCAAGAACGAGCCTCATCCATGAGCAAATAATTTCCACTATACTGCAACAATGCAAACAGCTTCAACAAGCACAATAAGAAGTCTTCAAACCTTCGATCAAACACAGGGTCTTATGGCCTTCAGTTCACAAAGCCCAACATCAGTGTTGGCAAACACATGACAAACAATGCATAAACAGCTCAAAGAATTCCTAAGTATAGGAACAACATCAACGATATCTAAAGCGAGTACATAACTCCAAAGACCAGCAAGGTTCATCATACGATACAAAAGCTATAGAGTCACCCCGCACTCGCCACAGCGCAAGGATCCAAAATGTCAGTAAGGATACAAACCATCCAATGCTACAACTGAAAGTCATCAAATCCGACAAAGGTCTTAGAAACAAAAGTCACAATCAAAAGAACAACAGTCGCTCATCAGTCACTCATCTCCATCAGCTACATCAGCATCCTCTGAGATCTCTAAGGCTTGCCTCACGATAGAGAAAAGCTCATCAAACACATCACGAGCATCGTAGATCGGGATCTTCATCTCAACCGAAAGCCCCGCTGCGGCATTCAAAGTCAGACCATCGGGCTCACGGAGACGCTCAATGAGCTCCAGGCTCTCATTAATCTCAGCAAAGGTCCAGCATGTTATCCTTTGCCGTCTCCTCAATCTTAGCGTCACTGAGACATTCAGCATCCAACAGCTTACTCCTAAGCAAAGATATCCCCTCCTTGTCCTTCGCATGCCTCAACAGCTTGCCGCTCAACTCTTCCTCCTTCTTCTTCACAGAAACAACGTCATCCTCAAGAGCTCGGTTCCTCTCAGCAAGCTCGATGTTGGCCTTCTCGGCCTCGCTGGGCTCCTTGTCGCGAGAGCGAGAGTCCTCTTCGAAGTAAAAGGCCAGTTGGTCTAGCTGAGCAGAGGGTTGCACGTAGAGGAAAGGAAAGGGAAAGGTATTATATCGAAAGTAGCTAAGTACCAAGCGACCACGCGCTCGCTCTCACTCGGGTCTGTGATCACGCGCTCGCTCCCACTCGGGTCTGCGATCACGCGCTCGCTCCCACTCGGGTCTGCGACCACGCGCTCACTCACACCCGGGTCCGCGACCACACGCTCGCTCTTACACAAAACCGCGGACACGCGATCAGTTTCACTCCACACCGCGATCACGGGGTCGGTCCGAGTTGGGAGCACGACACCGCCGATCCACCATGATCAACCGAACCAAGTTTCATCTTATCTATAACGGGACCAAATCTACATTAGCCCAAAACAAAGATCAAAAAGTAATTTTTGGTACTTTTCCATCAAGAACAAGCTTAATTCCTAAACAAGCTTCAAAGGAGATTCTCATCATATGGCTATTACCCGGAAACGTCATTGACGTTAGCAATCGCATCACAGAGTCTTAAAACCTCCATAAAGAATACGAAGTCTTAAAATCTTCGAGAGGAAAAAGAAAAATCCTTCCTGCATGAATTTGCAGCAGCTTCAGCAGATAAAGCGAGAAGTCTTAAAATCTTCAAAACGCTTACGGAGTCTTAAATCCTCCTGCATAAAGCCACTCTTATTAGAGATAAAGTCATAAAAGACTACAAATAAACTAAGTCACAAGTAAGAGGGGAATGATGACTCATCAGCCTCCTCGTCCTCATCATTAAGGGGGAACGAGAGTCCAATTCCACCTCCACGATCCATCGAGTCCTCATCACCACTAAGCCTCCTCTCCTCCTCGACCTCCGCTAAGTCATCAAAAGCATCCTCATCACCCTCATTGGATCCGCCAAGGCAAGCTCGTGGAACGGTGATTTTGCTACGGAGACAAACACGGATTTCGGCATTCTCGTGAGACGCGCTCGATGACGCCGTAAC
The DNA here is from genome assembly GCA_963576765.1 of Draba incana. Taxonomy (NCBI): domain Eukaryota; kingdom Viridiplantae; phylum Streptophyta; class Magnoliopsida; order Brassicales; family Brassicaceae; genus Draba; species Draba incana. The sequence continues at coordinate 32,416,394 of OY755212.1, read as the reverse complement.
CTTGTCATCGTTTTGGCTCGGCGTCGCGATCATACTCGGAGAAGCGACAGTGCGATCGGTCGGGCTCGGAGTCGCGACCATGCCATCGGTCCCGATCGCGACCGCACGATCGGTCTCCAATCGCGACCGAGTGATCGGTTTGGCTCGGGATCACGACCACACGATCGGTCTCAATTACGATCCCGCGGTCGGTTTGGTTTGGGGTCGCGACCGTGCGATCGGTCCCAACCGCGACCACGGGGTCGGTCTCAACCACAATCACAGGATCGGCTCGAGACGGAGCAAGCCTGAGGAGAAGCTTTAGCTAAACCCGAAGAAGATGGACCAAGGCCAAGCAATGGCAAGGGATCCACAATGAACCAGGTTCCTTGTTCAAATCCCCTCATCACTATGCGTGGCACTCTTTTCCCTTAAGTAGAGGTTTTGTCCCAAAGGGTTTTCCCTACTAAGGTTTTTAACGAGGCCACCATCTAGTGTCTTCCAAGTTCATGCTCCACATTGCTGTATGAACTTGAGGGGGAGTATTGAACAAGATGAGTACTTAAGCGTACTGCAGACAAGATAGGCAGACACCTTGACTTCAGACGGTAATGCTAATATCTAACAAATCTTCAAACTCGGCACTGTTAGCTCTAACACTACCGAGCTGGGGGGCTAACTGTTGGGGTCGGTATTCACCCCCTCAACATAAACGTCTAAAGACAAGCCAGTCGAAGAAATGTCCCCCGGACTCTTAATGAAGAAGGCGTTACAGAACCTAAGTCTTCCTGCGAAGCGAAGCATGTGGCAGCAGAACGAGACTAGGTGAAGCCGGAATGGATTGGGACCAGACAGTGTCTACCGCGGCTTCACCCTCAGGAGCCGACCACAGCTTCTGTGAATAGTGCACTGTGAACAGTGCTCTGTGAACAGTACTCGGTGAACAGTGCTTGGTGAACAGTGCTCGGTGAATAGTGTTCGGTGAACAGTGCGACCACGCGGTCGGTGAACAGTGCGACCGCGGCTTCGGTGAACAGTGCTCAGTGAACAGTATCTTGGTGAACAGTGCTCGGTGAACAGTACCTCGATGAACAGTGCTCGGTGAACAGTACCTCGATGAACAGTGCCGAGGTGAACAGTATCCGACCTCGGCCTCACCGCCTTGGGACCGACCACGTGCTCGCTGCGACACGACGACCATGGGCTCGCAGCGTAGTGCCGACCCCGGGCTCGCCGGATGGTGTCACTCGCGAGTTCACCTCGATCATTAGTCTTACCAATAACCCGATGCAGTCTCAGGCCCATTGAGCTGAAGGAAGCCCGAAGCCCATGTTGCTGTAGCCGACTCCGCAGAAGCTTAGGAGATGTCACCGCCTTAGGCACGCTATAAATACTTCTTTGTATCAACCCTAAAGGGGATCCGATTTCTTACAGAAGAACTTGTACTCAACTTTTTCACATCAATAACAACATCTCTTTCTCAAACCCTTTGCAATCCTAGCTTACCATAGAAATCTCCGAATTCCCTCACAAACCTTTACAAATTCTAATAGTGTTGGTTTCGACCCCCACAATTACTTACCAATGCAAATTTCTAATCGACCCAATTACAATAGAACAATGACCATGCATAGAAATCAAAATCCAATTCAAGCACATCAATTTGGGTATTTTCATTTCTCATTCGAACTACCAAAAATTGGTTACATAACTAACCAACTACTTCGATTAGAGCTACCATTAAGAGAACTCACTCAATTAAGCTTCAACGAGTTGGAATGGAGCTAGAATCCGAGCTTGAGCTTCAATGGAGGGTACGTTTCCGATGTATTTGGTCGGAGAAGAAGAATAAGATTCAGGCTCTCTGATTGGTTGATTTTTGTGTTTTTGTTTTTAATTTTTTAATTCAGTTTTTTAGGTTTTTTGGTAATTTCACAACACCCTTAATGATACAAGATAAGAAGAAGAGGACATTGTGGCATTTCGGGTTTCATCATGGTTTTGTGATTTGGTTTTTGGAGATTATGGCATATAAGATTTTGTTGGGTACTGATGATACCACTTGTTCTAGAAAGCTTTGGTTTCTGTTCACTTAAGATCTCGGAGACATTTGGTTTCTTTTTTGTTTTTGAAAGTCAAGAATTTTAGGCATATCACGTGATTCACGTCTCTTAATAAAAAACATAGGCTTTTTGGTTTTTTTTTTTTTTTTTAAATAATTGGGCTTATTCTTATGTTGTACTCAATATACTTAGTTGTGTTATTAATTTTTCAGAGTTTGGTGAAAGCTATTCACAATGTTCTGCCTCAAGGTGAACATCATCTATGTGCTAGACATATTTTATGAAATTGGAAGAGAGAGATCACGGACAGAGAACTTGAGCGTTTGTTTTTGAAAATAGCAAGGTCGCACACCAAAAGAGAATATAATGCGAATATGCAAGCATTGATGAAATATAATAAAGGTGCGTATGATTCTCTGCAAAAAAACTTCTCCTTAGTAATGGTCTAGAGCATACTTTAGAGTTAGTTCCTCCTGCAATAACGTCTTAAACAATTTGAATGAGTCTTTCAATGGAACCATTCGTGAACCAAGAAGAAAACTTCTATTAGATATGTTAGAGACTATTAAGAGACAAGTTATGGGGCGTACTTTCAAGAGGAATAGGTTGTCTAATAGGTTGAAGACAATGTTGACAAAGAGTGCACACACTGAAATAGAAGATGCTAAAACTAAGAGTAAGGAGTGCATTAAGTATTTAGCCATAGGAGATCGGCATGCGGTAAATCTTAATGGTATTTGTTATTCTGTGAACATGAATTTGAAAACATGTGGTTGTTGGAACTGGGAGTTGGTTGGTATACTTTGTCTTCATGTTGTTTATGTTATCACTGTAAACAAAACAACCTGTTACAGATTTTTTTTCTCACTTTTACACTACTTAGACTTGGACAAAGACATATGAGGAGAATATTCAGCCTTTGAAAAAGTGAGATAAACTGGCCTCGTCATAATAGGTCAGGTGTCTTACCACCTGGTAATAGGAAAGGCAATCCTAGTAGGCCATCTACTCATGCTAGGAAGAAATAACGATTTGAAACTGCATCATCTTCAAGCAAGACCAAGTTATCACGTGAGAATCGAGTAATGACATGATCAAATTGTAAAAGAGAAGGGGATAACAAGCTGAATTGTTCCAATCCGACTGTCCTTCCTCCAACAAAGAGACCAAGGGGGAGACCAAGGAAGATTCATGTTTTTTTTTGGTTTAGACTTATCCCATATTATCTTTGTTACTAGCCTGAGAGTGGACGGAGGTGTAACATCCCGAAACCGAATTCTAGGAATTTGGACGGGGTGTCGATCGACACCAGTGGTGGGTGTCGATCGACACCAATATTTTTGGTCGATTTCGGTTAAGTTTAATCGCCCGGTTTGCGAGTCGGTTTAGGGAGAAACCTAGGGCTCGAGTATTTAAGCCTTTTTGCCGAGTGTGGCCGTGTTTCAGAGGAGGAGAAACAGTTCTAAAGGTTGTTGGTGAAGATTTCGGTGATTCGAGGAGCTTTTGTGATCCGTTCTTCATCGTTCTTCGCGGGATAGTCTCGTGTAAGTGTTTGTTCGAGAGTGTGGTGTTATCTCAGTGAATTCCAACGGAGATCGTGTTGTTTCCTCGCTGATTCGTCGCTGTTTCTCTCGTTCTTCGTGTTCTTCACGTTTTTCACTTTTCCTCCGAGTAATCGAGGTGAGTGCGTGATCGTGATATGGAATTAGGTTATTAGGAAATTTGATTGGTTGTTTGCGATGAATTGGAGTGGTTTCTGGGTTGATTCTGTGTGATTATTGTGTTTTGGAATCGTGTTGATCGGGTGATAGAATGGAACTCGAGTCGCGAGAGGATAAGATTCGGTTCAGGTTCTCCCGAGAGGTGTCGATCGACACCTAGTGGTAGTGTCGATCGACACCACTGTTTTATGATCTCGAGGATCGTCTGCTTGTGAAGCGTCGATCGACACTAAGTGGTGGTGTCGATCGACACCCTCTGTTTTAATATTGAATTGGTGTAATTGTTGTGAACTGTTGTTGATCGCGTAGAATTGATAATCTAATTCCTATTATATATCTGGTAGACGGGATGACCGCTCCACTAAGTATTTATAAAATACTTACGCAACTGTGTTTTTCCCTTTGAGTTGCAGGTAACAGAAATGCGTGATCGCGGAATCAAGGCCGGCGAAGGGGATGATAGGATGTTTTTATTTGCTTCTGTTAGTCTAGTAGAACCTGGTGTTTAGGTTGCTAGATTTTTCTTATTGTTCTGGAATTGGAATTATGGAATTGAATTGCTGGTTTAATGATTTATTAATTTATGGATTTATTTTTATGAGAACTTCTGCAATTATTAAAAAAAAAAAAAATTGGGTGTTACATTTTGGTATCAGAGCCTAGACGTTTCTAGGACATTGGAATTGGATGAATTGAGACTATGTGGTTGATTGTTTATTGGTGGTTAGACAATTAGTAGTCTTAGATCATCCCCTTCGGCCTTTAAAGAGATTCCGCGGTAAGTTGTGTTTTAATTGTTTGTGACTTCTCGTTTGCTTATGTTTCCTGTCCTGTGTGGTAGATGGATACTGGAGCGAGAGGTCGTGGTCGTGGCTTAGTGCCAGAGTCGTCTAGCAGCATTGCTGCATCATAGACACATCAGGTGGAGACCGCGAGTGAGACCAGTGCCAGTGTGGCTGTCAGTACCGGGAGAGGCACCGGGAGGAGTGCTCGTGGTGGTGCTGTTGGTGCCGGGAGAGGTGCTGGTAGTGGAGTGGGCCCAGGTGGGGGTGCTGCTCCAGCTCAGGGTCGAGATGATGTCATCATGGAACTTCTGACGCAGCTGTTGGAGCGGTTTCCGGCGGCGGCTCCGGTACCGGCTCCAGCAGTACCTCCGGTGGTGGAGGGGCAGCAGAGAGCTGCAGAGGTTGAGCAGCCGAGAGCTGCAGTTGTTGAGCATCCTCCCTATCTCGTGATGATGGGACAGATGCAGAAGATTGGTACGCCTTTCTTCACTGGCAGAGTTGGGCCAGAGGGGGCCGATAAGTGGCGCTTGAGAGTGGAGCGCAATTTTCGGTCGATCCGATGTCCTGCAGAGTATCGGGTAGAGTTGGCTGTGCACTATTTGTGCGAGGATTCGCATAGCTGGTGGAGATCATTGGAGTCCAGGAGGGCTGTTTGGACTTGGGATGAGTTCGTGGGCGAGTTCAATGCCAAGTTCTTTCCTCGAGAGGCTTTGGATTGCCTGCAGATGAGGTTTATGGAGCTGTCTCAGGGAGCGAGTTTAGTTCGAGAGTATGATGCCGGGTTCAGCAGACTTCAGGTTTATGCTAGTCAGGGCATGACAGATGAGCGGACCCTTATGCAGAGGTTCTTGCAGGGGCTTCGGATGAGTATCAGGACCCAGTGTCGGGGTTCGGTGTACGCCTCGAGGGCGGAGTTGGTGGAGCTTGCTGCTTCGATCGAGGAGGATCAGCGTGAGCAGAGTGGTTCGGTGGTTGTTCCATCGGTGGCGGTTCCATCTGTAGCTGCTCCTGCTGTTCAGCCAAGGAGACAGCAGCAGCAGCAGCATTCTCGGAGTTCTGGTTCTGGCAAAGGCGGCAAGCCTGCGCAGGGTCAGAAGAGGAGATTCGACGAGGTTTCTGGAGGAGGGCAGAGCAGTCGTGCTTGTTATGGATGCGGGAGCACTGAGCATCGAGTGGCTAGTTGTCCCAAGAGGGAGGCATCTCGGGATGCCAAGGTGTGTTTCCATTGCCGAGAGCCGGGGCATATCCGTCCGATGTGTCCTAAGTTGCAGCAGATGGCGGTGGCAGCAGTTCAGACAGTGGCAGGGCAGGAGGTGGCTCAGTTGGCAGCTGTGCAGCCGTTGGGTCAGATTGGGCCGGCACCGCGAGTGTATGATCCTGCAGAGGCGAGGCAGCCGGGCAACGCGCAGATCACAGGTAAAATTTTAGACTTTAACGTTGTTAATTCTTAGTGGTAGAATTTGTGTTATGTCTTTTACTTTGCATGTGGTAGTCGTTAGGGTTCTCAACACATGTGAATTGTGTAGGGACCTTATTAGTGGGAGGGTTTGAGTCCCACGTTCTTTTTGATTCTGGAGCATCGAACTGCTTCATTACTCCAGAGCATGCCGAGCGCAGTGGCATTTGGAGCAGAGATGGTGAGCTTTCGGGCCTGGTTAAAGTGGCTGGAGGTGGATTCCTGGTTACACCGGCCGAGCTAGAGCAGTGGATGTTCAGATTGTTGGGCAGTCAATGCCGGCAGATTTAGTGATTAGTCCGGTGGAGCTGTACGACGTGATCCTTGGGATGGACTGGCTGTCTTTCTATAAGGTTCATCTGGACTGTTTTCGAGGCAGAGTCGCTTTCGAGCGAGAGGCAGGGAAGTTAGTGTTTCAGGGCGTGAGACCTACTTCCGGGAGTCTTATAATCTCGGCTATTCAGGCGGAGCAGATGATAGCGCGGGGTTGTGAGGCTTACTTGGCGGTAATTTCGATGCCGGAGTCTTGTGGTGAGGTTGCTATTGGGGAGAACCGAGTTGTTCGGGATTTTGTGGATGTTTTCAGTAGCTGCAGGGATTGCCGCCGTCTCGGTCAGATCCTTTCACGATTGAGTTAGAGCCCAGGACAGCTCCGATTTCTAAGGTTCCTTACAGGATGGCTCCAGCAGAGCTAGCGGAACTGAAAAAGCAGTTAGAAGATTTGTTGGTTAAGGGTTTTGTGCGACCGAGTGTATCACCGTGGGGAGCGCCGGTTTTGTTTGTGAAAAAGAAGGATGGAAGTATGCGGTTGTGTATCGACTACCGAGGGTTGAACCGGGTCACTGTGAAGAACAAGTACCTTCTCCCGAGGATTGATGAGCTTTTGGATCAGTTGAGGGGTGCTACTTGGTTCTCCAAGATAGACTTGGCGTCGGGTTATCATCAGATCCCTATAGATGAGGCAGATATTCGTAAGACAGCGTTCAGGACGAGGTACGGACATTTTGAGTTTGTAGTTATGCCTTTTGGTTTGACAAATGCGCCGGCGGCTTTCATGAGTTTGATGAACGACGTATTCAAGGAGTATCTGGACGTGTTCGTTATCATCTTCATTGATGACATTCTGGTTTATTCGAGGAGTCCCGAGGAGCACGAGGCTCATCTGAGGTTGGTTTTGGAGAAGCTTTGAGAGCAGAAGCTGTATGCCAAGTTGAGTAAGTGCAGTTTTTGGCAGAGACATATAGGATTCCTCGGTCATGTTGTATCTTCAGAGGGCGTTTCAGTGGATCCGGCGAAGATAGAGGCTATCAGGGATTGGCCTAGACCGTGTAATGCTACCGAGATCAGGAGTTTCTTGGGTTTGGCAGGTTATTACCGGAGGTTCGTCAAGGGTTTTGCGAGTATGGCGCAACCGATGACAAAGCTGACCGGTAAGGATGTTCCATTTCTTTGGTCGCCTGAGTGCGAGGAGAGCTTTGCGAGGCTCAAGGAGATGTTGACTAGTACGCCGGTATTGGCATTACCCGAGCCGGGGAAGCCTTATACCGTGTACACTGATGCTTCAGGAGTTGGTCTGGGTTGTGTTTTGATGCAGGAGGGCAAGGTCATCGCGTATGCTTCGAGGCAGTGGCAGGGTAGTGAGCGTAATCGCCCTACGCATGATCTTGAGTTGGGAGCTGTAGTCTTTGCTCTGAAGATTTGGAGATCGTACCTTTATGGTGGGAGGGTGCAAATCTTTACGGATCATAAGAACCTGCAGCATATCTTCACTCAGCCGTTGCTGAATATGAGGCAGAGGCGTTGGATTGAGTTTTTGGCAGATTACGATCTGGAGATTCTGTATCATCCGGGTAAGGCCAACCAGGTGGCTGATGCTCTGAGTCGGAGGAGAGTTGATTCGATTCGGGAGCAGGAGGTTGAGGCCTTAGTGGCCGAGGTTAGCACTTTGCGTTTGTGTGCTACCTCGCAAGAGCCTTTGGGCTTGGAGGCAGTTGATCAGGCAGATCTGTTGAGTAGGATTCTTGCGGCTCAGGCGAGTGATTCTGGTTTAGTGGCTGCGTCGCGAGCAGTCGGGTCTGAGCATTTGGTCTCTTCGAATGGGACGATTCTGATTCGTGGGCAAGTTTGTGTACCTCGTGATGAGGGCTTGAGGCAGGAGATTTTGAGTGAGGCTCATGCGAGCAAGTTCTCGATTCATCCGGCCGCGACCAAGATGTATCATGATCTCAAGCAGTATTATCACTGGGCCGGGATGAAGAGAGACGTGGCAGCTTATGTGTCTAAGTGCAACACGTGTTCGTTGGTCAAGGCCGAGCACAAAGTTCTGTGTGGCAAGTTGCAGAGTTTACCCATTCCTGAATGGAAGTGGGATTTGATTACGATGGATTTCGTGGTTGGTTTACCTACGTCGCGGACGTATGATGCTATCTGGGTGATCGTAGACCGATTGACCAAGTCAGCACATTTTTGGCCATTAAGAAGACCGATGGAGCGGCTAAGTTGGCTACAAAGTTTGTGCGGGAGATTGTGAGGCTGCATGGAGTGCCAGCCAGTATTGTTTCTGGTCGAGATCCCAGGTTCGCATCAGAGTTCTGGAGAGCCTTTCAGGCAGAGATGGGCACTAAGGTGCATATGAGTACAGCTTATCATCCGTAGACTGATGGGCAGTCTGAGAGGACTATTCAGACTATGGAGGATTTGCTGAGGATGTGTGTTCTGGATTGGGGTGGTCAGTGGTTCGACCACTTGGGATTGGTTGAGTTCGCGTATAATAACAGCTTTCAGGCGAGTATCGGGATGGCTCCTTTTGAGGCTTTGTATGGGAGGCCATGTAGGACGCCTTTATGCTGGACCCAAGTGGGGGAGCGCAGTATTCATGGAGCTACCTATGTTCAGGAGACGACAGAGAAGGTTCGTATTCTGCGTCTGAACATGAAAGAAGCTCAGGATAGACAGAGGAGTTATGCGGATAAGCGTAGACGTGAGCTTGAGTTCTCAGTGGGAGATCGCGTGTATCTCAAGATGGCTATGTTGAAGGGCCCTAACAGATCCATAGCAGAGAACAAGCTTAGTCCGAGATTTATGGGTCCGTTTCCCGTGGTGAAGCGAGTTGGACCGGTAGCGTATCGGCTAGAGTTACCTCCGATCATGAAGGCATTTCATAAGGTTTTCCATGTGTCGATGTTGAGGAAGTGCCTACATGAGTCCAAGGAGTTAGTGCCAGAGATCCCTGCGGATCTTCAGCCAGATTTGATGGTTCAGGCGGTTCCTGTGAGGATTCTCGAGAGGAGGGTCAAGGAATTGCGTCGGAAGAAGATCCCGTTGTTGCGCATTTTGTGGGATTGTGGCGGTTGCGAAGAGGAGACTTGGGAGCCAGAGGCAAAGATGAAGCTGAAGTTCAAGAAGTGGTTCGACAAGCAGGTCACCATTTGAGCTTAGTTTCCTTTGTGGTTCTAGTTTCTTTTGGCCTTTGTGCCGGTATGGTTGTTGTTTTGGTTCATGTATTTTTCGTTTTGGTTGTAACGATATACATTTTTTTTTACGGAATTTATAAGATGGAGTTTTCCTTATCTATTTTCCGTGTCCTTATGAGATGTGTGGTTCTTATAAGCATGTTGTGGATTGACCAGTTTGGGTCGTGTTCTCAATGGTATTTCGGGTCGGAAATATCGAGATAGGCCAAGTGGGGCAGATCTAATCATAGATGTTAGTAAATGTTATTAGAATTTAATACTCTAGGGATAGTGGTATTCCTGAATAACTCATTACAATTTTGAAGACGGTGGGTCTTCGGCGGTCTACTTGTGACAAGTGGGTCACGGTATTGTATCGTGGGATGCAGACTTATCTGGGACAAGTGGGTCTCAGGATAAGTATCAGGAGATGGTGGGTCTCTTGGAGGGAGTGAGTTTCCCTGCATTCTTTTATGGAGTTGGTGGTCTCCAGAGGCTTGTGTGAGACGGGTGGGTCTCAGTATGAGTCTAGAGGGAAAGTGGTTCCCGGTATACCATTGGTGGTTGGTATATTTGTTGCTAAGGGATGCGTCCCGAGAGCAAAGTAATGAGTTAGGAGTAATAAATGTCTAGGAAGCGTGGATATTAACATAAGAATTAGATGAGAGTTTAGGGATCGGGTGAGGATCTCTGATGTGATGACCAAGTGGGGTCAAACTTTTGGTCTTGGATAGACGGCTTGAGGGATTCGAGGTGAATCCAGGATAGTGGGGGAGAGTTGTAACATCCCGAAACCGAATTCTAGGAATTTGGACGAGGTGTCGATCGACACCAGTGGTGGGTGTCGATCGACACCAATGTTTTTTGTCGATTTTGGTTAAGTTTAATTGCCTGGTTTGCGAGTCGGTTTAGGGAGAAACCTAGGACTCGAGTATTTAAGCCTTTTTGCCGAGTGTGGCCGTGTTTCAGAGGAGGAGAAACAGTTCTAAAGGTTGTTGGTGAAGATTTTGGTGATTCGAGGAGCTTTTGTGATCCGTTCTTCATCGTTCTTCGCGGGATAGTCTCGTGTAAGTGTTTGTTCGAGAGTGTGGTGTTATCTCAGTGAATTCCAGCGGAGATCGTGCTGTTTCGTCGCTGATTCATCGCTGTTTCTCTCGTTCTTCGTGTTCTTCGCGTTTTTCACTTTTCCTCTGAGTAATCGAGGTGAGTGCGTGATCGTGATATGGAATTAGGTTATTAGGAAATTTGATTGGTTGTTTGCGATGAATTGGAGTGGTTTCTGGGTTGATTCTGTGTGATTATTGTGTTCTGGAATCGTGTTGATCGGTGATAGAACGGAACTCGAGTCGCGAGAGGATAAGATTCGGTTCAGGTTCTCCCGAGAGGTGTCGATCGACACCTAGTGGTAGTGTCGATCGACACCACTGTTTTATGATCTTGAGGATCGTCTGCTTTGTGAAGCGTCGATCGACACCAAGTGGTGGTGTCGATCGACACCCTCTTTTTTAATATTGAATTGGTGTAATTGTTGTGAACTGTTGTTGATCGCGTAGAATTGATAATCTAATTCCTATTATATATCTGGTAGACGGGATGACCGCTCCACTAAGTATTTATAAAATACTTACGCAACTCTGTTTTTCCCTTTGAGTTGCAGGTAACAGAAATGCGTGATCACGGAATCAAGGCCTGCGAAGGGGATGATAGGATGTTTTTTATTTGCTTCTGTTAGTCTAGTAGAACCTGGTGTTTAGGTTGCTAGATTTTTCTTATTGTTCAGGAATTGAAATTAAGGAATTGAATTGCTGGTTTAATGATTTATTAATTTATGGATTTATTTTTATGAGAACTTCCGCAATTGTTAAAAAAAAAAAAAATTGGGTGTTACATGGCCCATGGGAGGGGCGGTTAGGGCGTTACAAGTGGTATCAGAGCGAACCTTGACAACTGTGTGAGTCAGACTGTCGGGGTTAATGATCTTGGTATGCGCAATGAGGACATTGCGATCTATTAGTGGGGGGTGATTGTAACATCTCGGTTTCAAGATATATGTGGTGGTAGCGGAGAAGCTTAAAAGAATTGATTTGACTACCTATGTCACCAAAGTGCACTTATCTTTTCGGTCACTTGTCTTGAGAGAACTCCAAAGTTAAGCGTGCTTGAGCTGGAGCAATTTCATGACAGTGACCTAATAGGAAGTCATTTTCGGTATCGTGTGAGTGAGGACAAAACACGGGGAAAGATCGCGTGGTGATTTGCAAGGTCAATAAACAAAACTTCAGAGCCTTCGGGATTAACGCACTGACCGTCGGACAGGGTGGGCCCACGAGCCTGAGAGTGGACGGGGGCCCATGGGCGGTCGAGGCGTTACACCTCTTTTTTGGTACTTGAATTCAAACTCAACAAAAAACCCAAAGTACTTAAACTCTAACTGATATTACAATACAAATGCAATATAATACACAAGTCTTACAAATTATTGAAACTGTAATTGATATTACAATTTGTCTTCCAAAATCAGAAGAAAAGATATGCGATGACAATGAAGATGAGACATATACATCCACAAACAAATTTAGTGATCAGTTACATGTTCATCAGTTCAACCCTGCTCGCATTATCTCTTCATTCAAGTCGTAGATCACATTTTTTTTAAAACCTTCAACCTTGATTTCACATTATACAATTCAGTTTCAATGTTTTTGACTTTTGGCAATGCATCTTCAAGCATCGATTCATCAATCCATTTAAATAGATGATCCTAATAATACAATAACAACAACAAAAAATCAGATTATGAAGAGAATATGTTAATTTATGGACATAATATAGGAGAATACTTACATTTAGCTTTGTTACACAACGGTGGAAAGGACGACCCGGATTCTCTTAAATTTTTTTATGTATACAACCGAACATCACTACCACACATACACTTTGATGGAAATCCACATTCTCTTTTTGTCCCTTTTGGTTTGACAAACATTTTTCTGTGAATTTGAGCTCATTTTCTGTAATAGATCGAAGAAGAAGAAGAAGAAGCGAAGAGAAGAGTAATTTTGAGTGAGGAAAAGAGATAGATCGAAGAAGAAGAAGATAGATGAAGGAGAAGGATAGATGAGAGAAATTATGGATTTGAGATTCTGATTTGGGGATTTTAATTACCCTTACTTCGTGTTTTTCAGTTTATAAAACGACATTGATTTGCATTAACGAACACAGTAAACGCCTTTCAACGGCTTTAACATGGCGGCAACTGTCGACTAATTACATACCTAATGTTGCACAGTCAACTCAAGTCTGTAACTTAATCGACTCAACCCAAAGTTTGTACTTAAAATGACGCAATCCGGAAAGTTCATTATTTAAATGACCGTTTTTCCAATACATGAATGGACTATAAAATTTATTATGCATTTGATTTGTAACATAAACCAATACGCGATGATAGTTGTCAAACTCAAAAGAGATAAATAATGGGAATAATATCAAATAAAGTGTGAACTTTCAAATTGTAGACGAAAAAAACCTCAATTTAGTTCCAACAAATTAAATAATAGGATTCTTTCAAATAACCTCAATTTAATTCCAACAAGTTAAATAAAGAGATAAATAATGGGAATAATACCAAATAAAATTCTTTAATAACTTTAACAATTAATTTTGACAATTTAATAGCTAATTCTAATGTAATTTAATTCCAACAAGTTACAATATGTATTTTTTCTTTCCAAGTTAAATATGTTATTAAGAATTTTTAACCATTTAAAAAATATAAATTTAATTTAACTATTAAACCCAACAATATACTATACAAAAAACATTTAAAACTTAAAATTTTTATATAGGTACGTAACATTGATTTTAAAACAAAAGTCACAAAATAAGCTTTAATAAAAATAATTGTAACATTAACACAAAAATTGGTGTGAGAAAATTAATAGTGATTTTAGGAATTTCAAGGCTTTTAAAAATGCTAGAATTCTTAATCATCCCCTACGGTAACTAAAACGGTTTATGTTGGATAAAATAACGCTGCTAACCAAGATTTGAAACAAAATCTTACTACAACCACAAATTGTGAATCTAGAAAAAACATAATAATTCACTAATGAATCAGTGTTAAAGATAAAAATCATAGCCCATGAGACAAAAAAATACAATCGAGCACAATCTCTCTTTACAATTTAAGATTCTAATGAAATAAAACACAAAAATGCATTTCAACATCTTTGTGGAGATGATGTAAATGTCTCGATACAAGCAAAACATACGACAATTTGTATGATTATTATATGTTTTTGACAAACGTACTTGATGCAAGAAATATTAACACAAATCATTTTACATGTTCAACAATTTGCTATAAGTGCTTAATATTCTGACCTAGATAATTATTTATTATAAAACCAAATTTGTGTAATATTAAGTACACAAGTAATCAATAAACTTGAAATTATTACATATTTTACCATCTTAGTTTTAAAATCTACACAGCGCGCGAACAATCTCTAATATCTTATAATTTTTAGTAGTTGCTGCAACTACCTCCTTATATACGTGTAGGTGCCATTTCGTACATGCATTAGATGCTTAATCTTGTCAGTATTTCACACGTAAACACATAAACACGTAATTTTCATGTGTTTACTTGTACATTTTTGTTATTATGTATATAAATACATAATGACATAAACATAATTTACATCATTTCACATAAACACACGCGCGCATACTTTTATGTGTTCTCATGTTTTTCCTTTTAGAGCAAGTTCAACATGAATTAAAAGGAAGAATATGAGAAAACAAGAAAATATAAACAATTCTTGGTTAACGCTACAAAGCCTATAATATCATGAAGAAGAGGGTTTCTTGTGTACCAATGGTGTATTAGATTAGTGTTTAGTATAAATGGCGTTGCATGTCATATAAAATAATTGTCATAACATAAACTTATATATTGCAGGTTCAATAATTACCTTTAAATTCGTTTTTTTAAAAACAAAATTAATAAAAGTATAAAAGTATGTATGTTTGTACATCTAAAAGGTCATTTTCAACTACAGTAGAAACTCTATAAATTAATACTCGATAAATTAATAAACTCTCTAAATTAATAAGTTTGGCCAGTCCCGAGTCGGGCGGGTGTAAAATATAACACAATTCGATAAGATAATAAGATAATAATTTTTTTAGAAAATCCTATGTAAATATATGGCCCCAATAATATCATAAATTAATATATTCTATATAAACATGACTAAAATATATTTATATATCATTTTAGTGTTTTTTTTTTTTTTTTAGAAATGAAAATTGTTTATAACTCTATCATTAATTGATATAGTATAAACAAACAAAGTGAATAAACTAATTTCATAAAAATATAGCATAATATGAATTAAAAAAATTAAAATTAAAATTATTTTAAAAAAATTATGGAAAGTTTCCATTTTCGGTTAATTAATAACTCTATAAATTAATAAAATATCGTGGTCCCAATATTATTAATTTATAGAGTTTTTACTGTATGCGGAAATAATGGAAGTAATGTGTGCATGTAAACCAAACCGAACCGTAATTTAGGTGTTTTGGTTAGGTTTCGGTTTCATCTATAACCCGTTAAGTTTCCATTTTAAAACTACATCGGTTTCGGTTTAAACCGTAAAACCTTTCGGGTTTCCAGGTTTTTTAAAAAGTTTGATATTATTATTTGTTAGTATTATTGTTAAGTTTGGTTAGGTTATGTAGATAACTAGTCAGTAATTACTACATTAGAAAGAGACGTTATTTTCATTTTTTTATTGTTTAAGTTCACAATTTATTTAATTTGAATTCTACTGTTTAATTTTTACGTTGTTTTATTTATTTTAACTTTTTGATAATTTTGATTTGTCTTAAATTATATATATACAATTATATATATATATATATATATTATTTTCTTTCAAATATCATGAAATAAACCGAACCGTAATACAAATGGTATTATATTGTTTGAGTTTTTGTAAAACCCAAAAACCAAAAAACTGAACCGTAACCGAAACACAAACGGTTTTTATATGGTTTGAGTATTTGTAGAACCCAAAAACCGAAAACCGAAACGCCCACCCTTACTCCTTGGGAAAGTTTTGCGCATGGTGCTCATGAATTCTACCAAACCTAGATGTAGATGTTGGGATAGCAAACTAAGTCCCACATCTGAAGATTAGACAAAGATGGTCTAATATATATAAGTAATGTTCAACTAAATTAGTATGAGGCCTTTTGGGAAGGAGCCCAAAGATAAATCCGTGCGGACTTTGCTGTTTCAGCCCAAAGCGGACAATATCATACTAATAAGAGAGTTGAAGATTGGCTTGGAAAACTCCACAAATGGTATCAGAGCTCTGGTTCGAAAAAGGGGACATGGAGAAGTGGGTGTGTGCATGTTCGATGTGGGAGGAGATCCCTTAGGGTGACCTCGCGAGTAAGGGTGTGGACCTAATATCGAAATGTACTCCTAACAAGTGCCCCATCCACACATGGTTTAGGTGAAGAACATGCGATACGAGATGGGTGCCAAGTTTCGTTGGAGGTTGAAGGCCACAGGTTTGTGTGGTACTTGGTTTGAGGGAAGGTTTGTTGGGATAGCAAACTAAGTCCCACATCTAAAGATTAGACATATGGTCTAATATAAAAGTAATGTTCAACTCAATTAGTATGAGGTTTTTTTGAGAAGTAGCCCAAAGATAAATCCGTGCAGGTTTTGATGTTTCGGCCCAAAGCGGACAATATCATACTAATAGGAGAGTTAGACATGGGTTTGGAAAGTCCTACTATAGGGGTTCGATTGGCAAAGTATAATGGAGCTGGAGCTGGAGCAGGAGCATCAAGCAGCATTAGCATTATGCTATACTGCTCTGATTAAAATGCATGATTGAAAGAGCTGTGAGTGATTATATATAAAATTAAGATAAATTATTTTATTATATTATTTATATTTATTATATAAATAACGTATATTCATTTTTAGTGAAATGCATTGTGTATATATTATATTTTTAATTATGATAAGAATTTTTAAAAAATTTTCTAATTTAAATTATATTTAAATGAATTATTTTTTTAATAATATTATTTCAAACTATAGAACAAATAAAATAATGATAAACATGAACTAAAATATCTAAAAGTTTTTTTTGTATAGAATTTGTTTTGATGTTATCTAAAAATAAATTAGTTTTATAATTTTTTTTTTTAATATATTAGAGCTCAATGCTCTGGAAAAGCTCTACTTGAGAGCATTAAGGGCAAGAGCATTTGGGAGCATTAGTAGTTAGTAAATGCTCTGCTTAATGCTCTAGTAATTACACGTGATTGGATAATACAGAACATGATGCTCCTTTAAATACTCTGCCAATCAAACCCTAAATCTCAGAGACGACAAGAATAACGTGAATATTGTGTTTAGGAAAGTTGATACATTTGTGTATATCACATTAAATGTATATTTACTTGCTCTGCAAGTAGAATTAGGCAAGGTAAGGTCTACATGCTTTATATAAATAAACAATCTCTCATATGAATACACTAAAAAGAACTACTATACTTCTAAAGTTTCTTCGAAATCGATCTGACAATATATATTCTTGACTTAATTTCTTCCTTTCTTGATATTTTTTTTTAAAGGAGAATATTTTGCAGGTGTGTGTAAGTTGAAGATTGGGGAGGGAAAGTATATTGGTTGAAGAATGAAGATCATAAGTCATAACAGAAGAGAAAGATGTAATCTTTACTAAGTGCATGGAGATTATGACTGCTTCATCGGATAAATCCGATCATTGACATTAGTCTAACTTTCTTCAATTGAATCCATACTTCTGAGTTTAGAACTTTCAATATTCTTTAGTGGTTATGTTTATGTTTATCCATGCTAAACAGACAATAAATTTTCTTTTGGAAGTCATATGAAAAAACCAATGAGCATACGGTGGTCAGTTGTGAAGAACTATAAAAGCTGTAATTGATTATATGGTTTGACTTGCATGAAAACAAAGCTGCTATTACAAGCCAATGGAAGTTTTTCTTTTCTCATAAGTTCATTATTATTGGAACCTTCTAGCTGGTGCCCTTTTTTGGGTTTACGTGATATCGAGAGGGAAACAAACTTGTAGGCCAAAGATTTGAAGAATGTTCTAAACTTGTCCTAAACATGCTTAGGGTTCGACCTCGTTTTAATTTGGGAGTTAATATGGGAGTTATGAAAATTTTCCTCTCCTTGGCTATTTCATTTTTTCGAGCTCGTTTGGGCCTGTCGAAGTGGCAATCCTCTCGTCCAAACATCATCGTTCGCTTTTTCGTTTCTTCGAGCTTGTTTGGGCTTTTTTTGCCCAGTTCCACTTTCCTTCAACACATTCACTTTTACCGAATTTGCGTAGTATGCTTCAGGTGAATTCTACGTTAAAATTAAAAATACATTATAATTAGTATAGGAAATTAAATTTTTTTAATGTAAGTCTATACTGCAATCGATCGGAACCACAAGTCTCGGACCTTGAGCTGAATGTCTCCATATGTCGGATACGCCTTGTCCAGACACAGGCGAAACATCTTCAATATTACATTCAGTTCATACTTAAACCTATATATAAATTTGAAAGTAACTAGTATTATATATATATATGAAAAATATGAAATTAAAATGATAAAATTAAAAATTAAAAGTATTAAGAAACGTTTATGAAACTCATATAGAACTTTTTATTAATGTACAACAATTAAAAAAAAGGAAACTTACATGGAATTATAATCAACCTGATTTCTAACGAGAATATTGATCTCTTGCTTGAACAAACGAGAAAGAAGAGTGCCAGTTTATTAGCTAACGGAAAATGTTAAATTATTTAGGTTAGCTTATGAGCCTAGCCAGTTCTCGTTTATATTTATTTTGTGATAGATTTCGTCGGATTTAAAACTGGGGGTCAAATAATACTAAGATTTAGAATTTTGTGGGTGTTATGTATGGCCCTTCCTTCTTAATTACTTCCGCCCCTGTTTACACGTACATGCATTAATCGTTTTGTAACTCTTTTATACCTAAACACATAAATTTGTGTTTATGAGTTTACGCGTAAAAGAGCCACAAAACGATTAATACATATATACGTGTATACAATAGCTAGCAAAAAAAATTAAAAAGATATATCAAACATATATAATGGTGTCTTTATTCTGAGTACATGCATAATTTTGATAAGTTTTTTTTTTGTAATTCAATTTTGATAATTCATGTGTATGTATATGTATTAGTTTGTTAATTGCAACTCTTTTACACGTAAAAATATACAGCACACACAATTTATGTGTTTAATTGTCTTCACAACTTTCGTGCTGACACACGTTGATTTCGACTTTTTTTACGTGTGATATATATGCACATAATTTGTATGTGCGTTTGGCTGTATATAACGCCAAATGTTAATATTAAAAGAAATTGGCGTTAGAATATTAATTAGGTGAGAGGTTTTTTACTTGATTAAATTTATATATTTTTATTAATTAGATTTGGTATATATAACGAGAAAATCTAACAAATTCTCCGCCAATTTTATGAAAAAGAGTTTCTGTAAACACGTTCATGACAAAGCCAATGATATATCATGGGTTTTACCCGTTTCAGACCATGATATATTTTATATAGAGTCTTTCCAGTGTTTTGCGTATGTTTTAATGTTTTAACAAGTACTTAGACGTTTGAAGCATAAAAGATGTTTACTGGAAGTTTTGGAGCATTGCGGAATGAAGTGTCAAAGACTGTGTCGATCGACAATCTGTGCGCAGAGGCTCATTTACCAACTTTGAAGATTTCCGTTTTTGCCGATGTTTACTTTTATGTTTCCAGTCGGTTTTGAGACCCTATAAATATGTATTTGCAGCCATTGTTGAGGCTTACGCTTTATTTTACTAAGTTTAAGAGATGTCTATTAATAAATATGATGTTTGCTTTATTCGTCGTGTCTGAGTAGTTCACTTGTTAGGTTTAGGGTTATTCAAGGGTGTTTGATGAATTGCTAGATTTGATTTAATTATTAGGAATAATATCATTAGAAGTTCTTCATCGTGGCTTGTGTTTAATGCTGATTTTAGTCTCGCGAACTAGAATATGATCTTAGGTTAATTGATAGACACGACACTGTTATTAATTGCTTGAACTAGTCTTTGATGAGCAAAATTTCTTTTCGCAAAGAAATTTGGTTTGGGTTTTGTGAACAATTGAACATGGAATTAATGCTTGTTTAGATTTATAGGATTCGCAACGACAACTGGCTTTCTAGGATTTAGACATAGATAATCTCTGTAGCGACATCTGATTAATTTTATATTCATGTTTCAAGTTCATGAACTGTGCATCATAATTCCTATCGTTTATTTATATCTGCAATTATGATTCACCTCCGATTTTCATGTGCCTAGCGTTTCTTTTAATTGCTTTACAACCGTTTCAATCACTTGCTTTATTTACTTGCTTTTCATTTATATCGTCCTGCTTAGTATAATTCGAAATTATTAAATCTATTGAGTTTCTCTGATTCCATGTGGATTCGATAACCCTAAGTACTACGATTGATCTCTTAATTTGAGAGACTAGTTCAAAGGCAAATTTGAGCATATCAGCCATAAATAAAATCTATTTGAGTTTCACAATCTGCCGTTTTTAATATGCAAGGCAATATTTTAAGGTATTTTCATGTTTTTATTTATTTATTTACTTAGTGATATGTTTATGATTTCTAATATACTAATAATTCTTTTTATTATATTTCTAGGTTATATTATTCTTTTAAGTTACAAACTCAAATTAAAGAAGACTTGACGTGATTTTTCTTGTATGATCGATAAGAAATGTTATATCCCGAAACCAATTTTTTTTGTATTTTGGTAGGGGTGTCGATCGACACCAAGGGTGGGTATCGATCGACACCAGTGGTTGGATTTTTGGTTTGATTTTAATTGCGCAGTCTGGATTGGTTAAGGTGCGGAAACATAAGAGGTCTTATATAAGGGACCCAACAGCTGTTTTTGGTCGTTTTCAGAGAAAGAAAAGTGTGTAAGGTTTGAGAAGGAGATTTTTAGGCATATGAGAGAAAAGGGTGATTCGAGGTGTTTTGTGAGCCTTTTCTCGTGGTTTTTTGTCCTAAAGGCTCGTGGGAGTGTTGAGAACGGTTAATTAGTGTCTCTCGGTGATTTCCAGTGAGGGAAGTCGCTGCTCGTGATTCGTTTTTGGTAATCCATTCCGTTTCCTTCGTTGAATCGAGGTGATTGCGTGATCGTAGTTATGGATAGTGATGTTAGGTTGTTGATTGATGATTGTGATGGAATTAAGATTGTTAATTGCTATTCCTGTGAGTTTTCGTATGATTTGAGTATAAATCGTGTTGTTTGTGTGTGATTGGTCGCTCGATGGAACGGAATCGAGCCATGGAGGATTTGGCTCTATTCAGGTTTCTGCGATGAGTTGAGATGGAGTGTCGATCGACACCTAATGGTAGTGTCGATCGACACCCTGTTGAGTTTTTTGTGTTGATGTTTGGTTTGTCGATCGACACCGAGTTGCTGTGTGCTGATTTTTATTGATTATTCTATTTATGGTAAATCGAACGTTGTGAACTGTTGATCGATCGTTCTTGTTTTGGTAATTTGAACGTTGTGAACTGTTGAGTGATTGTGTATTAATTGGCATCTGTTATCTGTATTATGTAACCGGTAGACGGGATGACCGGCTCACTGAGTATTTGTGATAATACTCACGCAACTCTTTTTCCTGTGTGTTGCAGGTAAAGTTAAAGTGTGATCGTGGAATCATGGCTGGGACGAGAGGATGATTAGAATCTCTAGATTATGTGATTATGCGTTGAATTCTAGAACATGATGTTTAGGTTGCTAGATTAATTTAGAATTGATATTCCAAAATAATTGGTTTAATGGTTTAATTGTTGATGTTTGTTTTTCCGTTGGGTTGGTTGTTGTTGAATTAACCGTTGAGAATTAGTATTTATGGAAATACTAATTCGAGTTAATTATTAAAAAAAAAATGCTTGGTTGTTTCAAGAAAAATGATTTTATTTAAATATAAGTTATTAGTTAAAATTGTATGAATAAAAAAATTTTGAGTAATAAATTTTTATTTGTTGTAAATTTTTTTTTTTAAAATTAGAATCTATTTATTACGAGAAGTTATAGGTGAAATACTTTTTTCTGCTAATTAACGTATAAAAACTAATAATATTCAGGGCCTATTTTTGATATTTGAACAAAACCTCTACAAAGTTTGAGACGGTCCTGCTTGTCGATACTCCTGATAAGAGAAATGGATGTTCACGGTGTCGTCTTTTATAATAGAATCATAAAGTTTTATAGAATTGATTTTTAATAATTAAATAAAAAAAACACATAAGTCATATAAAAATATAAATATTCTTACAGCTGCCACTTATTTTAAAAATTTTAGAGGATAACAGAATTAAAAAAAAATATATTAGATCCACCAAATTATTCCTCTAAGAAAATAAAATAAAAGTTCTGATGAGCAACTGTGAAACTTATCAAATTGTACAGTCGCATAAACGCGTGCCATGATATGAAGGGACACACTTGCATTGCACAGGCTCTTTTCGGCATCTACGACGAAACTCTGTTAAGCACTTCGGTAAATTACCATCATTGTCCGTTTCATGACTCGGAATTTACACGACTATTTTTATCTGATATATCAACACCAGTCACTAGAAACTTTAATAGATTTAGTTTCAAAAATAAATAAATAATAGATTCTGGTTATGAGAATTCTTGTAAAGCTTAATCAAGAAATAACAAGTGCAAAATGACGTTTACAAGAAATTAAAAGTAGAATGCCCTTTATCAAAAAAAAATAAAAAAAATAAAAATTAAAAGTTGTTAGTTTATTACCTTGAACGTGATACAAAACAAGGGATATACAAATATAACAAACCATGACCAAAGTAATAGATCTCTTCATTTCAAAGAGGATGATAAACTTGTCTCCTTCAACAACTTATTATTTGTCTTACGTTTTGTAAATAATGTAGCCATTGTCTTGCCCAACATTTATAATAAATAGACTCAATACATAGTAATGATAGCATCTATAAAATCGGAGAAAGGTAAGCCGATGGGGCCAATTCAAAGATATCGATGAGATCCGTCATTTGGTTTTAGAAAATTTATTCTTAGCAAATTCGGTTATGAATATTTCAACATCCTATCATAACAAACCAATAATATGCTGGCAAAAAGGAAAAAAAAAGAAGAAGAAAACCCAATATAAGTATGAGAAAATTGAAGAAAATGTAAACAACAAAAAAAAAGGAGTAATTCTTGGGTACACTCTTGGGGTGTACCTAAGAATCCACCACTCTCCCAAAAAATCAATTTTTAGTGGATTTGTAGTTAAAACTTTGACTTTTAGGTTTGGATTAACTATTCCCAAATTAGGGTATAGTTTTGGAGTTTAGGGTTTGAGTTTGGGGTTTATAATTTATTTTGGGTTAACTATTCCCAAATTAGGGTATAGTTTTGGAGTTTAGGGTTTGAGTTTGGGGTTTATAATTTATTTTAGGTTAACTATTCCCTAAACCCTAAACCCTAAACCCCAAACTGAAACCCTAAACTCCAAAACTATACCCTAGTTTGAGACTAGTTAACCCAAACCTAAAAGTTTTAACTACAAATCCACTAAAAATTGATTTTTTGGGAGATTGGTGGATTCTTAGGTACACCCCAGGAGTGTACCTAAGTATTACTCCAAAAAAAGTGATCACGGACGTCATGATTTCCTTGTTGCACCACTATCAAATATGATTTTCCTTTGGGACTTATACAAACGTTTTTTTTTTCTTTTTTTTTTTGAGAGAGGATATTCTATTGAAATGCATGAAAATAAATACATAGCTATGATTTTTTTGGATCATACGGTTCGGAGAACTATGGTTGTTCGTTTCATCATCCAGACGCAGTATCTAGATGCAGTTATTAGATGTTGTTTATTTTTTTTAAAAATTATGAAGTGCGTCTAGATACAAAAGAAATGAAAATAAAACTCATGCAAAAAATCTAGAAATTTTAGACTAATTTAACCAGAATTACAAAACTCAAAATTACTTTATTTATAAAAATTAACATTAAATTAGTTATAATTTTTTGCCAATATAATACTCCAAAACCGTAAATATATTTTCTCGTCAAAACCGCAAACTTATATTTTCACACCAATATAACAAATCGTAATTTCACGCCAAAACCGCAAAATTGCATATTTCCCCGAAAATAGAAAAAACAATTTCGTCAAAAACGCACAATCGTGTTTGCCCCAAAACCTCAAAATTACGTTTTTCCGCTAAAACCGTAAAATTGCATATACATTTCTCCCACCAAAACCGCACAATCGTGTTTACTACCAAAACCACACCATTATTTTTTTCTCATCCAAAACCGCAAAATTAATCTTTTCTGTCATACCCGCAATGTCCCGTTTCTCTGTCAAAACCGCAAAACTGCGTGTTGAAACCTAAAAATTACGATTTAATATGATTACGAATTGATGAATTTTCTTCCAACAATAAAAATTGGTCCCCTTTTATTCCCACAAATTCTTCTTCATTGTTGTCACTCATATAATGAGTAGTATTACCTAACATATATATATATAGGTGCATCCAAATCCAAGGATGATGAAGAAAGTTACCTTGCTGATCGATCACCATAACAGAGGTGAATTTGATGAGTTAAATGAAATAGCTAGGGAGATCTTTTGCGGATTCATTTTCTGAAGAAACTGAAGCATTGGTTAGTCCATATGTTTGACCCTTTTAGCTAGTGTTTTACTTATCATTTCTAGTCATTTAGATTGTGTTTTGCATTTTTTTCTTCTAGGCTCCATTTAGTATAGGTCGAGTTTTAGAGTCCAATCCTTGTTTTCTTGCATTTACATTGCATATTTGGTGTTTTATAGGAACAATTAAGGGATCAAGAGGGAACCAATAACCAAGTAAAGTGAAGACAAAGCCAACACTAGAAGCTTAGTTGCAATCTGAAGCGTCTTGAATATCATATCATATGAAGGCCTTTCCGTGATCATTTTAATCTGAAATTTGGCGGGAGATATATGAAATCTATTTAGCTTCATGTAGGCGTTGGATTCATCGCATTTGGAATTACGGTTGAAGAGTTATGGCCGATTTGGCGGATTGATATGCATGAGACCGACAAGAATAATTGGCCAGGTCAGTCCAGGAGGTCAATCGAGCATCAAGGACAACCTGTGAGGGCTGGGACTGACCAAAATAACTCCCTTGGTCGGTCGGCTTGGTCAGTCCCTAGGCCAAAGCTGCAAAACTATTCGGGTTTGACCCAGTTTGTTCCGGATTGACCAGCTACTTTCCTCTTCTACTATATAATATTTTAAGGTTTACACAAAAATACACCTGAATATTAAAATTATTGATTCAGTAACTCTTTTTTTTTTTTTTGTTCAATACATTCTTTTCATTCAAACTAAAACGTTTCGGTTACATCTAGCCATGTCGTAATACATGAAAGCATTAAAATTTAAAACAAGAAAAACAACATAATTATACGACTGCGAATCAAAAACAATTTCTTGATGCGTCGGTATATGGCTCGTGGCTAAGCCGGAGAGCCATGATGATTTAGTCACTTTGGTTGGTGACTTTTGAAATCTACCCAGACCGCCGAGTCTCGTCGAGACGGTTAGGGAGTTTCTCGGTAATGACTCCGAGACAAAACTTACTCTCGATGAGAGAAGATCCGATGTACGAGTTACAGGATTTGAGAATCAAGAAAACTTTGATCTTACCAAATTGAGCAACAAGAAACTCGTTTGGTTATCGAATATCAAACCAATATGAATCAAAATACTCTCGGCAACCAACCAAAAATATTCAACTCCTAATGGTCTTACACTAAGTACATGTGGGCTTAAAAAATCTAAAGCTGAATCATTATAATCTAAATGGGCCAGGCCCATAAATTTATTAAACCTGAAAGTTGCTCCTTGACCGGCCGAGCATACGACCGGAGAGGACAGATCGGAAGTTGACGGTGAGTCAAATTTCCCGGGTAATGAAGCCGGACAAACCCCTCCCCCGGAACTACCGCAAGCTTTGTTGATCAAGATTTGTTGCTCAGCTGAGCACCAATTAAACACCGCAACAGAGAAGTGGAGCTTTCTTTGGCTTGAACCAAAGCATCCATTGAAGCCCAAATTCATCATCAATCCATCACCAAGGATGGTTGATTGAAGCTGATACACAGAGCAGGGGCAACATTTTACCGACGAAATTAAAGGCGGTGAACCGGAAGCACCAACCATCGCCGGGGAGAATTCCCGGTTACGTAATGTAGACCTTAGCCGCAACGGGGAAAGAGGAGGAACTCCTCGAGCCTCCCGTACCTGAAACAGATGGCCATAAACACACAAGAGCAGATCTATCTCTTGTCGCCAAAGATCTGGCGGATCGGGAGGGAGAGACGGATCTTTCATTTCTTGTTTCACTCGAAGGAGAGAGCTAACGGAACTCCGAACTGCACACAGTTTACCGCCTGGTGGAGGAGAGGAAGCTCGAGCCGAGAGAGAAAACATCATGGATGGAGGGAGAGAGACCATGCAGATAGTTGAGCTGATCCTCTGTAGAGAAAGTTAACGGTGACCGTAGATTAGGCGGGAACGACACACCGGAGAGCTTCCATTGCGAGAGATTCAGTAACTCTTTATATATGTAAAATTCCTCAATATTCAAATTATTGTATAGGGGTCAAATGCACAAGCCTATTACCCAATGTTTTTTGACCAACTTTCGTAGGTTGTTTAATTTTTTATATATTTAATGGTAGTAAGTATATATTTAACGATAATATATATAAAGTTACGTTTAATGTTCCTAAAAACATTATCTTACATTTGTATTAACTCACATACTATATACAAATCACATAAGTTTATGTCAATTTTTATTTGATTTTAAAAAATTGACATAAACTTATGTGAGTTTTACGAATATAATCAGTCTCTTTCTTTAATATATTACTAAATATATGTAAATATTATACAATATATAGAAGATTATTGATTCATATGTAAAATAGAATAGATGATTCAAATTTTTGTTATACCTCATCATGGGCTAATGTATTCCAACATATTTTTCGATTAAAAACACATATTCACAGCTAACAAAAGTACGCTAAGAAATAAAAATTGACTCTTTATATATGTAAATACAAAAGACAATTTAAAGAAGAAAAAAAGATGATAAGCAATCATTATATAGAAAGAGGTTGAATAATAAATAATTATTTTACTATAAAATTTTAACAGTTATTTAGATAACATAATTTATTCGGTTGTCAAATTTATGTAGTTAACAAAGTTGCAAATAAAATATATTTATTTACAAATAGTAACCATCAATATTGAAATAGTTGAAAATCACTTTATATTTCTATGTCCATATAATATAGATAGAGAATTTTCATGATATGCCATTTTTGGCATGTCACTTTACAGTTATGCCATCGTTTGAAAATCTTTGCAAAAAATACCATTTTTTTTAACTTAACTTTTCTATTTTTGGGGTTTGGGTTAACTATTTTATATTTAAGATATATTTTTTAGGGGTAGAGTTTAGGGTTTGAGTTTTGAGAAAAGGAAAAAAAATTAATAATTTTGTTAGGTGGCATGTTTGCAATAAATTTCTAAGAATGACATATTTGAAAAAAATATTTTCTAAGGCGGTATATTTGTAATTTCCCCCATATAAATAAGAGAAGCAACTAATTTAATTTCAAGTCAATTATTATTTTCTGTTTACAAAACATTTGTTGTTTTTAATTTGTCAAACATAAATAATAAGATAAAGTATATTGTTTGTCTCTAAATTTAATAAAATTTTAAAACAAAACTCGCACATCGCGCGAGTCATATTCTATTATATATGTGTGTGTGTTTTTAGTGCATTAAAATCCTAAGTTTTCTTTTCTCTAGACTGGGATTAGATCTAAACTCTTTCTTGGTGTTTTGGATATTTTCTTCATCTTATCATTCCACTTTAGAGAAAGATTCTTCAAACTTTATCTTTTATCTCTATGTTTATGTATTTAGTTTTGTCTAAGATTTGTTATTTCTCTTAGTTTTATTTACTTATATCTCTTGTTCAAGGTTTAAATAATTTTATTTTTTATTTAAATTATTTAATCATTTTATATCTTTAATCATGAATATCTCTTTATTAGTTTTACTTTTGATGTTTAACATCCTTATGTTGATGTGTTTCTCTTTGTTCTTCATCATATTAGGATCTATTCCTCTTGTGGATTATGGGTAAGGTTAGATTATGGTTGATTGATGATGATTGATTAATGATGTTGGGGTTTATAGTCTTGTGATTTCCATTGTTTTATAGAAAACCTTTTGCTAAATTTAGGAGAAATTAACCAAAATCTAGAATATAGTTTTTTCATGCCCGGAAAGCGTTTATGAAAATGTCTAGAAGACGTGTGACCAAAGAAAGAAAATGTCTAGAAGACTTTAAACATGTTTTTCACATCCTAGCCAATTGAACATTGATGTTTAGGGTGATTAGTAGGCTTATATGAACATGACTAGTGTATTCTTTGTAATCTCTTGAAACCTTATGCGAAAGCGGATGTTTATTAGGAGGATTAGGGGAGGGATTAACGCCATGGAAGTGGGTTAGTGTAGATAAAACAATTTTATGTCTTGAAATTGAACTTGATTGATTATCTTAGCATCATTAGTTACATGTTAATCATACCTCATCAATAAGCTTTGTCTGTGATCCATGTTTTCTTTTTGTTGAACTATGAGTTATGATTGATTATGAGGATTGGTGTTTATCATTCTTGATGTTTGAGTTTAGATTGTCATTTTCTCATCGCTTAAGGTGTTATTAGTGCTAGACTTAAAGTAGCTAACCATAGTTTAGACTTTAGGCTATTTCCACCCAGAAGGTGTTTGTGAAATCGCTTGTACCAAACCTTGTTGTGAGCTTGGATCACATAACTACTTGACCGTAGTTCGACGAATCCTTGGGAGCAAAACGGGAGAATATTAATGTATACTAATCATTGAGATGGAATGCTTGACCGCGGATATTGAATGTGATTAGTTTTAGAGATTTTTACCATTGCGTGGAGTAACCTATGTAATGAATATTCCATTGTCTTGAGATTTTGATTATTTGATTTTAGCATCTAGATGTTAATCACTAGTCTATTCTTATCAATTACTTAATTCATGCTTCATCATCTTTCCTAAATCATATTTGTTCTACTTCTTGCATCTTAGTTTCTTGCATTTCTTAGTTTTTAATCCAAAACCCAGAAACATTTGCTATAAATTAGTTTGTTTTTCGCATTTATAGTGAGACAATCTTTAGTCTTTGAAGGATCAATCCTTAAATACTACCTTGGTGTACAATGCACTTGCGGTTTTTATTTGAGACTTTATTAATTGTACAACTTCGATTGCTTAGTTGGATCTTTGGTTTTTACCAAAGGTAAAATTAGTGCGCATCAAGCATCCTTAGTGATAGATGCATTAGTGCGCATCAAGCATAGTGATAGATGCAATTTTTGTAAGAGATGGTGTAGCATGCAATGTTGTTATAGCTAGTGGAGCAAACTCAGAATCTGAAGCTATTGTTGAGATAGTTTTTGCTGTAGTAGCAAAAGCAACCTTAGAAATAGTATTCATCGTAGTAGTCACGGTATCAAGGATGTAGTAGTAGCAAATACAACAACCATAGAAGCATAAGCTTTTCTGAGGATCTAGGTGACACAATAACTATAGGAATATGTCTTGTAACTAAAACATTAGCCGACACACCATCAGGGCCGGCCCTGAATTCCAAAAAGCTGCAAGCTAAAAATAAAATAAGACGATTTGATCACTAAGCTAAAGAGGCTTTAGGATTTGAGGGCTGTTTTGTCATCATAAAAAAAAATAATTTCGATATGAGAGCCGCAAGCATGGACTTTGCCTGCTTGCCCTCGGGACCGGCCCTGCACACCATAAAGCAAAAGAACAACGGTCACATCATCCTTAGGAACAATGGTTGTTTTTTGGGCTAGTAGCAGACACAACAACCGTAGAAACATATGCTACAATTCAACACTACTAGTTTATTTTCCTCCAATCTAACGATTCTTGTATCCTACTATCTAATCTTATACAGATTACACAGACAATAAATTTCTACCATACTTTGACGAATGATCGGAGTGAAGCCCTTGAAAGCACCACACTTGCTGAACAACATGTTATGCTACCAGCGTGATAAATCAGTTATTCAACTTCACGTGTAGAGTTATGGTAAAGGTTAGGTTATTGACCAATGGCAAAAGTTTGGTGAAATGAATTAACTGAAGTGATCAAAAATTTAAAGCATATGAAACAACATTTTGCTTGTCTGTTAGGAAACTGAAAATAAAATTGATATATGATTTTCTCATGAACTTAAGTTAGGTTACACACAGGCCCGTCTCAGTCACAAAGTGGGCCCTGAGCAACACAAAAAAAATTTGAAAGTTTAAGGTATGTTTTATAAACTTTACAAAGATTAGGGCCTTTTTATGAAAAACTTCAAAATTTTAGGGCTTTTTTGCAAATACAATTTCAGCTAAAACTGTGGCTCCCACGTGGGACCCTAGGCAAATGCCAATGTTGCCATGGGGTAGAGACGGGCCTGGTTACACACTCCTTCTGTTTCATTTTAGATGCAGTTTTAGAATTTTTTTTTTTTCAATTTAAATGATGTTTTCAGGATTCTAATTAATAATAAAAAAATTTATTTTCAAAAACTAAAAAATTGAATGATTTATTAATTTGTATGCAAAATCCTTAAAAACATACATAATGAAGGGAAATTTGCATATATAACCAAAAACAAAAAATTTAGAAAACTTAACATTTGACCCGAAACACGTCATCTAATGGCTATGGTTTATCCACATAAGTCCTATTTTGTTAGTTTCTTAATTATTAAGTTTTTTGGTTATTTTGCACATTAACCCTAAAATGAAACTCCTACAAAAAAAAAACATATAAAATGTAAAAAACATGCATTTAAAATCTAAACGGTCTTCATTGTTTAGGCCAATATGAAATTGACATTTGAGATATGTGTATATAATTGAGGAAGAACAAAGAATAAAGAACAACCAAAATCAAAATGGTGCAGAGACAGATGAGAGGATTACGAAATATCTACCACCATTCTGGCACCTTCTCCTTCTTACTCGTCTCCGTTGTCTTACTTCTTCGCCCTGCGTTTGTAATCTCTGTCAACACTTTGTCATCTACAGAATCTTTGACAATCTCAAGCAACAGAACACTTGTGTCTTCTGATGATGTCTTTGAGCTTGGTTTTTTTAACGTTTCAAGTTCTCGTTGGTATCTTGGGATGTGGTACAAGCAAGACCCCACAACCTATGTATGGGTTGCCAATAGAGACAACCCTCTTAACGACTCTATCGGAATCCTTAAAATCTCGGAAGTTAACCTTGTCCTCCTAGATCACTCTGACTCCCTTGTTTGGTCAACAAATCGAACCGGAAGTACAAGATCTCCACTGGTGGCAGAACTACTCGATAACGGCAACTTCGTGCTTAGAGAGTCTAGCAACAAAAATGGTCAAGATGGATTTTTATGGCAGCGTTTCGATTTCCTAACAGATACATTACTCCCGCAAATGAAACTGGGTTGGGATCTCAAAACAGGGCTTAAAAAAATTCTTACATCCTGGGAAAGCCCAACTGACCCGTCCAGTGGGAATTACTCATACAAACTCGAAATTAAGGGCCTCCCTGAGTTTTACCTATACTACAAAGACGAGCCAATGCACCGGAGCGGTCCGTGGGATGGTATCCAGTTTAATGGCATACCAGAGAATCAACAATTAAATTACTTGGTTTACAACTTCACGGAGAACAACGAGGAAGTCTCTTGCACGTTTTCAGTGACCAACCACAGCTTCCACTCGAGATTGACACTGAATCCAACAGGGATATTAAATCGATTCACGTTGATTCCAACATCAGGGCTCTGGAACGTGGTCTGGTCTTTACCAAATGACAAGTGTGATTTGTACGATTGGTGTGGTTCTTATAGTTACTGTGACGTGAACACGTCACCAATTTGTAATTGTATCAAAGGGTTCGAACCTATTGACCAGCAGCAGTGGGAGCTGTCAAACTGGGCCGATGGGTGTGTGAGGAGGACGAATTTGAGCTGCAGCGGAGATGGGTTTTTGCGACTGAAGAAGATGAAGTTACCAGCTACCAGTAATGCGATTGTGGATAGGGTAATCGGTTTTAAAGAGTGTAAGAAAAGGTGTCTTAGAGATTGTAATTGTACGGCGTTTGCGAATATTGATTCCGCAAATGGCGGGCTGGGTTGTTTGATTTGGACCGGAGTGTTCATGGATAACCGGAACTACGCTGTCGGCGGTCATGATCTTCATGTCAGATTGGCTGCTTCTGAACTCGGTAAGCTCCGTCTCCACATTTTTTGTTTTATATTTATTGTTTTTGTATACTTAATTTTTAGATCACGAATTCAAATCTGGATCCTGTTGGCTGCATCTCGATTCCTTGAAATTTCAAGATTTGAACTTGTGAGTCATTGATAACTGAATCAATCAGAATATCTGAAGTTCATACATCATCCATATCCGCATCCGGGTAAAGAGAAAAAAACAATATGCAACTAAAAGTTAATTCGAATGATATAATAAAACTTTCTAAATACAAAACAATAAACATAAAATTGAAAATAATCAATATTTTTATTCTATCACTCCTATTGAATAATATAGTAATCAATATTTTTAATTTTTTATGAATTATTAATCAATAGCTAATTCAAAAAAGTTTATCTATGTTTTTTATAGTTAGAAATATATTAAATCTTTTTTAAAATAAAATTGTTGACACGTGTCAAAAATTGAATCAATCAATGTGTCATATGATCATGTTAATTACAAAGTTTGACAGATTAAGTTTATATAAGGATAAAATTCTAAGATATTATTACTATAATAATGAGTAAATGAATTCATGGGGGAAATTGCGATAAAAAAAAAACAAAAAAAAAATTTCATTTTAACCTAAACAAACCTAACAAAATTTGAAGGGTAAATTAAAACCCAACAAAATTTAAAGAAGCAATTAAAATCCCGACAATGTTAAATAACCAAATAACATTATTTTAAATATATATTACACATTAACATAAAATATGCGGTTAAAAAGGTAAGAAAAATATTGTTCAGAAGTGATTATGAACATTTTTATTTGATAAATTAAATAAAAACCAAAATTAATTTGATTAAATAAAATTTTAATATATCTGATCTCAAAACAATTAGATCCAATATCCAAATATAAGTCTTGTATGTTTGGGGAGACCAATGTTAATCTTTCACCTTTATTTTCAGACCACAAGAGTAACAGGACTGGCAAAATCATAGGTCTGATTATTGCCATCAGTGTTTTGCTTCTTCTCTGTTTTATTGTGTTCTGCATTTGGAAAAGGAAACGGAAGCTAGCAACAGAAAGTATAACACGTAATGGTAAATAATTAGTAACCTACATTCTTTTCGATAAATTATGATTATTCTATTTCTTGATCAGTGTTTTCGTGTATGAATAGAAAAAGTGAATCAGGAGAGAGACCAATATGAACTAATGAACCAGATGGTAAGACCAAGGGATCTTAACTTATCCAGAGAGAACATAACAGAGGATTTGGAACTTCCATCGGCGGATTATGAACTTCTTGTCATGGCCACTGACAATTTCTCTGATTCAAACAAGCTCGGACAAGGTGGTTTCGGTTGTGTTTACAAGGTATAAATTATAAAACACACTCGTAGATATACATCGATCCGTTAGGTTTCATATAAGTTTTGAAATATATATGGTAATAGGGAAAATCACTAAGCGGGGAATTAATCGCGGTGAAAAGATTGTCGGAGTTTTCACATCAAGGAAATGATGAGTTCGAGGTTGAGGTACAGACCATCTCGAGGCTTCAGCATAAAAACCTTGTCCGAATACTTGGTTGTTGTGCTTACAAAAAGGAGAAGTTATTGATATATGAGTACTTGGAAAATTCAAGCCTCGATCATCATCTCTTTGGTTAGTGTCTCACTCATTTACAAGCTGTAGAATACGATTGAATGTCATTCAAAATAAGTTATCATCATCTCTTTGGTTTTGTGACCAATTCGTAGACCAAACCCGAAGCTATGTCCTAAATTGGCAAAAACGATTTGATATTATCAATGGCATTGCTAAAGGAATTGTATATCTTCACCACGATTCGCGGACTAGAGTCGTCCACAGAGACTTGAAAGCGAGCAACATCTTGCTTGATAAAAATATGGTCCCAAAGATTTCAGATTTCGGGATGGCCAGGATCTTTTCAACTGATGAGCACGAAGCAATTACGCGGAGGATAGTTGGAACTTAGTAAGCCATCAAAACAACATTATCCCTCCAAATACAAAATATATATTTTGCATTTATAACCCTAACCTTGAGTTTAATCTTTTGGTTACATACATAGCGGTTACATGTCTCCGGAATATGCCATGGACGGAGTATACTCGGAAAAATCGGATGTTTTCAGCTTTGGGGTATTGCTTCTTGAGATTGTTACTGGTAAAAGGAACAGGGGATTCTTCAACTCAGACATGGATAGTAATCTTCTTAGCTACGTAAGCTTAAACCAATCAAAATTCAATCTTCTTTGATGGACATTGATCAAACATTTTAAAACCTCTTATGTTAATGAATAACAGGTTTGGAGGAATATGAAGAAAGGAACAGAGATAGAGGTCGCGGATCCGAACATTGTAGATTCATCATCACCATCACCAACATTTCAGCAAGATGAAGTCTTACGATGCATAAAGATTGCTCTCTTGTGCGTTCAAGAATGTGCAGACGACAGACCATTAATGTCGTCGGTGGCTTCGATGCTCGGGAATAAAACAGAGGAGGTCCCTAAGGCGAAAGCGCCCGGTTATTGCGTCGGAAGATATTATGATACTGAATCCTCGTCATCGTCGTTGGATCCATCTTGGACATTCGGATTCACCATGTCGGACTTTGAGCCTAGGTAAATTTGAAAGGTTATTTATAAAGGTTCGTACTAAATTAAGTGATAGAAAAACCTTTGTATAAGAAAAAAAAATGACATAAATGATTTGATGTTCCTTTATTAAACTTGGAGTGTGTATCTGTTTTAGTGCGCCTATATAAAGTATTCAGTCTATCAATTAGTATTTAACATATGCTACAATTCTCACTCTCTATTTTACAGTTTCTACAACTTCTCTTACGGATAGGATTAACTATCTTAGGGGTTTCTATAGGTCCTAAAGGCAAATCATATTTGATAGTGGTGCAATGACTCTTATAGTCATATTAATTCTCTAAAGTCATGTGGTTATAGTAATTACTAAAGTACAATATCCACTGGAGATGAGAAAGTATAACTTTACCACCTCCATTAATTAGTGATGAAAAAAACAGAATCTCATTCCTTGGACAAAAACAAGTAAAACCAAAACCCAATGATGAAAAGAAGCGAGAAATCATAATGAAATCATTCAGGTTGAACCCAATATACGTTTTTTCCCCTCTTTTTCTTCTGCACTGAGGCAATGTAAGAAAATAGTCAAGTTGTATCTATCATTTCAACATTGGGAGGACAAGGTATCGATTCCATCCACCGTGGCAGCACAAACTGTAATAAAGCAACCGCAGTTCCACATTTGAAATCATCATATATCCAAGTATCCATATACTTTTGACAAATAGACTGGTTCATGAAACAATCATCATTGTACCATTCTAATGAGTCTTTGGGCATTCTATAGTTTTGTGTCCTCAAGTTACATGACACCAAACATCGGTTTTGTTGGTTCCATATATAGACAATATCACTATCAAATAGATGCATTGCCATCGGTACATAATAACTGATATCAGACGACTGGATAAATGGGACCGGGATTCTCTACAAAAGCTGCTAACATTCATCCTCTAAACCAACATTGTTCAACCTCCAAATCTTCAAAACATTGTCTCTCTTTCGAGCTTATGTTTTGATATACACAAGATATCCTCGAGATGTAGTCAATGCTCTTTTAAATTCCAGATTGTAGTATTGTAGTGATGGAAACGATCAGGGAGATGTATCGCACGAAGTTGATCGGAATCAGAATAGAAATCATGAGCTATGACCTCTCCGGGGTCTGCTGACACGCCCCGACCCCGATACACCTTGAGCCCTAGATCTCGCGTCCTAACTTGCAACACAAGAAACACCTGCACATACTGAAAAAGGGGAAAAAGAGGGGTGAGCAATTCCCGGAAGAATTACTCAGTGAGGGAGATCAACTCTGCCCACATGACTTATATTATACAATCATATAATTTAATATAACACATAAACTAGGCCTAGAAACAGTCAAGCAACAATCAACCTAACAACTATCAAGTTAGCACACATCCCATACATAATAAACTTAGGTTGGTCGTCACCTCGAATGGTCGTACGCCACCTCTTCATATAACATATATACTTATACAACTTGGGGCTGGCCGTCACCTCGAATGGTCGTACGCCACCCTATTGGCTCGTCAGCCGTTAACGGGCCCAAGCGGGATCTTCATGTCACACGCTCTCAGTCCGGCACAGAACTTCACACATTATATATCATATATTACATATAAACTTATCACTTAACATATCTCAACTTAACATTTCATTCACCACGCAACCAAATCTCATCTTTAACATTTCATTCAACACTCAATCAAATCTCATCCTAGCATTTCATTAAACACCCAATCACTATCCCTAGACAAAGAATACATGTTCACCAAATCAATATTATTGCATTATATAAATCCACAGATCCCAACCCTCACCTTAGAGATTACGTCTGAAAACTAAGTCCGAGAAAATAACGGTTGAAAATAGCGTTTCGGGCGGTTGTGTCTAAAATAGCGTTTCGGGTGGTTGCAGATGAAACGCTACTTCTGGCAGTCCAAAACTGCGATTCTGATCTGCGACTGCGTTTCAAAACAGATTAGGGTTTTCTGGGTTTTGGACAGAATATGTGTTTCTTGGCCATAAAGAAACAAACATAACTCACAGAATTTAACTCGGATCGGAGCTCTAAAAACGGGTCCGACTTCCTTGCAACGCCTTCTTTCCAGAGACACCAAAATTGTACTCTGATTCTGTCTATAACAACGGGAAATCATCTCCAAAGATCGCTCCTTGAAACTACGAAAACTGGAAACTCTGAGTTTGCAGGAAAAACAGAGTTTTTGGGCAACTTCAACTATCAATTTCGGACTCGATATAACTCGGAATTCAATTCCAAAATATGATCCAAAAACTAGAGTAAATTACCTATCCAACGGTATAAATATTGTCTCCTAACTCCTTACGGTTCTCCGGCAATTCCACTCGCAAAGTCACTGATCCGTTTTGACAATAAAACAGAGTTTTAGAAAACAGGGATTTGGTCAATATTAAAATACGAATTTCGGGTAGACTGTACCTCTGAATTCGAATCCGAAATATGTTCTAGAAACTAGAGACCGAGATCTTTCCAACCCTATGAAGATCGTTGATTGGGTCTGACTGAGCTGATCGCGAGAGGCTCCGCAAAAACCTTCGACGAGACTAGTTCGAACAGAGCACAAAACTAACTATGGCGTTTCTAAGTCAAATATGGCAGAGCTTCACCATGGAAATTATCTTCCCCTGTCCTCTGAACACGAGCATACATTTATAGAGAGATGGAAAGATTGATTGATGTGAATGTGGGGTGGTTAAGGTGGCAAATGTTGACAAATGTGGGCAAAGGTGGGTAAATTAGGTATGGTGGGGGGTAGTGGGGTGGTATATGGGCCATGACATCTGCATTTACATATGCTTGAGACAAAATATAATACATCCCATTGAGACTCAGAGGAGATGAGTAGGGGATGTGAAAGAAAAGTTAAGTCTCTTGGAAGTCGAAATCCCTGTCTCAGAGGAATACATGCACACATCCATAGGTGGTTCATCATGCTTTAACCTAAGAACTTTGAAGCTCAAAACGACTCCGTCCTCGTCCACACGAGTCACAAAACCAAACAGTTCAGACTTGTATGGACAAGAAGGGATTTTAACCCACTGTTGTAATACTAGATTACCAACAAAGCAACCATAACCACTTCCTTCCATTAAAACTAATCCATTGGAAGAATCTGATGAATAAGCGAAATGACCAGTTTGAAGATCCGGGAAAGCTGGAGAAGGGAGTGGGATATAGGAAGCTTGAGACTTTTGAAGATCCCATGTCTCACATCCATATAACCCGATTAAATCTTCAGGCCAAAGTTGTCCACGTATTAGTGACCAAGAGGAAGATGAGTTTTTATGCAAAGACACAAAGAGACGTCGGAAAAAGACAGATTCAGTTGTAGATTTCCATGTTTTGCAAACAGATTTGAATTTGGAGATGCTTCTCAAAGGTAACCTCGCTAGAATCTCTGTTGATAAATCCTCTGGAAGATGTGTGTGGTTGGTTGGTGTTTCCATTGGAAATTGCTTCTCGTGAATAATGGATTAGGGTTTCTACTTTCTAGGTTCATGAGAAATGTAAAAGAATTGTACGGTTCATAAGTTTATTAATGTAATTTTCACCGATTTTCAATGAGACTTTCTTGGTTAGAGTAGTAAACCTTTGCTATAGAGACTTGTACGTTTTAAAAAATATGCATAGAAACAGATTGGCTTGGTAACTTCCAAATTACCGATGGTCAATGATATATTAGTATTTTAACCTCTTTTACGTGTTGTTTTTTATTGTTTTTCGGTTCTTTCCAGTCCTTTTTGTGGCTTTTCAGGTTCTAGGAGGCTCTCGAGCATGGATTGGAGTTATTATAGCTCATTGGAGCAAACGAGGCAGAATTGGAGCAAAAAGGCGATTTTCCCTAACCGAGCACCTGCTCGGTTTGCTCGACCGCCTGCTCGCCCCACCCGCTCGCTAGAGACTTGAAGAATTCTCCTCTCTGGAATCCAG
The DNA here is from genome assembly GCA_963576765.1 of Draba incana. Classification (NCBI taxonomy): domain Eukaryota; kingdom Viridiplantae; phylum Streptophyta; class Magnoliopsida; order Brassicales; family Brassicaceae; genus Draba; species Draba incana. The sequence goes on along the minus strand of OY755212.1, from coordinate 32,377,743 downwards.
ACCGGTCGATCCAACCAAGGGACCGACCGGTCCCGACCTGAAGACTCAAAGCCGAAGATCGTTCTGGAATCGAGACCGGTCGATCCTCACAAGGGACCGGTCGGTCCCGTCCCGAAGACTTGAAGACCGGTCCCGTCCCGAAGACCAGACCGACCGGTCGGTCACCCAGAACCAAGTTGCCCTAATTTTTATTATAAATAAGAGGCAGCCACCTCCTAAAACAGGATCCATCCATTATTCCATTTTTCATTCTGTTTTCACGTTTTCCCGAGACTAGACTCATTTGTTCCAAGTTTTTGAGACTCTTCAAGTGTTCTTCATTCCTTTGGATTTGCTTGTAAGATTTGGAGGATCATCCCACATCCCTATTGAGAAGAATTCTAAACCCTAATCCTTTTTCATATCATCATCATCATGAATTCTCTCTATTGTTTTGCTGCGTTTGATCTCTCCATGGCCGAGTAGTCCATTAGGTAGATTAGGGGCTTTCAATGGTGATTTAGGATTGATTAGTGACTGAGCCAAATAGGATAGATTATCATATGTCTTCATCAATCGGAAATCGTAATGCTTAGGCTAATTTGATCACATAGTCTATGTATTGAAGTTAAACTTATTCACGACAGTGCTCTAGGTTGCTAGATAAGCCATTGGTGAGCAATTGGTGTGTAACCAACGACAGTTGATTGTTACCATCAATTGTGAACAAATTGAACCCATTCGATAATGCTTGTCAACATCTCTGAATTCAAACGACAGTTTAGGCATTTAGGTTGTTAGACAAAGATATTGATGCATCACGACAGTGGGGCAATATTACTTTTATGTTTGAGTTCTAGACCGTACTTAAATTGAATCCTGAATAGTTGCTCAGTCCTTAGTCCGAAATCACCGGCGAATGACCTTGATCTAGTGCTTTTCTTTATTGAATTTACATCGTTTAATTTGCTGTTTCGTTTCTCTGTTTCATTACAACCAATCCCCATTTTATCTTAGCTTTAATTTAAAATCCATAATTTCATAGTGCAACCTTGGTCTCTGTGGATTCGATACCTATTATACTACTGCAATTGTCTGTGCACTTGCAGATTTATTTTGGGTAAAAACTTCTCACATCAGTCAATAACCAAGACAGTGATTTGGTTCACTGATTCATCCTTGCACGGTCTACTTAAAGATGAATCAGAGTCAGAAGGACTTCTCCCAACGCAATAACCGGGCAGTTTAGGCTGACGAATTGATGCGTGTCAAATTGTATTTGTACCTAAACTTAACTATCAGCACACTCTAGTTGTTGTAGCATAGCATAGGGTCGAACCCACAAGGAGTTAAGAATAACACACTAAGAATGCAAGCAATTGATTAAGCTAAGCTAGATGATATTTTGTGTTTTTGAAATTCTAATTATGCAACAAAGTGAAATAAGTGAAATGTGAATGCTAAAAGAAGACAAACAAGACTAACAATTAAAAGCTTGATCAAATGTGGAAAAACATGGGCTTTGGGCAAAACAATTGACTTGGGATGATTAATGACTAACAAATGATGTTAGAACTAACAATTCAAACTCAATTCCATGACATGAATCACACAAAATAGACTAATTCATTCCCATGACAATAATCCATTTACTAACCATTTAATTAAGCTAATTTCCCAATTGCAATTAAATGATCAATAATCATTAAGAACAAGTTCATAGAGCGAACTAAACACCTTAAGCATCAATTCCCATTGGTTAAGAATGAAAAGCAAGATTAGGATTCTTCTAGGCATTTTATCGAACACCTTCCGGGCGTAAAATATCTATGATCTAGATTATGATTAGCTAAGTCTAATCTAGCATTAAGAACATCCTAATCTTTAGAAATCATAAGAATCTAAGCCTAGACATCATTAATCATTCATCAAACATCCCTAATCTACTGTGCCCAAAGACCCATTGAAAAACTACTCACTAATCATCATGCAAAACACAAGCATAATCAAAGAGAAAGACATAATCATAAAAGAGATGATAAGAGATTAAGAAAACTTCACTAGATTAGATGATAAATGTAGAAATCCAAGCAAATATCATAAGAAAGTTTTTTAAGCATAAAAGGGGAAGAGGTCTGATCCAACTTAACAAAAACTCATGTCTAAAATTATATTTATACTAGGTAAAAACGGAACCGGGTCGACCCGTCTTGATCCGGGTCGGATCTTCAAAGTTATGGGAAAATTGGTTCCAGTTCCGGACCCCTTCCTATCGAAACTGAGGGTCGAAATTTCGTCTATCGGAAAACAAGTATTTCGCCATTAAATTCCGGACCCCTTCCTGTCGAAATTGAGGGTGTCGAAATTGTCTTAGCGAGTTGAAAACTTTCTTCTATTCCAAGTCTCCTCCTTTGTAATCTAGCTCCATTGATTCTTGTTTTGCAACCATCTTCAAGTCCAAATGAGATTAAAGCCTTCCTCGCAATCAACTCCTCCCTCAATGCTTCAAAAGAGACCTACAAGATACAAAATATGCAAAAATGCAACTAACACAACCTAAACTCTAAGATGATCCTAAATCAAAGAAAATGAGACATAAAGTGGATGAAAAGACACAAGTATGATGTAAAAGACTACTAAAGTATATATCACGAATAGGCGTTGTTTCGCTTCCAAGCATCATCACTACCGACGACGTTGTTGGTCTACCTTCTGTACGTTCTTGAACACACAAGAAACCAACTGTATGCATCTTAAGACTTCATGTGGCCGGAAAGTTGATGGTGAAGTATCTATGAAGATCGAATCTACGATATCTAGCCCTTTTTGTTCTCTCCAATACCTCCACACCTGTGCATAAAGATCGAATCAATTTATATAGCTTTATCATTTGATATTGAGTGAGAAAATAATATCAAATATTCAAGAGGGTTTCAAGCTTACACAACCGAGAAGATTAAGGTAATGATCCAAGTGTAAAATTGGTATTCCTCTTGCCACTTATAATCTCAAGAAGCAAGACCCCAAAGCTAAGAACATCGGACTTCATCGATAATAGCATATTCAGGAGACATGTAGCCGCTACATCAAAAGATCAAACTCAAATGTTAGAGTTTTCATTCTTTTTACTAGATTTAAGAAAAAGATCTTTGTTGTTTTGGAAAATGATTGCTTACTAAGTTCCAACCCCCTTCCTCGTATTAGCGTCCGTCTCATCTGTTCCAAATCCAGAAATCCAAGATCTTTTTGAGTCATATCTTTATAGAGCAAGACGTTACTTGCTTCTATGGATAATCCTAAACCGTGAATCTTGGTGGAGATATAAAAGTCCTCGAGAAATACCATTAATATTACCAAATATCATATGCCAATTTAGATTGCAACTTCGAGTTTGTCTACAAATCGATCACAGCCGAAAAAGTGTTAACGTATTTTAAAATGCACACTTTTCTTAAAACAGAGTTATAAGCATTTGAGGTACTAACCAAAGAGATTGAGGCGTAAATTCTAAGTACTCATAGATCAACATTTTTATGTCATCATCGACGCAACGACCATGAAGCCAGACAAGATTTATGTGCTGAAGCCTATCAATCATTTTAACCTCGTTCCTGAACTCATCGATCCCTTGGACTAACGTCTTTGATAGTCTCTTCACCAAGATTTCTTGTCCATCAAGTAATCGTCCATACTAACTCCCATTTCATTACACATTGAAATCTTGTCCAATCATAGAATTTGAAAAGAAAAAATTTCTTCAATCATTGTACCTTGTAAACTACCGAAACCATCTTGGCCGAGTCTGTTAGCGTTATGAAAACTATTAGTAGCTATTACAACAGCTTCAAACTCCATCAATGGAAGCTCTAGTTCCTCTGTTTTGTAATCTCTAGTTATGTGTCTCCTACTTGACATTACCACTTAGTTAACTAGAAAATCATGACTTCTTGGTCCCAAAGGCAAATCATATTTGATAGTGGTACAATAACTATGTTGGTCGTATTAATTCTCTATAGTCATGTGGTTGTAGTGATTACTGAAATACAATTACCACTGGAAATGAGAAAGCCAAATACTAAGAAAGCCCGTACATCTTTTCAGTCCGGGGGGTCCAGTGACCTCCAGGCTTTACCTGAAATCTTTATTAATTGAGCTATTGGTAAAGTCAAATAACTTTACTAACTACATTCATTAGAGATGAGAAAAAAAAAAGAAGCCCAAAAATATAAAGAAACCAAAAGGCATAGTGAAATCATCCAATTTAAAGCCAAAGTACATCTTTGCTTTCGCCTTTTTCCCGGGCAATGTAAGAAAGTAATGTAGTTGTATCTATCATATCAACATGGGGAGGACGAGGCAGCACAAACTGGGAAATAGGAACCGCAGTTCCACATCTGTGATCATAATCTGGGACATATGGCCTATATATCATAAAATCCATATACTTTTCACAAATAGACTGGTTCATGAAACAATCATCATTATACCGTTCTGATACGTCTCTAAGCATTCTATAGTCTTGTGTCCTCAAGTTACATGACACAACACAGCGAATTTGTTGGTTCCATATATAGACAATATCGCTATCAAACGGATGCATTGTCATAGGCGCAAAATAGCTGATATCATACTTGATAAATGGGAGTGGGGTTTTCCACAAAAGTTGCCAACATTCATCCTCTAAACCAACATTGTTCAACCTCCAAACCTTCAAAACATTGTCTCTCTTTCGAGCTAATGTTTTGATATACATGAGATGTCCTTGAGATGTAGTCAATGCTCTTTTGAAGTCCTGGTTGTAGTGATTAAGAGTCCTGGTTGTAGTGATGCACTCTTAATCCGGTTGAAAAGCACTCTTAATCTGGTTGAAAAGCACTCTTAATCCGGTTGAAAAGCACTCTTAATCTGGCTCTTTTGAAGTCCTGGTTGTAGAGACGTCGGAAAAAGACAGATTCCGTTGTAGATTTCCATGTTTTGCAAACAGATTTGAATCTGGAGATACTTCTCAAAGGAAACCTCGCTAGAATCTCTGTTGATATTTCACCTGGAAGATGTGTGTTGTTGGTTGGTGTGTCCATTGGAAATTGCTTCTCGTCAATGGATTAGGGTTTCTAAGTTCAAGAGAGAAAAAAAAAAGAAGAATTAATACTCATTGGTTTATATAATGCGATTTTTTTAAAAGGGCTCATAGAACTAGAGAGAAGAAATAGTGTATACCATAACACACTCTTAATCCGATTTCTGATAAGTGAGTTAAAAAAAAAAAAAAAAAAGTTGCTCTTGAACGCGAAAGTTCTATGCGAATTTACTTGCTAATTTCAGGACTGTTTTACCACATGCGTACAGGATCAAAATTGATATAAGGAAATTTGCTTATTAATGGGCACAATTTTTTTCTTGCTTTAGGCAGGAAATACTTTTGGGCCGGCCCTGTTGAGACTCAATTGTATTTTAAAAAAATTGCATACAAACAAATTGGCTTAGTGACTTTCAAATTACCGAGGGTCAATAACCGAGACAGTGATTTGGTTTACTGATTCATCCTCGCGCGGTCTACTTGAAGACGAATCAGTGTCAAAAGGACTTCTCCCAACGCAATAACCGGGTGGTTTAGGCTGACGAATAGGCGTTGCTTCGCTTCCAAGCATCACCATTACCGATGACATTGTCGGTCTATCTTCTGCTCGTTCTTGAACACACAAGAGACCAATTTGTATGCATCTTAAGACTTCATGTGGCCGAAACGTTGATGGTGAAGTATCTATGATGATCGGATCTACGATATCTAGCCCTTTTCCTTCTCTCCAATACCTCCACACCTGTGCATAAAGATCGAATCAATTTATTTAGTTATCCTTTGATTTTGAGTGCGAAAATAATATCAAATATTCAAGAGGTTTGAACTTACACAACCGAGAAGATTAAGGTCACGATCCAAGTTGTAAAATCCAGTATTCCTCTTGCCACTTATAATCTCAAGAAGCAAGACCCCAAAGCTGAAAACATCCGACTTAATCGAGAATATCCCGTCCATTGCATATTCAGGAGACATGTAGCCGCTGCATTAAAAGATCAAGCTCAAATATTAAGAGTTTGATTTTTATTTTAAATAGCTTTAAGACAATGATCTTTGTTGTTTTTAGAAAATGATTGCTTACTAAGTTCCGACCACCTTCCTCGTATTAGCTTCCGTCTCGTCCCTTCCAAAGATCCTAGCCATCCCGAAATCCGAGATCTTTGGAGTCATATCTTTATCAAGCAAGACGTTACTTGCTTTCAAGTCTCTATGGATAATCCTAAACCGTGAATCTTGGTGGAGATATAAAAGTCCTCGAGCAATACCATTGATAATATCAATTCTCATTTGCCAACTGAGGTTGCAACTTCGATATTTGTCTACAAATCGTTCACAACCGAAAAATATTAACTTATTTCAAAATATACACAATTCTTAGAACAGAGCTGAAATAATTTAAGGCACTAACCAAAGAGATGAGAATGGAGGCTTAAATTTTCCAAGTACTCATAGATCAACATTTTTTCGTCCTCATCCACGCAACAGCCAAGAAGCCGAACAAGGTTGATGTGCTGAAGCCTAGCAATCAGTTTAACCTCGTTCTTGAACTCATCGACCCCTTGAACTGATGTTTTCGATAGTCTCTTTACCGCGATTTCTTGCCCATCAGGTAACCGTCCCTACTAACACACAATATTTCGTAATGAAATATTGTCCAATGATAGAATTTGATAAGAAATTGTTTCTTCAATCATTTTTACCTTATAAACTATACCAAAACCACCTTGGCCGAGTTTGTTGGCGTTAGAAAAATTATTAGTAGCAATGGCAACATCTTCAAACTCCATCAATGGAAGCTCTAGATCCTCTGCATTGTAATCTCTAGATATATGTCTCCTACTTGATATTACCACTTCGTTCATTAGAAAATCATGGCTTCTCAGTTGATCAACTGTTTTATTAAGACACAAAAACTAATCAAGATATACAACTTATCAAACACATATAAATAAAGGAAATTACGTTAAGTTACGGATTTACTAATAGGTGTTTCAATTGTTATTGATCGCTTCTGCTTCCTTCTCCAAAAGAAGATGATGATGAAACTTAAAATAAGTAAAATGATCACTCCGATACTCGAACCTATGATCTTTGCACTTTGGGTTCTCTTGCCATCTATTATAGTGAGAGAGATATCAATGTTAATATATCTCAGTGTGGACCAAAGAAAGACGTCAACATCTCTATCAGTTTTAAAAAGTGGAAAAAGAAAAAGTATAGAAAACGTTTGACCAAAACACAAAAAACAATAATGATGAACTTTGACTTACAATATTCAAAATATGTTTACAAAAACAATGTAGTTTATTTTATTTATGATAAATATATTTTAGGAAATTTTTATTTTATGATATCTTTTTAGTTTTAAAATGAAATAACCGTTACGAAGCAAAATGAAATGGGGAAAAGTATGAACCAAAATTAAATGTGGAAAAATTTATTTATATGACAAACTATCCTAAATATGTCCACCAGAGTTCGACTCCACCAACCTGTTTGCAAAAGGTTGAAAATAGACTCGTAGATCCGTTGACAACTCAAAAAGAAAGAAATAACGCTTGCAGCTTTATATGACAAAACTGTCCTAAAATATGTATATTTTTCCTACATCATTTCCAAGTCATTTTTCCAAATTTGGTATTCAATTATATTCAAATCATACAAAATAAATTAAAGTAGAAAAAAACTAACCGAGATCAGTAGCAGCCAATCTAACGTAAAGATCCTGACCTCCTTTAGCATAATTCCGGATATCCAAAATCTCTCCAGTCCAAATCACACAACCCGACCCGCCATTTCGGATATCCATATTCGCAAATGCCGTACAATTACAATCCTTTACACACACCTCTTCACATTCTTTCACACCTAGTCCCCTATCCACAATAGCCCCCGTAGTATCCGGCAATTTCATCCTCTTCAACCGCACAAACCCATCTCGACCGTCGCAGCTCAGTTGCGTCTTCCTCACGCAACCATCTGAGCCATCTCTTAACCCCCACGCTTGCTCATTCCTCGGTTTAAACCCTCTAATACAATTACAAACCGGTGAAGTATTTGAATCGCAATAACCGTAAATCCCACACTCATTGTAGTCATCACATTGGTCTTTTGGTGCGTACCAAAATTGGTTCCAATCTTGAGCTGACTCAATCCAAGTGAATCTTTCTAATGATCCTATAGAGCTTAGGCTTAATCTCGAGTAAACATTGTCTTCGATGATTCGGTATGAGTAAGTCACTTCTTGATTACTCGTTGTGAAATTAAAAACCATGTAATCAAATGGTCTCATTTCCGGTACGCCACTAAACCGGATTCCATTCCATGGACCGCTCCGGTACACTCGTGACTCTTTGTTCCATAGAAAAACCTCAGGGAATCCTCTAGTTTCGAGTTTGAACAAGTAATCGCCGCTTGACGGATCATTAGGGCTTCTCCAAGATCTCAAGAATCTGTTGAAACCGGTTTTGAGATCCCATCCTAGTTTCATCTCCGTTAGTAAAGTATCGGTCGGATAATCGAAACTCTGCCACAAATAACCATTAGGATCGTTGTTGGTTGAGTCTCTTAGCACAAAATTACCGTTATCGAGAAGCTCTGCTACCACAGGAAATCTCACGTCTCCTCTTGTTAGATTTGTCGACCAACCCGGTTTATCGGATTGGTCGAAAATGACAAGGTTGTTGTTGGAGATTTTGAGAGTTCCTATGGCACTAGAGAGAGGATTGTCTCTGTTAGCAACCCATACATAGGTTCGCTTAGGGATTGTCTTGTACCAAATCCCGAGATACCAACGAGATTTTGAAGAGGGTTTGAAGAAACCAAGCTCATAGGTATTACCAGGAGAGACAATGGTTTGGTTGCTTGAGATTGTTAGAGATTGTGTAGCCAACAAAGTGTTGGCGGAGGTAGAGAACGAAGTAAACAGAGTTAAGACAAAGACGATGAAGAAGAAGAAGGTGTAAGAATGGTGGTAGTTTGGTACACCTCTCATTTCTTTCTACACTACTTTCTTGTGTTCTTCTTTCTTTCTTTCTTTTTCCCCCTACTTTCTTGAGAAAAGTATTTAGGAATTTTAATCTTTGGAGATATCGTACTTGTTTTGTGTTAAGTGTGTGAACTTTATTAACTGGATTTTATATAATTGTCAAATATATTTCCTTGTCCGACCTTTTTCCTTTTTTTTTATTATACAAATTATCTTAAATCGAATCTTATCGAATCTCCAAGCTTCATAGAAATCAATGGATTATTGCCATGTAAAACGCTTACGGGTAAACAAATAAAAAGATAAGATAATTTTATGTTCGAGGATGTTTATTTACCGGTCTGAACCGATATTTGGAACCGTTTCCATTCCAAAAACGTTTTGGAATCATTATTTTTTGGAATCGCACGGAAACACCGTGAAAACGTGATTCTTAACAAATTTTTTGAATGCAACAAAAAAATGAAAATGTAATAAGTAATAGCTTGGAATCATATGAATGCATTCAATATTGTTGTAACTTTGAAAAATATCTAATTAGTTTGATGAATATGGTTAAAACCAATTTTGTTTTAGAGCTAATATTTGACTTTAAGCGTTGTGATCGTTTTTTCCGTGAAACTAGTTAACACTTCTATATTGGATTAGGGGTTTACATGATGTTCAAGGCAGGGTCACGATTTTTGCTTATAACGTTTCGTTTTTGTTTAGCCGTTTCCAATTTTACGGAACCTTAGCCCACTACCACGTGATTATTCGGCTTTATGTTCTTGGTCTTCTTGTTCGTATTTGAAATAGTTATACACGTATTACGTGTAGTGGAATTCATAGTTGATGATAAGCTCAAATTAGACCTAGAACTACTCTCTCAAATTAAGAGATCAATGCAGTACTTTAGGTATCGAAATCCACAGGGAATCAATGAAACACAATAGATTAATAAGTTCAGACTAAGCTAGGCAGGATGATATGAATGCAAGTAAATCAAATTAAACAAAGCAGTAGATGAAACGGTTGTGAAATCAATTAAAAAGAAGCTAGGCACAGGGAAATCTCAGGTGAATCAGATATGCAGATGATAAATAAAGATAGGATTATTAAGCACAGTTCACGAACATGAATCACGAATATAAAACCAATCAGCTTTCGCTGCAGAGATTATCTATGTTTAAATCCTAGAAGACCAAATTTCTTTGCGAATCCTAAAAATCTAAACAAGCATTAATGTTCAGGTTCAATTGCTCACAAAACCCTAAACCAAATTTCTTTGCGAAAAGGAATTTTGCTCATCAAAGTCTAGTTCAGGAAATCAATCAAACTGTCGTTTCTATTAATTATCCTAAGATCAGATTTCAGGTCATGAATCTAAAATCAGCAATAAACACGAGACAAGATGAAGAACAATCTAATGATATTAATCCTATGCAATTTAGATCAGATCTAGCAAATCATCGAACACCTTTGAAAATCCCTAAACCTAACAAGAGAATTACTCAGACATATCGAATGAAGAAAACATGATTTTATTAAAAGATATCTCTAAGAAATCAATAGAATAAAGCATTCGCCTAAACAATGGCTTGGAAAACGTATATATAAGGGTACAAAGTCGGCCAGAAACTTAAAAGTAAACATCTGGAACTTTCGGGCTTCGAACGGACTTTTTCAGATTAAGTTTTGGGCTTAGTCGACATGGGTGTCGATCGACACTCATGGTGGTGTCGATCGACACCATCTTCAAAATCAGATTCTTCGCTTCGGTTTTCGCCACTTCATTCCGCAATGCTCCAAAACTTCTAGTAAACATCTTTTAAGCTCCAATCGTTCAAGTACCTATAAAAACTCTAAAAACAACTGGAAAACACCAAAAGACTCTAGATATAGGACTTATATCATGGTCTAAACTGGGTAAAAACCATGATATATCAGTTGACCTAGCAAATAAAAAAGTCGTTTTTTTTTTGAAACTTTTGATAGCAAATAAAAGGTTGTTCCTCGTTTTCTTTATTCCACAAGTCATTTTAATTCAAATTTCACGTTATTTGTTTTCTTCCTTTTTCCTACAAAACCATCTCGGTCAACCATTTGTTTGTAAATTGTGTAATTTACGAGAGCTACAAAAAAACTCGTTGATTTTTTTAGTCTTGTTCCTTCCCAACATATATATCTCTTCGACTCAGGTCAGAAGGAAAAAATTGATTCACCAAACAAATTCCAACTTCAATTTATTTCCGCAATCCCTCGGAGGCAAGGAAAATAAGAGGGTCGTTCCACGTCCTCTGAATTTTTTGTTCTCTAATCTTTTAAAACTTCGTTAAAAAACTTACTAATAATAAATATGAACTATAGTACTATTACAAGAAAAACCAACTTAGAACATTTCTAACTCATTATTCTATTTTCTGCTCTTCTAAAATGAAATTGTTTTTAGCTCTAGCCCCACTCTATTTTTTACTTCAACATAGAATGATAAGTAAAAGAAATAGAATAATAAATATATATTTTTAAAATAATCATATTTTAGAATTGAAAATAGAATAGGTTGACGAACATTTTAAAAGAAAAATAAAATAAGATTGGAGATGATATTACACTGCTATTCTATGTCTTGCGTCGACGATTTTATAAATTAAATAAAATCGTTATATATAAAAGCACAACATAAAGGTAAGACTAAAAAATGTTACAACAAGAAAATTTTTATGTTTGTTTTGTCAACCGCAAAATATTTTAAACAGTTCAAAATTTCAAATGAAGATATAATAGAGTTTAAATCATGCGGGTAACAACGAGTACTTATTTAATTTCGAAAACACAGAAGGCTAATCATTCGATCATTTGTAAATTTCTCATTAACTACTAGTGTAATAAACGTTTAAAGACCGTCTCTCAAAGTCAGCGCTTAAAAAGTCTTGGGCTTTGAAACATCAAGATCCTTCAAATCAAATTTTTAAACCTACTATATTTGATACATGACCGACCCTACCCTGAACTCGTCTTCTTCATTCCTCGTTTTTTTTTTTGTCATCCATGTGGATTATATTGATTAGAAGTCTGAATTACACGAAATCATAAGCCAGCATAGGAACAAACCCATCCAGAGTCAATAGCCCAAACAAGGGGAGCAAGTGATATGAAACTAACTTAAAACAAAGAGAAGTGGAAACAATAGAAAAAGATATGGAGTTCTTGTCGCTAAAACTAAACCACTAATTCGAACCAATCCCACAACTTTCCAATGGACCAGGAAAAAAGAAGTAGCTGAGCCAACTATCAAGAGCTTCTATCAGACAAATACATGACCATACACAAACATTCTTCATTCCTCGTTTGATAATAGTAAATAACTTATTCTATACGTATAAATCAAATCAAATGCTTTCACAATAATCATAGAAACTTTACAAATATGAAAGAAGAAAACAAAAAAAAAAGAATAATCTATCGACCAAGAACAACAGTAGAAGTAATCTCATTAGAAGAAACAATATACTGTTGGCTCGAATCAAGAGCAAAGTTAACATCAATAGAGTTTCTTCTTGTTGAAGTAAACGTTGGTTGCCTTGGCACAGGCAATGTAGCCGTCTCACTCTCTAACATCAACAAAACTGAAGCCATGTTAGGTCTCTCTGCAGCTGAATCCTGAACACACAACATCGCCACGTGTATGCATCTCAAAGCCTCACGCTTATTGCACGTGATCCTTATCTTTGGATCCACTAGCTCCTCTGATCTCCCATGTGTATACAGATACCAAGCCTACAACAATTTCATGAGTATTGCACCATTAGACCATGTAAACCAAACCAAGATTTGTATAAACCGATGAAATTCGAATTATCGAAACCGATTAAACCGAAAAACAAACTAATATTTGAAATGCTAGTTTAAGGGATACTCTGTTTTGAGGAACTTACATAACCAATGAGACTTCCATGTTCGGAAGATCGAAGACTAGTGTTCCTTTTCCCGCTAACGATCTCTAGCAACAAGACGCCGAAGCTATAAACATCGGATTTCACCGAGAAAAGTCCTTCCATCGCGTATTCTGGAGACATGTATCCGCTGAATTTACAAAGGAACATGTCAAAAACATTACTTCTTTGTCATTGCACATTTGATATATGGTTCTTTTGTGATAGTTTTTACTTACTAGGTTCCAACTACGCGAACGGTGTTAGCTTCGTTTTGATTACCACCAAAGATTCTCGCCATACCGAAATCTGAGATCTTTGGATTCATCTCTGCATCTAACAACACATTGCTAACTTTCAAGTCTCTATGAATAATTCTTAATCTTGAATCTCTATGGAGATAAAGCAATCCTCTTGCAATCCCTTCAATTATCGCAAACCGTAGTTTCCAATCAACCAAGTCTTGTTTCGTTTCATCTGTTACATTCAAAAAGAACAAGAATAAGAAGAAAGAAAGGATCAAGACTTATTCTTTTTGCGATTTTTGAAAGAAGAACATACCGAAGATGAAGAAATCTAAGCTTTTGTTAGGCATATACTCATATACAAGCATTTTCTCTTCGCCTTCGAAGCAACATCCTAGTAATCTCACAAGATTCCGATGTTGAAGCTTCGCTATCAAAATAATCTCATTCTTGAATTCATCAACTCCTTGTCCAGATTTACCAGATAATCTCTTCACAGCTATCTCTTGTCCATCTTCAAGAACACCCTGACCAAAACAAAACACAACATTTCAATCATCAACAAATCTGAAAACATAAAGACTCGGTGTAGAAACCGTTGTAATTAATCAATCAGACCTTGTAAACTGGTCCGAATCCGCCTCTTCCAAGCTCATTCTCTTTGCAGAAGTCATTAGTAGCTGCCACTATAGCATTCAGACAGAAAACAGGTAACTCGGATGTGTTAACCGCTTTTCCTTCAATCATTATATCGACTGATCCCGAAAACGGAGTACTAGTTTCTTTGGCCTTGCTCACATCAACAATAACAACCGATGTATCGGTGTTCTTACAACAATATGCTCCTGAAACATCTATACACAATAAAGAAAATTCGAATCAACATAACGAAACTTAAAAACCGAGAAAATAATGAAAGTTAGTACCTTTCTTTCTCTTGAATCTCCATAGAAGCAAAGCAAAGATCCCCAACAAAACCACACCTACTACAACCGCGACAATCACCACCGTAATCTTCGATTTCTTTTTTCCCCCTATCTCGGAATTAGCAAGACGAATATGAAGCGAAGATCCACCAGCTTCAAACTGCTGTAAATCGACTAAATCTTGATTCCAAATCATACAACCAATCCCACCAACAAAAGTATAAGCAGTACAAGAACAATTCCTCAAACACCTATCTTTACAATCCTCAGGAACAACAAGATTATGTTCCGGAGTTTCGAAATCAGGCAACTTCACAGATTTCAAAGTCAAAAACTCATCTTCTCCAACACTAACATTCCTTTCACACTTCAACGCCGTTCGTCTCCTACAACCTAAACTCCAATTCCCTAAAGATACCGGCTCATAACCTTTAACACAACTACAAATCCCATTTAAACCCTTCATATCACATATACCAAACTTCCCACAACGATTATACTCATCACATTCACTATCCGGCTCAGATTGAAACTTAGTCCACTTCTTTAAACTCTCATTCCATCTCAATTCCTCTTCGGTACCGTTATAAAGAACTTTAAACCTAAGTAACACCGAAGAATCGGAAGGTACATACGTGAAGTACACGCTACCTGATTCATCTGGAGGAGAAGAGAGCTTGAAACCGTAAAGATAGTTCGTTAACAACGACATATTCGGAATCCCGGTAAAAACCGCGGAATTCCATTGTCCGCTTCGCCATTTCCTCGTCTTGTTTCTTTCCCAAAGCACAATCTCTGGTGCTCCTGTAGGATCAATACCTAATGTGAAATTACCAGGAGAAGGATCAGATTCAGATCTCCATGAAACAAAAGCTAAATTATTTCCAGTTCTAGGATTCACACGAACTCTCATTTGTGGTAAGAAAGTATCTGTTGGGTGATTGAAACTTTCCCAAAGAACCAACTTTGTGTTGGTTTCAGACAAATCGAAGTTTCCAGTATCGTGTATAGCTCCGATTGTGTTCTTGTTGGAATTGGAATTGCTCGATTCGATGTTTGAAGACCAGACTGTGATGTTTTTACCGTCTAGTAATACGAGATTCCCGTT
The DNA here is from genome assembly GCA_963576765.1 of Draba incana. NCBI lineage: Eukaryota > Viridiplantae > Streptophyta > Magnoliopsida > Brassicales > Brassicaceae > Draba > Draba incana. The sequence continues at coordinate 32,362,506 of OY755212.1, read as the reverse complement.
GTTGGTTATTGTAAGAACACCAGATTTGTCTGAAATTGGATTTGCTCTGTTTGCGACCCATACGACAGCTTTATCTTCGATGTTTCCGTACCAAATCCCTAGATAGCGACGCATTGAGACACCAGGACTGAAGAATCCGAGTTCGAATGTCTTTTTTGGAGAGATTAAAGGTTTGTGATTTAGACCGTCTCTAAGAAACTCTCCTTGTCTGATTGTATTTGCAGCTATGGAGGATTCGTAGAGGAAGAAGAGAGAGAGAAAAAGTGAAGCTTTACGAAAGTTTGCCATTTTCTGGGTTTTTTGAGGAGGAAGAAGAAAACCCAAGTGAGGATTTTTGTAATAAAGGGTTTAGTTTGAGATTTGGTTTAGGAGATGAACAGAGGAAGTATAACAATGGTGGAAGCTTCCTATGAGTAGAAAGTAAGAGAGGTGACAAAGAAGAAAGGATAAAAGGTGGCTGTTTTTGTGACTGTTGAGAAAGTTGGACCAGAGAATTAAATTGGGAAGTTTTGTGGCTTTTTAGAATGTTTGGTGTAAAAAGGTCAACTTGTTTGAATTTAATATCACCTATATATGGTATTTTTATTGTCTTTTTTTGTTTAGATTTTTTTCAACATTTACAACCTGCAGAATATATTCTTGGTATATATGAACCTAATTTTCTATTCAAGTATTTTTTCTGTCCGAATTATTCAGTCAGATTAGATTGTTCATAATCCACTAAAAGAAATTGGTATGACTTATATACTTTTACCAGTTTAATATTGATTTTCCTTAAAATTTACCAGAAAAAAAAAGAGAGCAACAAACATATAAAATTATCTTGTGTAAACAACAATTTACTATTACATTACTTTGATCGGGTGACTCAATAAGCGGATAGAACAATATTGTTTGTGTTTAAAACAAGTTTAATTTTTTTTTAATAAAAAAATGAATGAATAAGAGCTCAAACTTTGATCATGTAGATATCCTTAACATCTTGCATTTTTAGAAATCATTTAGCAATATAAAATCTTAAAACTCCTTTAGATACTTTGACTATATACTTTTTGTTTTGGGAATTTAGGATGGTCCACAGTTAAGAATGATGGGGATTTAGTTTGATCAGAAGGTACAAAAATAAGAGAATTAGAAGTAATATTGTATTCTTAGATAATACAAGGTGTTTAATCCTTTAATAATTTTTAGTGGTAAGCAAATTTGAATAATAGAAAAAAGTGTGGAGCAAGTGGAGCAGAGCAGTTAGCTTTGTATACTAGTTTTGATCGAATATTGCGTCATGAAACTATTGTTTATTATGCTTATTGCATTTTGGCCGCCAGGTTGACTCATATGGTCAAATTATCACCTATATGGATTTGGACGGTCGTCTCTGTTTTTTATTGCACGTGATTTATTTAACATATTATCATTTACACGTTGTTGCTCGCCTAATAACCCAAAATTACGCAAGATTTAATTTTTATATTCTTTCAAGCTCTCTTCTTGTTTTAGGTCAACATGTTCTTCAAGTCTTTTTTCATGGCATCAAATTATTTATGCAAACCAGGATCAATGAATCCAAATCTACAGTGGATGCACTCGCAGAAAAGCATGTAGTGCCATATCGGTTTAAGAATTTACGATAATTGGATTAGTTTAATAATTTGCACGATTAGTTTAATTGAAATCGTGCTTAGTGGGATAAAAAGATATCAATTTCTATTTTATAAAATTCTCCAATAGAGTCCATACTACATATTCCATAATGCCGAGTCATGAGTTTTGTCACTAGATTATTAAGACAATTGAACGGAAACAAATATTTTTGGTTTTGGCATGTAGACTTCTATGGTTTCGATTGATATCAATTTAGAAATTAAAGAAAATGAAACATATCAAGATTTTAGTGTCATTGGCTCCTGGAAAAAGAGATGAAACTGTTTAGGTTTGGACTAGTAGTATTGCTTCAAAGAAAATGTCGAAGGATTAGTGATGGGAATTAGAAATTTACGCAGAAGTCTATCACATTATTCTAAACCGGAAGCATTTGTTTGGACAATGCATTGTATGATCGAGCAACAGAAGACGGTAGTAACTTTTGTAGCTAACTATTATGAACATGTGAAAATAGTGTACTACATCAACAAAATGAGCTGCATTATATTTGCTATTGGACTACTCATAAGATAGTTCAAATTCGCAAATTACTTAGGATGCTCTTGAAGACACTAGATGGTTTATTCCTTTCGCATCCCCCAATGTTAAGCCGTGTGAGAGGGGTTCCAAAGTGATCAGCAAGAATCTTCACATGATTGAAAGTAAGAAAAGAGGATTCTTAGAGGTTAATAAACCGAAGCAGAGCCAATTTCGAGACCAACGCCAATACATTGTTGCTATACATAATGCTTTTTAAAAAAAAGTGTGCTCAATGCCGGAAATCCGAAACTCCACACGGATTCCCAACATTGACCAAACCTTTTTTAAATGGAGCATTCTCTATAACAGACAATGCATTGGCATTGATCTCGAAATCAACTCCTCTGCTTCGGTTTATTAACCTCTCGGAATGTTCATTTCTCCATTTCAGTGGGGTGAAAGTTCTTGCTGATTACTTAGGATAAACTCTTATAGGGCTTAACATTGGAGGATGCCAAGGAAAACAGTTTTAATGACATATGCTGAGTGAGAGCTTGGATACAGCTAGATTCTCCTTTGATTGACAACTTCTTAGTTCTTACAGAAAAATACTTAGTGCTAATCGAATAAAACCAGCAATTACTAACTATTATCAAAAAACGAATAATTTTACCAAAAAAGACGTAATAGAATATAAACAAAGATGTTGCCCAAAAATATATAAATATATATATAAACAAAAATAACATGTACAGATTACTCGTGTGAGATGTTGTTCCACAATCAATGTATATGAGATTTTTGCAGTCTATATAAGACTTAGGCATATCTTCATTACTAAACAAAGCAAAACTGTTTTGATCTAGAAAAGATGAAAAAAACTCATATACTTGTGCAACAACTCACACCAGTAATCCATATATATATATATATATATGGTCACATTCAAAACCTATTAAACAAGTGTTTTTCCTATTTTTTATTATAAAAGAAAAAATATGGTCTATTTTTTAATTTTTATTTATTTTTAGATTATTTTCATAATTTTCCGGGGAGAATTAAAGAAATAGGTCATTCTTATAGGAAAACGACAAAAGTAGGCCAACTCTTTTAAAATTAAAGAAATAGTCTCTTAATAGGTGAAAATGTCAATATAGCTATTCTGAAATTCATAAATTTTTAAGAAGCCAAAGTTCGAAAGCAAACTTGTGGATGATGAAGGTTGGCTGCAAGTTTTTGAAACCTAGAAGTGGTGCCCGCGAACAACCCGTCAAAATTTTAGGAGCATGCAATGTTGACTCGGTTCAAAACCTTTCATGACCTGAGACATGATGCCCAGAGAGAAATTCAACAAGCAATACAAGCTCTCACCACTACAAGAAAACAAGCACTTTTCCGACGGCCTAAACCGTCGGAAATCCGTCGGAAAAAGGGTGTTTCTGACGGATTTCCGACGGATTTCTACCGTCGGATCTATCTTGTCGGAAATTAAAGATCCGTCGGAAAGTTTTGACGGATTTCCGACGGCAATTGCTAAAATGGAAATACGTCGGAAAGCCGTCAGAAATTCAACCGCCGATGGATTTCCGACGGCGGATGATACCGACGGATTTCCGACGTCGCCTGTTACCGACGGATTTCCGACGGCGCCTGTTACAGACGGATTTCCGACGGCGCCTGTTACAGACGGATTTTCGACGGCGGCCTAAGACCGACGGATTTCCGACGGGTGCTGAAACCGACGGATTTCCGACGGTGGCTGTAACCTACGGATTTCCGACGGCGGCTGTTACCGACGGAATTCCGACGGCATTTGGAATTTTTATTTTTAAAAAACTAATTATAAATAATTAAATTAAATTATAAAAAATTAATTAAAAATTTAAATTAAATTAAATTTAAATATGAAAATAAATTAAAATAGTTTGAAAAGTTATTTAAAACTTAAATTTTTACATAAAATTTAAAAGTCTACTGTGGACGAAAATTACGGAAGAACTCGTTCATCTTCTCTTCCATCCCACGAATGCGCTTTGCATCTGCTGCGCGTGCAGCCTCAAACCGCTCTGCATCTGCTGCGCGTAGTGCCTCCATTGCCTCAAACCGCTCTGCATCTGCTGCGCGCTGTGCCTCCATTGCGTTCATCCGCTCGATAAGCTCCGTGTTTTGTGCCCGCAAACCGCTATCACCGTGAAATCGGAATGAAGACACGGAAGAGGTGGAACTGTCTTCCGGAAGACCGAAGACACGATCTTTGTTCTTCGGAGTAACCTACCATATACAATAAAACTATAAATGTTATAACGTATAAGTATTATAAGTTATTTTAAATTCGTTAATAATTGAAAACGTTACTAACCTCATAGGTGAACTCGTTGATCTTCTCGACTGGAACTTCGGTGGCCGGCGGAGTTCCTTCGACGATCGGTTGGGATTGGAGGTAGTCCTCACCGAGCCTCTCCACGATTTCACTAGCAAGTGCATCTTGAATTTCACCAGTCTTTCGGTTCGTATGCGCATCTCTGATCAAATCCTGATTTGAAGGACGCGTACATTGCTTTTGATACTCTTAGCATTGAAAAGTAAGCAAATAAGTTAACGATTATAAAAATGTTTCAAAATAAAGAAACTTACCAGTTGTTCTGCACGAGTCGCCTTGTTCTTCGCTCCGAGGTTATGGGTCGCTGATCCCTTCCCCTTCCGGTCGCTCTTTCGGTTCGTCGAGTGGGTTGCTGAGCTCGACTGAGTGGCCTCCTGTTCCCAATACGCAATTAGTTGACCCCATAACTCGGGATTGTTTTTCATATCCCGAGGGATCTTACGATGTCTCCACAGGTCCTTGTACTCGTTCATCTTCCGCGAGTACATTCTACCAGCCTTGGCGTCGAACTCCCGTCGAACCCTAGCGGCTAGCTGGCTGTCCCAATTAAATTCTTGCTGGAAATAACAAAACCTTTAACGAGTTAGTAAATAAAAATTTAATGTAATAAAACCGCGAATTGTCTAAATTACAAAATTTAGGGATTACCGCAAATTGCCAAAACCAGCTGTCACGGTCGGCTACCGGCATCGAAGAGTATGTGGGATACGGTCGAGTTATCAAACAATTAAGCATTGTGTTGATAGACGTCGATATCCTGTTTCCCGAAAATTGAAACCTAACCAAAATTAAGGAAAAATATTTATTAAGTTAACTAAATCGAAAACATTTTTAAATAAAACTTACCATGTCGTGTTGGGAGGCAAGTCCGGATCTAGGAAAGGCAAACGATCCCTTCCGGGTTGTGATACGAAATCCTCGATGCTAATTACTGTGGGAGCTGAGGTCGTAGGATTAGGAGACGGTTGTTGTGTATCCAAAAAGGGAGTGTCGGTTACCGTACGCAGTATAACTCTCGTCAGAGTAAGTATCCTCGTCATCCGAGTCTACGTTAATATTAGAAGTATCTTCATCGCTGTTGTTTGAAGGAAAACAATTTTCCTTCGTCCAGATAGCATCTATGTTTTCAAGCTTTATGTTGAGGTAAGTGTACCCAGTTCCGACTAGAACTTGAACCTACAAAATAGGCAACTATAATGTAATCTATACTTCATTTACTTAAAATAAACATATTTCAAACTTACATTACTCAATACAACGACTGAGCCAACTCGTATATCAGGGTCAAAAGAAGCGTCTACACACGCTTCTTTTTGAATATATCCGCCAATTCTCCCACATGGATCCTACATCAATACATATTAATTTAACGTTACAAGTAACAAAATATATCAATTGAATCATATTCTCAATTATAATTACCAATTACCTTTAAGACAATCATAGCGTCTCCCTCATCAGTACAATCGTACTCATCAATAATTGCAATTACCTACTTAATTTAACAGAACCGATTATACATATAACTTTCATCTAAAACCTCTTTTACAATAAAACTCAATCTCACCTTCCGAACAATGTCCAAATGATTTAAACAGTTAAGAATAACGTCCAATTCAACGGACAAAACCCAATCCCTAGGAGTCTGCATTAACCTCGCTGGAAAAGTATATATAAACATTTTTGTAAAAATGCCCTAACAAAATCAGACTGCTTTCGTTTCATGCTATTCAACAAACCTAATCTTGTACCTGTGTCACGTAGGTGTTCAACTGCAGAAATCCAAGGATGGTCGTTAAATGCGGGATCTTCCGACATGCTGAAAAAAACCTTTTGCTTATTTTATGGAATGTATTTTTGTGTTCTGATGATATGTAGAAGTTTCCACCCATATAACCGGAGTCCGTCGGAATTCCGTCGCTACTCCGTCGGAATTCCGTCGGTACTCCGTCGGTACAAAAGTGACCAATCAAACTTTGCCGACATCGGAATCCGTCGGAATTACGTTATAAAATTACGACGAGTTAGTTCCGTCGGTAATCCGTCGGTACAAGGTGACGGAGTACCGACGGAGTTCAGACAGTTTCCGTGGCCGTCGGAAATCCGTCGGTATATTATGACGGAATTCCGATGGCTTGATATAAATCGGACATCCGTCGGAAATTTCCGACGGATATTCCGTCCGTCGGAAATTTCCGACGGATATTCCGTCCGTCGGAAATTCCGTCGGAAAAGTGGCTGTTTTCTTGTAGTGCACTCAACATATGTCATTAAGAAAAAGAATGGATCACGGCTTCTGATTTGAGTCATTACCTCCCAAAAGTTTTGATTGTTTGACTGCTATCAGTGTAACCACCAGTGTATATTTTGTATTATCAACATCGATATCATCATGGTTCTCCAGATCGTAACTACACAAAGTAATTTTGTAGACAACAGATTCGTACAAGAGAAAAAAAAAACTTAAGAAATATAGTCAGTAAATCCTGATTAAATTCATGGGCGTTAAATAGTTTCAACCCAAGCAGGAGAAATAAAGTCAGTAAATCCTCTGTAAAATGCATTTGAAAAGGGTATAATACATAGGAATACATTTGAGAGATGAACACGATTTTCAACCTTGCACAACGTCTCAATTCGAGTGTTTTATCAATAAAAAAACGAAAAAATGTCTCAAACGTGTAAGAGGAGGGATGGAATAGAATTTGAAAGATATATATCAAACAAAAGACAACCTTGGGAAGATTCTACAAGTTCCAAGCCTCTTTCTCTCACTCGTCTCTAGAGAAAGAAGTTTGGATGCTTATAGTATCTACACAAGTTTTGTCTAAAGAGAACATCGAAGAAATGATTTAGGGTTTTTGATATGAGCTTAGGTTAGAGAATAAGCGGCTATTTAAAGAGATGAAAGGATTTGAATACTTTGACTGTAAAGATTGAAAATCACATTGTATGGTTGTTAACATTGTACCAGAGATTTCTTTTCTTATCTAGAATATTTTTTAGTCCTTTAAAATACTTATCCCTTAAAGAATTTTTTTTTTTTATGTTAAATAATTTTATCTTGTGATTTTTTTCCTTTCAAATTCTTATTATCCCTTAAAGAATTTTATTATTTGTTTGATTGTTTCTAACTAAAAGATAACAAGATAAAAATAAAAATAATAGTTGGAATAAATCAAAGATAATATATATCGCAAATGACAGTAAAAATAAATATATAACATTCACTATGTTAAAACTTAAACCTCATACCATTTTTTTTTATAATTAAACTTGCTATAAACGTGTATTAATTTCCTGCTATGACATTCATATGAACATCAAAAGTTGTAATCTTCCATAGCTTCTCATTTTTGGAGATGCTCCTATTCAAACGTACAATTTCCGATTTATGTAATGTCATGTTGAAATCTTCATTTTACCAATCACAGGTTGCACTCTCATCGGAAAGATCAAATCTAGTTTAACATAGTTTGGAAACATATCAATAAATTCGACTTCCCAGTTCAACAAAACCAAATATGATATATATATATATATTTTTTTTGAATAGAAAAATCACAATTGTTTCCATGTTGTCATCGCATTTTTTTACATCTCGGTTAATATGTCTCATTCTACATATTCAATCACTACAAGAAAACATGCCCTTTTCAGACGGAATTTCCGACGGACGGAAAATCCGTCGGCAATTTCCGACGGATTTCCGCCGGATGTCCGATGTAAATCAGGCCGTCGGAATTCCGTCACAATTTACCGACGGATTTCCGACGGGTATGGAAACTGTCGGAACTCAATCATCGTAATTTTGTATCGGTATTCCGACGGAGTACCGGTTTTCCGACGGAATTCCGACGGACCCCGGTAATATATATATGGGTGGAAACTTCAGCATTTCATCGGACCACGAAAACACATTCAATAAAATAAGCAATAGGTTTTTTTCAGCATGTCGGAAGATCCCGCATTTAGAGACGATCCTTGGATTTCTGCAGTTGCACACCTACGTGACACAGGTACAATATTAGGTTTGTTGAATAGGATGAAACGAATGCAGTATCCTCTTGTTATGGCATTTTTACAAAAATGTTTATATATACTTTTCCAGGGAGGTTAATGCAGACTCGCAGGAATTGGGTATTGTCCGTTGAATTGGACATTATTCTTAACTGTTTAAATCATTTGGACATTGTTCGGAAGGTGAGATTTAGTTTTATTGTTGAAGTGGTTTTATACGAAAGTTATAGGCATAATCGGTTCTGTTAAATTAAGTAGGTCATTGCAATTATTGATGAGTACGATTGTACTGATGAGGGAGACGCTATAGTTGTCTTAAAGGTAATTGGTAATTATAATTGAGAATATGATTGAATTGATATATTTTGGTACTTGAAACGTTACATTAACATGTATTGATGTAGGATCCACGTGGGAGAATTGGCGGATCACGCTTCTTTTGGCCCTGATATACGAGTTGGCTCAGTCGTTGTATTGAGTAATGTAAGTTTTAAATATGAAAATTAAAGTAAATATATGAAGTATACATTATATTTGCCTATTCATGTAGGTTCAAGTTGTAGTCGGAACTGGGTACACTTACCTCAACATCAAGCTTGAAAACATAGATTCTATCTGGACGAAGGAAAATTGTATTCCTCCAAACAACAGCGATGAAGATACTTCAAATATTTACGGAGACTCGTATGTGGAGGATACTTACTCTGACGAGAGTTATACTGCGTACGGTACTCTAAAGGATACACCATCGGGAAGTGGGGACGAGAAGTAGTACTTTTGGGGTTTTACGGAATAAAAATTAATCCATGTGTTTTGGTGTTTTATAAATTATTAATATAAACAGTCTTTTGATTTTGCAATATGAAATGTAATTGTTTTGTTTGTCGACCACATTGTGCGATATGGCTGGTTTATATAAAATATTTATACTGGAATAAATTATAATGTCTAAAATTAACAATCCGTCGGAAATCCGTCACACTTTCCCGACGGATTTCCGACGGCCACGAAAATTCCGTCGGTTATCCGTCACATTTACCTTGTAACGGTTGTCCGACGGATTTCTGACGGAAGAAGATGTCGGCAAGGCTTGAGTGGCTACCTTATCGTCTGCGGTGGGTGACGGGATTGGTGGGGTTCTATGTCGGAGGTTTGTAACGGATTTTCGACGGAAAGAAATGTCGGCAAGGTTTGACGGGATTGGTGAGGTTATATGTCGGAGGTTTGTACCGGAAACCCGACGGAAATCCGACGGAATCACAATTATCAAAAAAATGAGTTCATCGTTAAGCTGCGCCATTTCTTCAGTTCATCGTTACAAACGCCACATTATCAAAAAACCACAATTCACATTATCAAAACTTTTATAAGAGATGAGTTCATATTTTCGGTCATGGATGGACTAGCCAATGATGGATATGGGCTCGAACTTATTAACGTCCGCTTACGCTGAAGGTATATGCGAGTTCATGAACTTACCCAGCAATCAAGATGCATCCAATAAAGGTCAGGATATCAAATGTCCATGTTCTAATTGCTGTAATAGAATTAGTGTTCCGATTCATACTGTTTGGAATCACTTATATAGATATGGATTTAGGCCGGGATATAAGGTTGGGTTTTTACATGGTGAAAGAAATTATGAATATGGTAGTACTAGTTCTAATGCACCTTATTTTCCGGATAGCGTAGGAGAACATACAACGGAAGTAGATATTGGGGTAAGTACGCGTAATATGGTTAACGATGCGTTTAGAGAGGCGAATTTGCAGTCGGGTGGGTATGAGGGTGATAGGGTTGAAGAACCTAATTTAGAATCTCGAAGGTTTTTCGATATGTTAGACGCATCAAAGCAACCACTATACAGCGGTTGTAGGGATGGTCATTCACCGCTATCTTCTGCTAGTAGGATGATGAACCTGAAGACTGATTATAATTTGTCCGAAGAATGTGTTGATGCATTCGCCGAGTTCGTGAAAGATGTTTTGCCAGAAGATAATCTGGCCCCAGGATCATACTACGAGGTCCAAAAACTTGTCGCCGGTCTTGGTTTGCCCTACCAGGTTATAGACGTGTGCATCGACAACTGTATGATATACTGGAGAGAAGACGAGAACCGAAAGAAATGTAAATTTTGCCGGAAACCACGGTTCCAGGAGTCAAGTGGCAGGGTGAAGATTCCATTCAAACGGATGTGGTATTTACCCTTAACGGAGAGGTTGAAGAGGCTGTACGAATCAGACCGCACAGCTACGGCTATGAGATGGCATGCAGAACATAGTCAAGATGGAGATATCACGCATATTTCTGACGCGGAAGCGTGGAAACACTTTCAATCCGTATATCCAGATTTTGCATACGAACCACGGAATGTATACATCGGCTTATCCACTGATGGTTTCAACCCATTTGGAAAGCATGGCAGAAAATACTCATTGTGGCCGGTCATCGTAACACCTTACAATTTGCCTCCATCTATGTGCATGCGGCGACAGTTCCTGTTTCTCTCAATTCTAGTTCCCGGGCCAGATCATCCAAGACGGTCGCTCGATATTTTCCTCCAACCATTGATCTGTGAGTTGCAGATGTTGTGGGAGCATGGTGTTGAGGCATATGATGTTTCAATCCGGCAGAATTTCAACATGCGTGCGGTTCTTATGTGGACCATAAGCGATTTTCCGGCATACGGTATGTTATCTGGATGGACAACGCATGGAAGATTGGCATGTCCTTATTGCCAAGACAATACTTCAGCATTCCAACTGCAGCACGGAAGGAAGACTTCATGGTTTAATTGCCATAGGTGTTTTTTACCGGAAAATCATCCATATCGTCGGTCTAAAAGACATTTCAGGAAGAATGTGCAAGTGTTACATGGTCCACCTCCTGAGATAGATGGTCGCAGCATATTGGAACAGTTACGAGATTTTGGTGCACAGCGAACTCCTGAATGTGGGGGTAATGGCCATTACCCCATCGACGGTTGTGGGGAATATCACAATTGGCACAAGAAGAGTATTTTTTGGGATTTGCCTTACTGGAAAGACCATCTACTGCGGCATAATCTAGATGTCATGCATGTGGAAAAGAATTTCTTTGACAACATCATGAACACCATATTAAACGTCCCAGGAAAGACCAAAGACAACTGGAAGTCTAGATTCGACTTGCCATTGATTTATTCGAGGCCATCTCTTCATGTTTCGAATGGTAGATTGCCGATGCCTGCTTACCGGTTAGACGCTGGCCAGAAAGAAGTATTTTTTGAATGGTTCACAAAATTTATCAAATTTCCAGACGGCTACGCATCTAATCTACGTAATTGCGTGGATTCGACGGAAGGCAAGTTTATAGGAATGAAGAGTCACGATTGTCATGTCGTGATGCAGCGTCTTCTACCATTTGTATTTGCATATCTTCTTCCAGAACCTATCCACCAAGCAATTGGAGGTATATTTCTTACTCCCATTAGTTTCTTACTACCATAATATTACTATATATGTATTAACTTTTTAATTTCTTTTTATAGGAGTTGGTGCATTCTTCCGAGATTTATGTTCAAGAACACTTACCTCCCACGGGATACGTAACTTGGAGGCCAATATCCCGGTTCTCCTTTGTAATCTTGAGAAGATTTTTCCACCGTCTTTTTTTGACGTTATGGAACATCTTCCTATTCACCTCCCACGAGAAGCAGCCTTAGGAGGCCCTGTTCAATACCAATGGATGTATCCGTTCGAGCGTTACATGTTCCACTTGAAGAAAAAGGTTAAAAATTTGAGCAAGGTTGAGGGATCTATTGTCGCATAAAGCCGAAACGAGGAAGTCTCACAGTTTGCCGAATATTACTTTCCACCGGGAGTTCAGACTAAGGCTAAACGTCCGGCGCGACATGATGATAGAGGTGAGAAAGCAACGTATGACGTGGTTGTACCCGAGTTGTTTGCCCAAGTTGGTCGAGTAAGTGGAAAAGGAAAGAAACGCAGACTATCATCACAAGAGGTCTCACATTTGCATACGTATATCCTCAGAAATTGTGACGAAATTTTGGAGTACGAAATGTATATATATCATGTAACATACTAAATTTATTTAATTATTTGCATTCATCTACTAACGACTGTTATGTTACAGGATCTACATGTCTCTCGCACGTGATTACCATTGTGATAAGACAGATGCCGAACTTGCTATCTTGAAAGACGAACAATTTCCAGAGTGGTTGAAATGTTATGTAAGTTTAATATAATTACATCCGTCTTACATTTGCATGTTTTCACGTTCATATGTTACTTATATCTTACGTATATCGTTTTTAGGTTTCCGAAAGTTTATCAAGTGGTCGATCAATCCCGACTTGGTTAGTGGAGTTTGTTCATGGTTTACGCACCACCGCGACTTCATATCCCCAGTTTTGCACTAGGGGATATTCGTTCAGGATCCATGAGGAAGGACGTCAAAGGTCAACTGCGGACTATGGTATTTCGGCGCAATCCGGCGATACCATGTACTATGGGATTTTAAAAGAAATCTTGGAAATCCGATATCCAGGAATGTTGAACTTGAGGTGCATTGTGTTTATGTGCGATTGGTATGATCCATCCAATGGTCGAGGGGTTCGAGTTGACCCTCTTGGTGTTATTTCGATAAATTCAAGCCGGAAACTACAGTAATACGATCCATTTATCCTTGCGTCTCAAGCAGACCAGGTATCAATACACTATATATGTTTACCTATGTACTCATAGTTAAGGTTTCTTGTTCATGTATATTAACAATATCCACTAATTATTAATAGGTTTGCTACATTCCATATCCTCGAGTTACGTACCGTACAGATCCGTGGATCACAGTAACTCCAATAAACCCGAGAGGAAAAATCTATGGAGTTCCAGAACAAGATGCTCTACAACCATCAAGAAGTGTATCAATGTCACTTGTGGAGGAGATGGATAACATTGACCTTGTCGTTGATGTCACACATGTTGGGGATCATCTAGTGCATTCGGACGAAGAGGAGCCACGTGGAGAATTTGACGACGATTCAGACTCCATCCCTAGTGAAGGTTCCTCCGGAGATTCAGAATAATAATTTGTGAATAAATGTTTGCTTTTTCATGTTCTTCTCTCGCATTTGCGTGTTCCCTATAATATTTTCATTTCATTAAGAAAATCGATTGTGGACGAGAATCTAAGTATTACAACATACAAATAAAAATCAATTAAAGGAGGCTTAATCATTTCAGCGGTGGACAAATCTTGTATCTCATATTTTTTAATAGTATATATCTAATCATGTTCGATGACTACTTAACGATAAAAATTGGTCTTCCAACTCCAATAAAACTTAACATGTAATGAAACATAAAATTTAAAACACATATTCTTAAACAGGTACATTAGAGACTACCAATTATTTAACACACAACGGTTATGGTACAAGTATATAATAAACCCCTCATTTTACAATCATATGTCCGTTTCCAGTCCGAACTTGAAGTTATATGTATAAACCGTCGGTATTCTGTATGTATTCCGTCCGTATTACCGACGGAATTCAGACTACACGATGTCGGCAAAGTTTGATTGGTCAACTGTACCAACGGATTTCTGACGGAGGTTAGTCGTCAGAATTATGTAACGGATTTCCGTCGGCTTGCAGAGTTTCCGGTCAGCTGTAACAACGGATTTTCGACGGATCTATGTTGTCAGAATTATGTAACGGATTTCCGACGGATTGCCGACGGTTTCTGATGTCGGCAAAGTTTGAGTGGTTAACAAATCAAGTGCATTGGCCGATGGGATTGGTGGGGTGTTATGTCGGAGTGTTTTGACGGTTTTCCGACGGAAATCCGACGGATATCCGTTCTACATAAGGTTGTACATTTTGTAATGCGACCATAAAAACATTTCAACACAGATTCATAACACAAAAAAATTCAATTTCGTAATGGCAAACAGAGATCTGTGGAATTACTATATGCAAAACCGAGCCCCCGGTCAAAACCCTCTAACCACAACTCTATTACGATAACTTAAATATTACTGATGCTGAACCGACAATTTCACTCCATCCAACTCAACAATCCCAGAACCAAACGCCCGTAATACCGGGACCTGGCCAAGTGGTACGGCGAGGCCTGTTTCGAAAAAGGGGACATGATGCAAAGGTGATGCGAGGTGAAAGTTCTCAGCCACGCCCAACACAAGATTTTATTGATGAGGTCATTAATGAGGCACCACAGGCCGACAAGGATTTTAGTAGTCCTCGGTGGACTTCTACTATCGATTACATAATCCGTGAAGGTATATATATATAATTACCGCTTTTACTTTTACAATAATGATTGTAGCTGACAAATACTAAATCTATACTTCATACATGTAGGTTCTTACAACAATAGGAGCACACCATTCTGGACCCAGGTTGCAGAAATTCAATCCCCGCATTCACAATTTTTGAAAGTCAAAAAGGTTTACGTGTTCGACCTATTTTATTAACATTTAGACATATAATTTATCTGACAAGTATATAATTTAATTAATTATCAGATTGTGGCTATGCTCGCTAGTTTAACCCCCAATGACCAGGGAGATCTGCTTGTAACCTTAAAAGATCCCTCAGGAAAAATCGAGGGAACCATGCACCATAACATCTTCAAGAAGGACGAGTACAGACTCACGACTGGTGTAGGTGCTGTGGTCATCCTGAAAAATGTTACCGTTTGCCGTTTTGATAGGAACCCAAAGTACCTGAACATCACAGAGCGGAACATTGTTAAGGTAGATACACCATACGTTTAAAAATATTCATGGGAATGCTTAACTAAAATCATTTTCCAAACAGATAATCGGTGCTAATTCGATGATTGTTGAATACCAACCAATGGAAGCATCGACCATCGAGGAAGATGGAGGAACTACTGGGTACGAATATGAAACAGTGGCAGACTCCGATGAAGAATAAACAGCAAACTCGTCCATGATTAAGAATAATTTTATGATAACAGCTTTATATTGCTTTCATGTTAAATAATGTCCTAGTATCTATTGTACGATCATATAATGTGGTCATGTGTTATATTTCCTATTAGGGATTGTGAAATATTGGTGTTTTATATGTGTAAAACGATTTTGTAGGAAGGAAAAATTAATTCTTATATGTCAGTGTTTTACATGATATTAGTAAAATAAATCCAACGAGCTTACTGTTTTAATTTCGTACAATGTACTATAATTTTTAGATTGCAAAATTTTTTTTACAAATACACGAAAAAAAATAATAAAATAAAATCATAAAAAAACCAAATCCGTCGGATTTCCGTCTTACATTTAAGACGGATTTCCGACGGATTTGGTTTTTAATTAATTTAAAGTTAAATCCGTCGGACATCCGTCTTAACTTTAAGACGGAAATCCAACGGAATTTGTTTTTTTATGATTTTATTTTAAAGGTAATTAAAAGAATTTTTAAACTATTTCACAATGTTTTTTAAAGTTGTTAATAAGTTTTATTAAAGGTTTTTCTAAAATAGATTACAAGTTTTTTTGAAACATATTATAAGGTTATAACCAACTAGTATTTTACAAAAATCTTATACTTTTTTTTAAATCTTATAATCAACCTTTTAAAACTTATCATATATTTTAAATAAAATCATAAAAAAAACCAAATCCGTCGGATATCCATCTTAAATTAATTTTAATTTATTTAAAGTTAAATCCGTCGGACATCCGTCTTAAAGTTAAGACGGAAATCCGACGGATTTGGTTTTTTTATGATTTGGTTTTAAAGTATATGATAAGGTTTAAAAGGTTGATTATAAGATTTAAAAAAAAGTATAAGATTTTTGTAAAATACTAGTTGGTAAATTTTTAATATCAAGTTTCAAAAAAAATTATACGAAGTTTTTAAATTTTTATAATCTATTTTACAAAAACCTTTAATAAACCTTATAAACAACTTTAAAAAACATTGTGAAATAGTTTAAAAATTCTTTTAATTACCTTTAAAACCCCTTATAATCAACTTTAAAACCATATCATATACTTTCAAATCCTTATAATTACCTTTAAAAACTTTTATTAAATCATATAATCACCTTTAATAAACCTTACAATTTGTTTTAAACCACATTATAACCTTATCTTATGCTTTAAAAAACCTTACAATCTGTTTGTGTGAAAGATAAACACAAGGTGTATACCGAAAAAATATCGGCTTTTGTTTTTATTAATATTATTTGGTCCGAACAAATTTAATTAATTAAATAAGGGTATTACGTCGGAAATCCGTCTTAAATTTAAGACGGATTTCCGACGGTATACCCTATTTTTTTTCCCGCCGAACACCTCGTGATCATTGAAAAGGCGCCACAATCCGTCGGACGACCACAGTCCGTCGGAAACTCTGTATAAATCTGTCTCCTCTTCTTCCCGACACCACCACGGAGAAAACGAGAGAAAAAAAAAATTCAACCGCCGGAACAGCGATTACACCGCCGGAAAACTGATTCACACCGCCGGAAAACACCCTCAAACCGCCGGATTCAATCCTACATCACGAATTCAACATCTCAATGTAAGTTTTGGTTGATTTTAAGGTTTGTTCTTAAAAAAAAAAAATTGTGTTCTTCATAAAAAAAAATTGTTCTTCATAAAAAATTTTTTTTTTGATAAACATACTTTGTTCTTGATATATAGATTTAGGAATGTCTTGGATTTTAGGGATTTAGGTATTTAAAGATTTTTATAAATTTAGGGATATATAAAGTTACGGAATTAGGGATTTATTGAATTTTAGGAGTTTAATATTAAGAATTCGTAAAAGAAAATTTTAAAATTATTAAAAATTGATAAATTTTAAGAATTTGGGAAAAAAGTTTAAAAATATTTAAAATTTATACATATTACGAATTTTTTTATAAAAATTTACAACTATTATAAATTTATAATTATTAGGAATTGTTAAAAAAATATAAAAAATTTATACAGTTATAAATATTAAGAATTTTTAAAAAAATTTGAAAAATATTATACATTTATAAATATTAAGAATTTTTTTAAAAAAATTTAAAATTTAATAAATTTGTAAATATTAAGAATTTTTTAAAAAAATTTTATAAATAATCTAAGTTTATAAATATTAAGAA
Source organism: Draba incana (assembly GCA_963576765.1). Lineage (NCBI taxonomy): Eukaryota > Viridiplantae > Streptophyta > Magnoliopsida > Brassicales > Brassicaceae > Draba > Draba incana. Next base: position 32,344,833 of record OY755212.1, on the reverse strand, counting down.
TTTTTAAAAAACTTTATTGTTAAATCATTAATCTTATTCACAAGTAAAACATCTTACAAGTAAATCATTAATGAATTTTTTGTAATATCATTAATGTTGGTGACAAGTAAAAATTTATGGATTTAGTAAAATCATAAATCTTCTTCACAACTCTAAATTTATAAATCCCAAATTTCCAAATTCCCACAATCCCTAATTCCCTAAATCCATAAATTTCAAAATCCCTTAAACTCTAAACCCTAAATTTCCAATTTCCCAATTTCCCTAAACCCTAAATACCTAAAGTACTAAATATCTATATCCCTAAATCGGTAAATATCAAAATTCTTAAAAATCTTGCAATTCGTAGGGATTACGGACGATTTCAGCAGAGTTTTGGAGACGGTAGTTCCAGTCGGGGGCGTCGGAGTTCTAGTCAGTCCCAGATCCCCGCCACTCCCAATTTGGAAACACAACAACCGTCTCCAAATCCGACGACCTCAGCTCCCACAGTAATGAGCATCGAGGATTTCGTTTCACAACCCGGAAGGGATCGTATGACTTTCCTAGATCCGGAGTTGCCTCCCGACACGACATGGTATGTTTTTTTTTAAAAAAATTTCGATTTAGTTAACATAATAAATATGTGTCCTTACTTTTTCTTAGGTTTCAATTTTCGGGAAACGGGATATCGACGTCTATCAACACTATGCTTAATAGTTTGATAACTCGCCCGTATCCCAAATACTTATTGATGCCGGTAGAAGAACGTGACAGCTAGTTTCGGCAATTTGCGGTAATTTCTAAATTTTGTAATTTACACTATTCGAGCTTTTTTTTACATTAAAATTATAATTACTAAATCGTTTAAGGCTTTTTTCTTTGCAGCAAGATTTTAATTGGGACAGACATATGACCGGTAGGGTTCGACGGGAGTTCGACACCAAGGCCGGTAGATTGTACTCGCGGAAGATGAACAAGTGGAAGGAACTGTGGCGAAAGGGTAAGATTCCTCGGGATTTGACAAACAAACCCGAGGTATGGGCTGGACTTATTGCGCATTGGGTACAGGAGGAAACTAAGGCGACTTCTGCCACCCAGTCTACGAACCAAAACAGCAACCAGAAGGGGAAGGGACCATCGACCCATAACCTCGGAGCGACGAGCAAGGCGACTCGTGCAGAACAACTAGTAAGTTTCTTTATTACATTAATTATTTTTATAATCGCTAACGTATTTGTTTACTTTTCAATGCTAATAGTACCAAAAGAAGGGTACGCGTCCTTCAAATCTGGAGTTGATCAGAGATGCGCATACGAACCGCAAGACTGGTGAAATTCAAGATCCAGTTGCTCGTGAAATCGTGGAAAGCGTGGAGAGGCTCGGTCAGGACTACCTCTTATCCCAACCGATCGTTGAAGGAACTCCACCGCTCACCGAAGTTCCATTCGACAAGATCAACGAGCTTACGTATGAGGTTAGTAATGATTTCAAGTAGTAACGAATTTAAAATAACTTCTAATACTTATACGTTTTAACATTTATAGTTTTATTTTATATCGTAGGCTACTCGGAAGAACAAAGGTCGTGTCTTTGGTCTTCCGGAGGACAGTTTCATTGATAGGCATGCTGCAAACAAGGCAATGCTTCTTTTCAATCTCGGGACACGGAAGGTGAAGGACCTTGACAACTTTAATTGTCCGTCCATTCAATTCTCTGTTGCTCGATGGTTTCTACCGAGTTTCATGCAGACATGAGTATTGTTCTCAACCTATGTTTTTGCTCTTCATATCTCAAAACTATGTTTAAAACAATATCTTGTTTACAATTCATACAAACTTTATCAAAATGCTGAAGCAAAAGCTATGTACCAAAGAAAAATCAAAAACATTTACAGATTAAGGCTCCCTAACGAGGAGATAACTCAGAAACGGTAACATCATTCGACGACATTTGTAATCCATCAGTCGAAGAAGAAACATTCGAAGGTATCACATTCTCTAATACAAACGCAGGCTTTGAAGGCGTTGGGAGAGTAAACGAATAGCTACTTAGCATGAGAGCAACCGTAGCCATTGTTGGTCTAGTCGCTGCACTCTCCTGAACGCATAAGAGACCGATGTGTATGCATCTCAAGATCTCGTTTCTTGATCCCGTGGTTAAACTCGAATCGATCACGCTTAGTATCATATCTTCTCTCCAGCTTCTCCATACCTGAGACAACAAAAAAAGAATAAAGATGAATAAAAAGTTTGTAATTTAAAAACCAAGAAACCGAATTACCGGTTTGGTGTGAACTTACCCAAGTAAGAAGATCTTCTGCATCTTCATCATGATTAGACCCACCATTGTTGTTTCTTTTACCAGTAACAATCTTCTGCAATTTCTTGGTCCAAGAGAATGTTGCTAGCTTTAAGATCACGGTGAATGATCCGGATACGGGAGTCTTCATGAAGATAAAGAAGTCCTCTAGAAACTCCACCGATCATCTTGTATCGCACTCCCCAATCCAAAAGTTCACGCTTCTCAACATCTGCAATGGCGCAAAGATCAAGACAGAGCCGGAGAGAATGCTAGTAGGATCATAAGGATCAAAAGGCGGAAAAAGATTACCGAAGATGAAATGGTCAAGACTAGCGTTCTTGATGAACTCATAGACAAGGAGTCTTTCTTGTCCGTGTATGCAGAAACCAATAAGCCTAACCAAGTTCCTGTGTTGAAGCTTTGCAAGTAGTAAGATTTCGTTCTTGAATTCAACATCTCCTTGTCCAGAATTACCCGATAATCTTTTCACCGCAATTTCTTGCCCATGGGAGAACACACCCTGAGACAGATAAATCCTAAGTTAATAAATGAACAAACCAAGGTTAGCGGTAAGAAGCTTGGTTGAAGAAAACTTACCTTATAAACTGAACCAAACCCACCACGTCCGAGTTCGTTTTCAGGAGAAAAATTATTTGTTGCAGCCTTTAGATTTTCGAAGTCAACTAAAAGAGAATCTGTATTCGAGAATTCCCAAGAACTGAAAATGCAGACAGGATTAAAGTTCATACTTTTTAACAAGATAACATTAATAAGAAGAAGGACAATGTGTTATTACCTTTATCCCTAGACTTATTCTTCTTCCTCTTCAAGACCAAGCATAGACAAATTGCTAGCAACACAACAAGAACTATCGGAATGACTACCGCGATAACGATCTTAGATCCACCTTTGCCCTTTCCTAGCAATAAAACATTCACTGTCTTAATCTTAGAGACAAAAACATTTGCAACTAGGAGCAACATCTGCAGCTAAACACACTAGAGACTCATTCAAGCATTTCTATCTACATGTTCTCTCATTTTTTGCACCTGATTTTGGTGAATCAGCAGGTTGTATTGCGGGTGGATCACGCTCTAGATCGGTTTCAAACTCATAGAATCTCCACGTCTCAAATCGGAAGCTACAACTAGGACAAAACCACCTAAGACCAATCTCACCATCACAACAACTTGGGATACTCTCAAAACCAAAAACTAGACAGTCATCACAATCTTGTTCAGACAAATCCGGCGTACACTGCGCACTTCCATAGAATTTTCGGAAACCAGCCGAACCAGAACTGTTCCCTTGAGCGTATTTCCTATTCGGCCCACCAGCCGCTGCAATCCCTTTGAGACTATCTAATAATCCTCTCCGCACACGCTCAAACTCATCTCTGTTTGATGATATCCCTTCACCGCCAACAAAAGAGATAGTTGGATCCATTTCTTTTCTTCCATAGATTGTTCTGTTCGAGTAACGAAACATACACTGTGTATACCACACAACAGCTTGCTTTGCCCGGGGACACTGCTGAGTGAGGTTTCTAGCAGCTGTTTGAATACAGCTGAGACAATCAGCTCTTTTGACTTCTCTTCTACACAGACCAATTGCATAAGCTTTTTCTCCAGATGTGTCTCCAGAAGAGAGATTGTAGAAGCCATAAGGTTTGGATGTTAGGGAGGACAGAGAGGAGACAAGGCCGTTGAGATTTCCGGCAAACGTACTGTTCGCGGTGTAGTTGCCTCGATCTACACAGTTGAAATCTGGATCAAACTCATATGTATCTACCTGAGCTAAGGCGTGAAATGGAACAAACATTAGGACACAAGCAAAGAAGAAGAAGATAACTGAGCCATGCTCCATGAAAGCTTGAAGCTTTTTCTTTTCTCCTTAAAGATATGGTAAAGATAGATCTAAATGGACATTGGAAACATATAAAAAGCAGTGTGTTCTTTGAACTACTTCAAAATCTGACAGCCGAAAGAATACAAGTTGCTGATCAAAGACAATTATAAAATACACAAGTGGACAACGTTTGTGGAGGTTGTTGGGTCCTGCATGATGATGGATTCATCAAATTTCCAATATAAAACTAACGAGTTGGTGAAATGAATCAGTTCAACGATGTGCAAATGTTTTATCTAACCAAGAAGTGTCTCTTCCTCACTTTTTTTTCCTACCAAGTACCAATATGAACTGAAAAAGACTCAAACTTTATATAGTTTATTCAAACCAACTAAGCAATAAACTAATCTCCCATTACTGGTTAAACAAAGAAGTAACAGAATGTGTTTAAGAGTTGTGAAACTTAAATCCGAACGCTTGATGAGAAATTACCTGCAGTAGTACTAATTCTTTGAAAATTGAAAGCCCGAATAAGAAAATGCAACTGGAACTTCTTCAATCTAGAAACCTACAATATGCAAACAAAGAAACAAACAAAAAAGGTTATACTTTTATCAGCACAGGAACCTCCACGATTTTTGGGTTTCGAGTGTTTGATTTGCCTCGAAACCTTTTGTAAAATGTAAATCGGCATATCGTTAGTAGTAACGCCGCCGATAACAGTGGCGGCGAGCGACGGCCATTTTATGTTAAATCGCCGGAGATAAAAAGTGTTGGACGGGTTCAGTTATTGAACCGGGTCGAAATACATTGTATAAAAATAAGATAACCGAGATAAATCGAACCGGGGACAAGTGAACGGCTTGAACCGGTCCCCGTTAAAATCGGTTCGCGCAATTTACTTTGTCCGGTTTGAGGATCATTTTTCAAAAACTCATGACCAATTCGAAATAGTATAGCGGATCTAATCAGACGCATAAGTAAATGTAAATCCAATAATGGTAAAACAAGATTCATTCACGAAAAACCTCTAAACGAAAAAGATAATTATTTCTATATCATCGAAAAATAGTTTCACCTAGAGTTGATAAAGTTAAGGTCAAATTACACATACTAGACACGTGTACTTAGCTAAGGTTTTTACTAAACACGTACAAAACCTAACCATAGACCAAGCCACTAATCAGTTTTTATCACCTAAATTTTCATTCACTTGGCCTAAGGAAAATGATATATTCAAATTAAAATTCAAATCAGGCCACCGGGGATTAAAATTTGGGCATCGCCGACGACACAGATTAGTCTCTTGGGCCTAGAAAGCCTTTGGAGAAACTGTGTATAATTAAAAAAAAAAAAAAAATTCAAATCAGGCCAGATTTTAAGAAAACCCCCATTTTGGATTTACTATCATTACATTTTCATAATATTTACTAATATGAACCATATCTCATACTCCATTGAAATACAGCTCACACTAGTCTACCTTGCAAATATTAAAGCCTCCAAAAAAAAAAAAAAACTGAACCTATGAAAAACATCTGACAATTCCTTGTGGTATAAGTTACCAAAATCATGTTAGCTTTTCAAAGATGCTTAGATTCAAAGGGTTGCTTCAAACTCAAGCTACCATATCTTTAATTAGATACTCAAACTACCATAGACAACGTAAAGAAGTTATGTGGCAGAAACCCGAAAACGGGTGTACTAAGCTAAACTTTGACGCGTCGATAGGAAAAGATGGACAAGCCAGCATTTGATATTTGACTTTTGTAAATAGCTAATATTTGACTTTTGTAATTAAGAACAATAAATTTACCTGTTCAAGTTTTTTTTTTTTTGAATGGATGTAAAATTTTATTCAAAAAAAACTTTTGTAGAATAAATGGGTCTTTTGCCGAAATTAGAAAAAGAAATAAAACGAAACAAATCAGATAGATGGGTTGGGTTATGGTCTAATCAAGAGCCAAAGCTCCATGACTTCCATGTAGGTGTTATCGCCTGCACTTCAAATTGACTTGATGCGGTTCTTGACGTTCTTATCAATGAGCTTAAGGCTCCTTAACGAGCAGATAGCTCAGAAACAGTGACATTATTCAACGACGTTGTTAACTCTTCAGTTGAAGAAGAAACATTCCAAGGTATCACATACTCTAACACAAACGCAGGGCTTGAAGGCGTTGGGAGAGTAAAGGAATTGCTACTGAGCATGAGAGCAACCATAGCCATGGTTGGTCTAGTTGCTGCACTCTCCTGAACACACAAGAGACCAATGTGTATGCATCTCAAGATCTCGTTTCTTGATCCCGTGGTTAAACTTGGATCGATTATGCTTAGTATAATGTTTTCTCTCCAGCTTCTCCATACCTGAGAAGAAGAAATACTATAATCAACAAGATGATTAAAACCAAGAACCCGAATTACCGGTTTGGTTTAGCGTACTTACCCAACTAAGAAGATCTTCTGCATCTTCATCCTGATTAGACCCACCATTGTTGTTTCTTTTACCTGTGATGATCTCAATGACTAATACACCGAAGCTAAATACGTCTGTTTTCGCAGAGAACTGTCCGTGCATCGCGTATTCTGGAGCCATATACCCGCTACAAGATGAAATGAAATGACCGGTTTATACGTTATTGGATTTAATAATTTAGTAGGAGGAATTTACTTACTAAGTTCCTGCAATTCTGCTTGTGAATCGATGTGTAGTTGTTTGGCCTGTATCAAAGAGTTTAGCTAATCCAAAATCCGCTATTTTCGGATTCATATCTTGGTCCAAAAGAATGTTGCTAGCTTTAAGATCACGGTGAATGATCCGGTAACGAGAGTCTTCATGAAGATAAAGAAGTCCTTTAGCAACTCCTCTGATCATGTTGTATCGCACTCTCCACTCCAAAAGTTCACGTTTCTCAAGATCTGTGACGGCGCAAAGATCAACACATAGCGGAAGAGAATGATGGTACGATCATACAGAGTAAAAGGCTGAAAAAGATTACCGAAGATGAAATTGTCAAGACTAGCGTTCTTGATGAACTCATAGACAAGGAGTCTTTCTTGTCCTTGTATGGAGAAACCAAAAAGCCTAACCAAGTTCCTATGTTGAAGCTTTGCAAGAAGTAAAATTTCGTTCTTGAATTCGATGTCTCCTTGTCCAGAATTATCCGATAATCTTTTCACCGCGATTTCTTGCCCATGAGAGAACACACCCTGAGACATACATAACCCAGGTTTTATAAAACTCTCATATAAAGTTACCGGTAAGACGTTTGGTCGAAGAAAACGTACCTTATAAACAGAACCAAACCCACCACGTCCAAGTTCGTTTTCGGGAGAAAAGTTATCTGTTGCTGCCTTTAGAGTTTCAAAGTCAATTAGCAGTGAATCTGTATGCATCTCGGAATTTGAACTCGACAAAGGCGTCCCAAGAACTGAATATGCAGACAGTATTTATCAGGATTATAGTTTATCCTTTCTAACAAGAAAAGGGTAAGAAGAAAAGGAGTATGGTGTTACCAGACTTGTTCTTCTTCCACTTCAAGACCAAGCATAGACAAATTGCAAATAACGCAACAAGAACAATCGGAATGACTATCGCCATAAGAACTTTAGATCCACCTTTACCCTTTCCTGCGATTGCACATTCACTGTCTTAATCTTAGAGACAAAAACATTTGCAGCTAGCGACAAAGTCTGCAGCAGAACACACAAGAGACTCATTCAAGCGTTTCTACGTACCTGTTTTCTCAGTTCTTGCAGCTACTGTTGGTGAATCAGCAGGCTGAATTGCAGGTGGATCAGGCTCTAGGTCGGCGTCAAGCTCATAGAATCGATCTGTCTCAAACCGGAAGTTACAACTAGGAGAAAACCACCTAAGACCAACCCTAACATTACAACAAGTTGGGATCTTCTCAAACCCAATAACTAGACAGTCATTACAATCCTGTTCAGACAAATCCGGCGTACACTGCGCACTTCCGTATAATCCTGAGTACCCGGCTGGAGCCGTACCATTCCCTTGAGCATATTTCCTATTCGGCCCACCAGCCGCCGCAATCCCTTTTAGCCTATCCAATAGTACTTTCCGCAGGTGCTCAAACTCATCTCTGTTTGCTAATGTTATATTTTCACCGCCAATAAAAGCCTGAGTCGGGCTCGTCTCTTTTCTTCCATAGATTGTCCTGTTCGAGTAACGAAACATACAGTGTGTGTACCACACAATAGCTTGTTTTCCCCGGGGACATTGCTCGGTGAGGTTTCTTGCAGCTCTCTGAATACAGCTGAGACAATCAGCTATATTGACTTCTCTTCTACACAGACCAATTGCATAAGCTCTTTCTCCATATGAGTCTCCAGAAGAGAGGTTGTAGAAGCCATAAGGTTTGGCTGTTAGCGAGGACAGAGAGGAGACAAGGCGGTTGAGATTTCCGGCAAAAGTGCTGTTGGCCGTGTAGTTGCCTCGACCTACACAGTTGAAAACTGGAGGAAACTCATAGGTATCTTTCTGAGCTAAGGCATGAAATGGAACAAACGTTAGGATACAAGCAAAAAAGAAGAAGATAACTCTGACATGTTCCATGGAAGCTTAAAGCTTTTTGCTTTAGAGTTGATATTTGTTAATTCTATTTGAGCTTAGAATCATAAAAAAAAAGAACAGTGAACACAAGTAACTGATCAAACACATTTATAAAGAAAAAACTCAAGCATCTGAGGATAGAGGTCTTGCAAGTTGCATGATTATTATAGATTCATAAAGCTAACGACTTGGTCCAACAAATCAGGTCAAGACGGTGTGAAAAAAAGTTAAATGAAAACAAAAAGTGTTTCTTCCTCACTTATTTCCTCGCAAGTACCAATGTGAACTAAGAGAATAGAACAAAAAAAATTGAAACTTTTGATAGTTTTTAAACCATAGACTCCTCAGCGAGTATACAAACCATACCAAGTAGAGACAATAGACTCTTCAATGAGTAAGATCCAAAGACCATAGACCATAGACTCTTTATGTCTTTCGATTTGTACTCGCTAAAATTAGTTCTTTTCTCAAGACTCATGAATGAATTCATTACAAAATGTGTATGCTTTACTACAAAAGTAACAAGATTGTTTGATGGAAAATCTGTATTTTCAGATTTGGAAAAAATGGTTTGTCAATAAAAATTGCAATTGCAACCTCACCAGTTTCTTCAAAGCAAAAACCACCCAAAAAAGCGTTATATTTTCAGCTTTGTGTACTCCAAATAAAGAACTAGCATACTTACTTACAGCTCTGTGTACTTTGATGTTATTCAAGAACAGCCACGAGTTCGAATTTCGCCATGGAAACCTCAGAATCCGCAAAATGAAGCTGGGAATACATAATTAAGACGAGACTAAATACATGAAACAAGTTCTCGCTTGAATACAGAAACTTGCACGGATTTCTCGAAAAATCCAATTAGCAAAACAGATAAATGAAAACCCTTACATTTTGTCGAACACTTGGAGAACAGAAACGACGATTTTGAGTGCCGAGTCTTTAATTTGCTTCGAAATCGGTAAATCAATGGTAGCAACGCCGACGATAAGTGACGGCGAAAAAACAGAGAGAAAATGGTAAAGAGCAAAGATATTTCGGCGGTCTTAGTGATCGGGAAAAGACCGTCCTTGCCGTCTCCGGCGAACAATGACGACGATACTCAATTACTGAACTAGGCCTGGGCCTTTTAACCGTACCCGATACCCGAACCCGAACCCCACCCGAAAAACACAGTTGGGTACGGGTATGGATAGTGTCAATTACCCGATCGGTTTGTTCTATTGATAATTTCGGATAACCGATCGGGTTCTAAATACCTTAAGCTGAGACAACAAATCCGATCGGATAACCGATCGGGTTCTTAATTTCAATTTTTCTTCATCTCCTCCGTCTGTAGATTCGTAGAGGCAATCAGAGATAAATCCGATCTCTTCTGGTTCTTTTTCTCGAATTGACTCATGAAACCTATAGTATATGCATTATCGAAGCTCTCTGATGAATTGTTTATGGTTAATTTTGATGGTTTGGAATGTTTGATTAAGTCGTAGTTGTTTGTATCAAAACTTGATTTTGAAGGTTTGTAACTCGTTTTTCTAAATTATCTTATGTGGGTTTTAAGAAAAATTCCCGATTTTGTTTGTTTTCTGGGTTCTAGTTCGTCAATTAGCTGAGTAGGTTTTCTGGGTTCGTCACAAATTGTTTGAATCAGGTGAAAGAAATTGATGGATCGGGTTATTCGGATATACCCGAACCCAAAGTCACCCGATCCGAACCCGTTCCATATATAACTACTACCCGATCGGATTCCAAAGCCTCTTACCGAAATACCCGAAAAAAATTAATACCCGAACGCCCAGCCCTAACTGAACTAACTAATCAATCCCCGACCGGGTTGAAAAAAAAATTAAAAACGTAGAATAACCGAGATAAACTGAACCGGAAACTAATGAACCGTGGTTTGAGGCAAATGATTCAGTTCGTTAAATCGGTTCACTCAATTAACATTTTAATTTCCGGTTTGGGAGTAGACGACTTCATTAAAATGCTGAAGCAAAAGCTATGAATCAAAGAGTACAGATTAAGGCTCCCTAACGAGGAGATAGCTCAGAAACGGTAACATCATTCGACGACATTTGTAACCCTTCGGTCGAAGAAGAAACATTCGAAGGTATCACATTCTCTAACACAAACGCAGGCCTTGAAAGCTTTGGGAGAGTAAACGAATAACTAATAAGCATGAGAGCAACCATAGCCATTGTTGGTCTAGTGGCTGCACTCTCTTGAACACACAAGAGACCAATGTTGTATGCAACTCAAGATCTCGTTTCTTGATCCAGTCGTTAAACTCGGATTGATCACGCTTAGTATCATATCTTCTCTCCAACATCTCCATACCTGAGATAAAAACAAATTCATTTAACAAAATGAACAAAAAAACGAAAACGTTAGGAAACTAGCAGAGAAGAAGAAGAAGAAAACTATGTGATACGATTAGCTTGTAAAGATCGTAAGCCGATGTATCTTAGCACTCTTTGTAACTGAATATTACTCCGATTAATAAAACCTCAAACAAGAAATCCAAATACAAAGCTCACACACACTCAGAGAAATTTAGGAGTCCCTTACTCTCCTTTACTCTCTCCTCTCCTGATCAACTTTCTGATAAAAGATAACAAATAACAATATCTAGCTATTATAGACTATCCTCTTTCTCACTTTATTGAATGTCCTTGCTCAGAGTTGTTGCTCACCTTATCCTTTCCTCATGACGTGTAAACATGAGTCACTCTTCTAGACCCTCCTCCTTTTGGGGCGGCTTGGTGACCTCATGTCCTTTCCCAGCTTCCTTGGTCCTGAATCTTCTTCTGTATTGGAATAAGACTGGTGGCTTATCATGCACGTAAGATCCAGCTCTATCAATAGCCTCCCCTTTGAAACTAACCTTGTCCTCAAGGTTGAACTCTGGGAACTGCCTTTTAATAACTCATTTCCACTCCCAAGTGTTGTCAATCTCAGGTAATCCTTTCCACTTGATTAAAACCTCTTCTTGCCCAGTCGCAGCATTCACCCTTTCTCCCCTGCATTCCTCTGGTTCAGCTACAAGTTCATTCTCAGCAGAGAGTTGTGGAGGTAAGGCCATTTGCTCCAGGTTACTTCCCTTAGCCAATTTCAGCTGAGATACATGAAATGTTGAATGTATTTTAGCCTCTGGTGGTAGCTGGAGCTTGTAGGCTGATGTGTAAAGTTTTAACCCAAAATAAATCCGCAAGTGCACAGACAATTGCAGTAGTATAATAGGTATCGAATCCACAGAGACCAAGGTTACACTATGAAATTATGAGATTTTAAATTAAAGCTAAGATAAAATATGGTTGGTAATTTTCGTAACAAGCAACAACAAATAATTAAACGGTATAAAATGCAATAAAATAAGCACTAGATCAAGGTAATTCGCCGGTGATTTCGGACTAAGGACTGAGCAACTATTCAAGAATTAATTTAAGTATGGTCTAGAACTCAAACATAATAGTAATATTGCCCCACTGTCGTGATGCATCAATATCTTTGACTAACAACCTAAATACCCAAAATAAATCCGCAAGTGCACAGACAATTGCAGTAGTATAATAGGTATCGAATCCACAGAGACCAAGGTTACACTATGAAATTATGAGATTTTAAATTAAAGCTAAGATAAAATATGGTTGGTAATTTTCGTAACAAGCAACAGCAAATAATTAAACGGTATAAAATGCAATAAAACAAGCACTAGATCAAGGTAATTCGCCGGTGATTTCGGACTAAGGATTGAGCAACTATTTAGGAATTAATTTAAGTACGGTCTAGAACTCAAACATAATAGTAATATTGCCCCACTGTCGTGATGCATCAATATCTTTGACTAACAACCTAAATACCTAAACTGTTGTTTGGATTCAGCGATGAAAACAAGCATTAATGAATTGGTTCAATTTGTTCACAATTGATGGTAACAATCAACTGTCGTTGGTTACACACCAATTGCTCACCAATGGTTTATCTAGCAACCTAGAGTACTGTCGTGAATAAGTTTAACTTAGAATCATAGATTAGGTGATCAAATTAATCTAAGCATTAAAAATCCCTATTGATGAAGACATGATAATCGGTGCTATTTGTGCTCAATCACTAACATCCTAAATCACCATTGAAAACCTTAATCTAGCTAAAAGACTACTCAAGCATGATGAAATCAAACACAACAAAGCAAATAAGAGAATTCATAACATTATTGAAAGAGATTAAGGTTTAGAATTCTTCTCAAACAAAGTTGTAGAATGATCCAACAAGGAGAAGCAACAATCGGAACAACAAAAGATGTGGGATTCTTCTCCAAATCGCCAATCCCAAAGCAAAAGGAAGAACAATTGAAAAGTCTCACAAAGCTTCCCAAAACTTCGAACGAAGGAAAGTGTAAGTGAACAAGGGAAAAAATGTCAGTCCAAAGGGAATGTCTCTGGGGATGTGCCAACGTGAGAGAGAGAGAGAGACCAAAAAGAAATATTAAACAAAAGTTTTCCCCCACTTCCCCACTAAGGAACGTGAAAGTCCCAAGAAGAAAAAGAGTCATTTTTCAAGGAAAAAGGGGTCCCTGTGTGAACGTGCGTGAGTCCTTTCCCAAGTGGCTGCCTCTCTTATTTATATTTTAAAACTAGGTTAAAATCGGAGCCTCTGGCGAGCAGGGCGAGCAGGTGCTCGGATATGAAAACCGCCTTTTTGCTCCAAATTCATCTCGTGTGCTCCAATAAGCCCCAGTAACTCCAATCCATGCTCCAGAGCCTCCTAGAACCTGAGAAGACACAATAAAGAACTAGAAAGAACCGAAAAACAATAGAAAACAATAAGTAAAATAGGCTAAAATCCTAATATATCATAGGCCACTTGTCTAATCCTGTGAATGACCTCATAGGGCCCATAGTACCTAGCACCCAGCTTCTCATTTATCCTTCGAGCTAGGGATTGTTGGCGGTAAGGTCTAAGCTTGAGAAACACCTTCTCCCCTATTTCAATCTGCACCTCTCTCCTGTGACCATCAACCTGCTTCTTCATCATGTTCTGAGCCCTGAGGATGTGTTGATGCAGCAGTTTAATTATGGCATCTCTCTCTTCCAGTTTCTCCTACAGCACAACATTGGTTGTAGAGCCCTTATCATACTTGATCAGAGTGGGAGGGTCTCTCCCATAGACTACCAGAAATGGGGTCATCTTGATGGTGGAGTGATAAGCAGTGTTGTAACACAACTCAGCCCATGGTAGAAACTGTGCCCATGTCCTTGGCTTCTCACTAGCATAGCATCTTAGGTAAGTCTTCATTCCCCGGTTGGTTACCTCGGTCTCCCCATCTGACTGAGGGTGATAAGCAGTGCTGAAACACAGCTTGCTGTCCAGAACTTCCCAGTGAAAGTGGTGTCCCTATCCAACACCAAGGTTCTAGGGAAACCATGTAGCCTCACTATTTCCTTGATAAAGAGCCCAACAACCATAGAAGCATCAAAGGGATGCCTTAGCCCGATGAAATGAGAATATTTGCTAAGCCTATCCACCACCACCATTACCACATTTACCCCTTCTGACTTAGGCAGCCCTTCTACAAAATCTAGAGAAACATATTCCCAAATGTTACCTGGTGCCAGAGTGGAGTATTTATGCCTCTGGCATACCTGGCAAGCCGCCACATACTCCTTGATTTCAGTCATCATCCACTTCTAGAAAGATCTCAGTAATTCTCTTATGTGTCTTCAGAATTCCTCCATGTCCACCAACCTTTCCATCATGAAACTCTTGTTATACTGACTTGACCATTGCAGAGGAAGGGACTAACACTAACTTGCCTTGCCTGAGCAGCCTGCCATTTACCACAGTGAAATCTGGATGGTCTTGGGATCCGGCTGAAACAACTTCTTTGATCTTGCTTAACTTTGCATCCTTAGCAACCTCTCCATCAATTTCCTCTAGTTGTATCACCGCTGGTGAAAAAACCAACACTTTTTTTTTTATTTAGCCCATATTTTATTATTCCCATAAATAATAAATCTTCAACGGCTAAAACAGTAATTACCAAACAAACAGCGGAAAAACAGCAATTCAATTAAACCATTAAAATGCAAAGAAATAATTTAATTCAAATAAACCACCAACTCAATTCAGTTCCAGAATTCAAACAAATGAAACTAACAACCTAAACACCAGGTTTTACTAGCTAACTAAACACATAAATAAATTCCTATCATCCTCCTCCTACAGTCATGATTCTGCGATCATACTTTTCCTTTACCTGCAACAAGAGTTGCGTAAGTATTTCATAAATACTTAGTGAGCTGGTCATTCCGCCTACTGGCGTAACAAACAGGCTCAGAGAAACGATCAAAACTTAACAACATCCAAAACCAATCAACACAGAACGAAAAATAATAATTTCTGAAACTGAACAACTTGTGTCGAGACACCCGCAAGGTGTCGATCGATACCCTCCTGGTGTCGATCGATACCCTCCTGGTGTCAATCTATACTCCTCTGTGTCGCACCGGAATCGTGTTCATCCTCTCGTATCACGATTCCGATGAACAAGAGTCGCAATCCTGCAATGAAAACACGACAAACACAAGCATACAAGCCACAACAATCTCATCAATCATCATCACACGGTTCCAAAACACAATCAATCACAAAACACAACCGAATTATCCTCATCGCCTAGAAACCGCGGTCACAACTCACCTTGGCTTGATGGGAACGAACGGCTACTGATTTGAGACAAAAAAACACCACGAACATACCTTCTAGACACAGGAATAACGACCCTACGCCTCTAGATCACAATGGAAAAGGTTCCAAGAGGATTTATTTGCAACAATCCCCTCAAGAACACACAATCTCCTCTAATTCTCTCTTAATCTCTAATGTTTTTATGCGTTTTTCTCCTTAGCCTTGCGGCCACAAACCACAGAACGATTATATATGGGAGCCCTAGGTTTATTCCATTAAATCGAGCCAAACTGCGATCAAAAATCTAATTAACCCGAACCTGTAATATTGGTGTTGATCGACACTCCCCATGGTGTCGATCGACACCCTCACCAAATTGCACTTATTTGGTTTTGGGATGTTACAGCTGGCACTGAGATTACAAACAGATGTGGTTGTCCTTCTCTTCTAGACAAAGCATCTGCAGCTTTATTCTCCAATTCCGATTTGTACATGATGTCAAAATCAAACCCCAGTATCTTAGTTAGCCACTTCTAGTACTCCACATTCACCTCTCTCTGCTCTAGAAGGAATTTCAAACTCTTTTGGTCAGTGTGCACCACAAATTTCCTGCCTATGAGGTAATGCTTCCACTTCTGAATAGCAAACACGATAGCCATCAATTCCCTCTCATAGACTGACTTGAGTCTTTGTCTATTTGTGAGAGGCTGACTGAAGTAGACCAGAGGCCTATGGTGTTGCATCAAGACTACTCCCATTCCTACCCCAGATGCATCTGACTCAACCACAAAGATCGAAGTAAAGTCAGCCACTGCCAACACCGGAACTTGTGTCATGGCAGTCTTCATCTTCTCAAATGCTTTGTCTGCTTCCCCATTCCAACTGAACTTCTCCTTCTTTAACAGAGCTGTAAGAGGTTAGGCTATAACCCCATACCCTTGCACAAACTTGCGTTAGTAACTTGTCAGCCCTAAGAAACCCCTCAAAGCCTTGACATGCCTTGGAACATGCCAAGTTACCATAGCCTTCACCTTCTCTGGGTCTGTAGACACCCCTTCACCTGACACAATGTAGCCCAAGTACTCCACTTGTTTACCCCTGAAGCTGCACTTCTTCTTGTTCACAAGCAGTTTCTGCTCATTCAGTACTTGCATTACCTTAGACACATGCTCCTCGTGTTCCTTTAGGGATTTGCTGAAGATCAAGATATCATCAAAAAAGACTAACACAAACTTCCTGAGATACTCTTTAATACTTCATTCATTAGAGCCTGGAAGGTCGCAAGAGCGTTGGTCAACCCAAAGGGCATGACCCTGAATTCATAGTGGCCCTCATGCGTCCTGAATGATGTCTTGGGAATGTCCTCTGCCTTAACCCGTATTTGATGATAACCAGACTTTGGGTCTAGCTTGGTAAAGATGACTGCTCCTTGTAATTCATCCAGAAGCTGATCAATCATGGGTATAGGGAAATAATCTGGAATTGTTACCTTGTTGAGAGCAAGATAGTCCACACATAAACGCCAGCTTCCATCCATCTTCTTCACCAGGAGTACTGGACTTGAAATAGGACTGCTACTGTCTTGGATCAGACCAGCCCCTAGCATCGCAGCCGCTTGTTTCTCTATTTCCTCCTTCAGCGCCTGGGGATACCTGAATGAGCGAACCGCCACTGGTTTGGCTCCTGGTTGCAACACAATATGGTGCTCCTTGCCCCTGGAAGGAGGTAGGCCCTGTGGCTCCTTGAAAACCTGAGGGAAATGCTGCAACACATGAGCAATTGACACTGGCACTACCTTCTGCTCAATGGTTGTTGCAGTCTCAGCCTTCATTCCTCCAAACTCAATTATCAGTCCTTCTCCTTGGTGATTCAGGGCTTCCAGCATAGCTTTGAGAGACACCGTAGCGCAGATTAAGGCTGGGTCCCCTTGTATCCTTACCTTCTTCCCTTCAATCTTATACTCCATGATCTGCAGCTTCCAGTTAACCCTTGTATACCCCAAGGTTTCCAGCCACTGGATTCCGAGTATCACGTGAGCATTGCCCAGCTCCAGTGGAAGAAACTCAGTCACAATTTCCAACCCTTGCAACCTCAGCTGCAAATCGTTGCACACTCCTTTTCCTGGCACCGTTAAGACAGGTCCCATGATTACCCCATAGTTCTTCGTAGTACTCAGAGGAAGCTTCAACTCACTGACCAGCTTTTCTGACACGATATTATGGGTGGCGCCGCTATCGATCATGACAATCACTTTGTTATCATGAATGAACCCTCTGAGCTTCATCGTTCAGGGTGATGAGATCCCCACCAGAGAGTTCAAGGACAGCTCGGCCATCTCTGTGAGGTCAGTTTCCTCTTTGTCATCATTGGAATCTCGATCCTCTTCCCAAGTCTCCTTGGTCCCATTGTCCTGAACCATGAGAATCTGGAACTCTTTCTTCGGGCAGACGTGACGACTGGGGAATTTCTAATCGCATCAGAAACAGAAGTCGTCGTTACGCCGTTGAGCCATCTCCGCTGAGGTCAGACGAGGGAATGGAGGTTTGAGTCGATTATGAAAATTAGGGTTCTTAGCATCTCCCCTTGTAAACGATGTCGTTTGTTTGTTGGTCGTCGTGGGCCGATGTTGAGGCCCATGTTGTTTCCCACTTGAGCCGTATGGGCTCAGACGTGTTTGGCTCACTCAGTCTCCCTTGTACGATCTGTGAGATCCGGCTGCCGTCACCACCACCGTACTTCCCCAGCCGTCTTCTACCTCCTGGGCGTAATCCATCATCTCTTAGAGGTCTTTTAGCCGGAAGATCCAAATGTGGGCCACTATTTTCGGTATTAGTCTTGACATGAATGCCATCTCCAGGACGTCATCCAAGAGCGATGGGGCATTGGTGACCAGGGAAATGAACTCACGGCAGTACTCCGCCACCGTCCTCGTCTGCTGGAGTTTCATCAAACGCCCTCCCACGCCCTTTGCGTGACTTTTCTTGAATTGGGCTAAGACCCTTTGTTTCAACTCGGCCCAGTTCTGGAACGGCTTTCGCTCTTTGCACCATAGGTACCAGTCGAGGGCGTCGTCAACGAACCCACTGGGCGCAATTTCCAATTTCTGGATCCCCGAGCACTTCTTGATCTCGAAGAATTGCTCTACTCGGGCTACCCATGTCATAGCTCCGGTCCCGTCAAACTTTGGGAGCTTAAGTCAGTGCACAAAGGGGTTTGGCGTTGCTGGTGTCTCCTAGGCCTTTGGCGGTGGTGGTGGTAATACTTCATCCTCTGGGAACAGCTGCATGTACGGCCTTTCCGGTGGGGTATACATCGGTCCCTTGTCCTTCTTCTGGAGTTCAGATGCTCCCAAGGAAGACCCTACTTGTCCAAACGCAAAAATTTGCTCTCTTCCCTGCTTGTCATGTATCCTAGCTGATTCCTCTGCTTCTAGACGGCAAGTCATCACCTGCATCATGGCCATGTTCTGGGCCATCATCGCCGCGTTTTGGTTCAGCATCGCCATTAGGGAGTTTGCACATGACGGTGTTTGGAGTATCGTCTATGAGATGGCCAGCGATTCCTGAGACTGCGATTCTCGGGAAGCTTCGGTGTTGGGTGACAATTCCTGTTGGTTTTCCGGCATGGTTGGATCGAAGGAAGCTCTGATACCAAATTTGATACGATTAGCTTGTAAAGATCCTTAGTCGATGTATCTTAGCACTCTTTGTAACTGAATATTACTCTGATTAATAAAACCTCAAACAAGAAATCCAAATACAAAGCTCACACACACTCAGGGAAATTTAGGAGTCTCTTACTCTCCTTTACTCTCTCCACTCCTGATCAACTTTCTGATAAAAGATAACAAATAACAATATCCATCTTTTATAGACTATCCTCTCTCTCACTTTATTGACTGTCCTTACTCATAGTCGTTGCTCACCTTATCCTTTCCTCATGACATGTAAACATGAGTCACTCTTCTAGACCCTTTTCCTTTTGGGCCGGCTTGCTGACCTCCTGTCCTTTCCCAGCTTCCTTGGCCCAGAATCTTTCTTCTGTATTGGAATAAGACTGGTGGCTTATCCTGCACGTAAGATCCAGCTCTATCACTTTGAGATGTTCCATGGAAGCTTAAAGCATTTTTTGCTTTTGAGTTGCTAATTGTCTATTCTATTTTGAGCTTGAAGTCTTAAAAGCAGTGAGCTTTGGACTATTTCAAAATCTGACAGCTGAAGGAACACAAGTTGCTGATCAGAAACATTTATAAAAAGACTCTGGTTAGGTTGTTGAGTCTTGTATGATGATAGATTCATGAAACTACAATATAATACTAACGACTTGGGGCTACAAATCAGCTCAACACAGTGTGAAAACCTTTATTTAAGATTCAAAAGTGTTTCTTCCTCACTGGTTTCCTTGGAAGTAACAATGTGAACTTAGAAGAAAATAAATTAAAAAACTGAAACTTTTGATAGTTTTTAAACCAACTTGGAAATAAAAAAACCTATTCTTCACAGTAGTGGTCAACAAAGCATATTCAAGTAGAGACCATAGACTCTTCAAGGAGAAAGTTCCAAAGACCATAGACTTCTTTATGCATTTTGTATCTTAATTACTCACTGAAATAAATTCTCTTCTCAAGATTCATGAATGAATTCATTATAAATGTGTTTGCCTTACTACAAAAGTAATTGATGCAACATTTTTATATATATACATCAGCTTTCAATCTCATACCTGAAGGCCTGAAGCATCAAATTGAAATTGGAACTTCTTCAAATCAAAAACCCACAATGTTATATTTTCAGCACAAGAACAAAACTTTGTGTACTCCAATGAAGAAAGATCATACTTTTGTATTGGAATATTCTATGAAGTATTTAGCAATGTCTATGTGTATAAATGGTCTTGGAATGTGATCGCTTTGTTTCTTCTGCGATAACTCACATCTTATTTTGCTATAAACTCTTCTCGCATATTGAATCATTTTCTTAATTCTAACTGCTGGTTTGATATGTTATGAATCTTTATAAACATAACCAAAATGTTACATAATTATATGTAGAAAAAAACAAAAGCTTCAAAAAACATGTAGGTAACTCGGTTTTCATTATTTCTTTGCCTTGCAAGTTTCTAAACCAGATACAGAGGGACATAGATTCTCCTAAAATTCAGGAGAGACATTTAGTCATTTTAGGGATACGACAAAAGTAGTCATACCTGTTTCAGGTTTTAGATTTTCTTCTTCTCCTTAAATCTCCATGGAAACATAATCATTCCTTGAAAACTTCCTCATTTTGAATCATTCCTCTATTAATTTCTGACTTTTTGATAGAGATTCTCCAAATATTCCTTCCCTTTCAATTTAGCTCAAGACCATTCTTTGCTTTTCTTGCACGCATCATTCCCCTAACAAAACCCTTACGTTACATTTCTAAACTCCTACCTCTATTAACCCGAACGTATATTATATTATTCACAAAATAAAAGTGAGGCTATAAAAATTAAAACTAATAGCACAACGATTTGGTGTAGGATATAAGTATAGGTCAAGAAACGAAGGAAGCTCTAAATTTTACGGGTTACAATGAATTATATAGCCCGTAAATGCAAACTGACTTTTTTTTTTTTTTCAACAAACTCCATATATTAAATTAGGATTTTTTGTGGCTTTTTAGAATCTTTGGTGTAAAAAAGGTCAAATTGTTTGAATTTAATATCACCTATATATGGTACTGTATTTTTATTGTCTTTTTCGTTTAGATTTTTTTCAACATTTACAACCTACAGAATATATTCTTGGTATATATGAACCTAATTTTCTATCCGAATTATTTAGTCAGATTAGACTGTTCATAATCCACAAAAAGAAATTGGTATGACTTATATACTTGACCAGTTTAATATCTATCAAGAAAACCAGAAAAAAAAATAGAGCAACAAACAAATAAAATTATCTTGTAAAAACAACAATTTACTATTACATTACTTTGATCGAGTGACTCAATAAGCGGATAGGACAATCTAGTTTGGTTTTAAAACGAGTTTCAATTTTTTAAAAAATAAAATTGAATGAATAAGAGCTCAAAGTTTGATCATGTAGATATCCTTAACATCTAGCATTTTTAAAAATCATTTAGCAATATAAATTAAATCTTAAAACTCCTTTAGATACTTTGACTATACTTTTTATTTTGGGAATTTAGGATGGACCAATAGTGACGTCCATAACTAAGAATGATGGGGATTTGGTATTATCAGAAGGTACAAAAATAAGAGAATCAGAAGTAATATTGTATTCTTAGATAATACAAGGTGTTTAATCCTTTAATAATTTTCAGTGGTAACCAAATTTGAATAATAGAAAAAAGTGTAGCAATTAGTGGAGCAGTTAGCTTTGTATACTAGTTTTGATCGAATATTGCGTCATGAAACTATTGTTTATTACTAGGAAACAAAACTGCGCGTTCCGCGCGGCAAAATAATTTGTATTGGATGAAATAGTTATAAACCACAATTAGTATTATTTAATTTGTGGTAAGACTGAAAATATGACATTTATATCATGCATCATTTTTTGTGATCTGAAGTCAAAATATTATTTCGCTTTTAATGTAACATATTATTGTTATCAGTTTTGTCGTTTACATTTGAAAACAACTTTTCGGTTTATGTAGTTCTTCATCTTTATATTTGTAATAATATAAGATTAAAATCATTAAACATCTCAAGCATCCAAGTGTCGAAGATTGTGCAAAACCCTTAAACTCAAATCTGCAAGAAAAAAGGAAATCATAGTATACCTTTCTAAAAAAAATTGAATGTAAAATGGTAGTCAAATCAAAACCATTTATACAATAAATGTTTCTTGTAAGCTGAGAAAAACAAAGTCAAAAACCATTCAAGGTGTAGAATTTCATAACCATAAACATAGCAAAGAGGTTTTGAAGCATTGAGTGATTCAATTGGTAGTGGCAAGCCACATTTCCATATTTCGATTGAGATAACACGGATGCTTATGTTTTCGTTGATTTATTGCCTTAGGATCGGTGGTGACAAAGCATCTTCACCATGTCTTCTTCGATTCCCCTCCCTTAATATGTGATATATGGTAGATTGAAATATATACCGAATGAGAAAGAGATCACATTTGGGTTGAGATGAGGTAAGAAGATCGATGGCCTCAATCCAATCTGTCGTATAATTAGAGCCGAACAATCAAGAAACGATATTTTTACACATTAGACTCAGCAATAAAGAAGATTGCGAGTGTCTTCAGCAAACCCACATAGCTTACAATCAATATTCGATCCATAATTCCAGCTTCACATTTTATCCTCGGTTGCCAAGCTGTTTTGACTAGTAAGCAACACAATAAATGAGTATTTGGGAGTTACATGTGTAAACCACACTCTCTTATACGATATATATTTTCACCTTAGACCGACTTTGATTTGTTGATTTTGACATAGGACGAAGAAGAGCTTTGATGATGAAAAGTGAAAACATATCAAAGGAGAAACACAAGAGTGGTGAAACACAAGCAATGAAGAGTAGAGAGAGAAAAACTTATCTTCCCCTTGTTGGAAACAAAAAGATACATTCCAAATGAATTATAGTTTATGAGTAAAATAAATGGCCATCATGTAAAAACTATACGGCTAAATTTTTTGATGTTTTATAATAAAAAAGGCCAACTGGAAGCTGGAGCTCGAGAGTGCAAAGACAAATCAAGGGGAATTTTGGATTTGATTCGGAAAAAATATGTTCTTCGATCCCGCAAAGCGTCTTGCCGTAGTATAGCCTTCCTTGTTCTATCATCTATGTCTTTTGTTTCTACATAATCACCATTATCTAAATCCTAAAACGACATTACACTACAAGAAAACAAGAGAATTTCCGACGGCCAAAACCGTCGGAATAAAGGTGTTTCCGACGGATTTCCACCGTCGGATCTATCTCGTCAGAAATCCGTCGGAAATCCGAATTCCGACGGATTTATGACGGATTTCCGACGGATTCCGTATACCGGAATCCGTATACGGATACCGTATCCGTCGGAAATTTCCGACGGAATTACAATATATTTTTTTTAAAACAGCGGAGAATTTTCCGATGGAGTCCTCCTCCTCCTCCTCCTCCTCCTCCTAAATATGAGCGGTATAAAATTAGAACATATTCCGTCGGAAATCCGTCGGAAATTTACGACGGATTCCCCCGCCTTTTCGATGATGACGATGTGTTTGGGCGGAATAAAATTAGGGTAAATCCGTCGGAAATTTCCGACGGATACCGTATCCGTATATGGGATATCCGGTATACGGTATACGGTTACAGATTTCCGACGGATTTATGACGGATTTCCGACGGATTCCGTAGCCGTATACCGGATACCATATACCGTATACCGGATTTCCTGTATACCGGATACCGTATCCGTCGGAAATTTTCGACGGAATGTAAAATTCGGAAATCCGTCGAAAGTCTGACGGATATTACGTCCGTCGGAAATTCCGTCGGAAATTATTAGTACCAAACTTTTGTTTACTAACTCTAGTGTCACTACGATTATAGAACCAATAGTTTAACTAATAAACAAGTGGTTAGCAGTGGAATTTTTTGAGGCGAAGGATTCAAAGATTATCAAACATCAAACAAGCATAACTTTGGACTCTTGGTTGCTCTGTACCCACCCACCCCCATATTTTTTAAACCAAAACCCCCATATCTTTTAAACCAAACAGACACAAATAAAACCCCCTACAATTCCACAGAAATTCCAATACACCAATGCTTAAACAGTTAAACAAACAAATCATCACTTTCTAAAACCCCATTGCTTAAACCAAGACAACCAGGCTGCACAATTTGAAACCACACAATGCTAAAATGATTAAAGCCCAAACCTCAGTTGCTTGCTTATCGAGACCTTTTCTCAACCAAGCCAATATAGAACCAAAACTTAACATGTGGGGAAAGTGAGGTACTTAGTCATAAAGACTTAAGCAATGTTTCTCCTAGCGGTAATGGCTTAACCGCTTAGGTGTGTTTATAACACTATAAAAAGAAGCAAGATGCAATAGGAAATCTCAATCTTTCTCTAACTATTGGTTATTAAAAAGTATAAAATGAGTAAGACGATTTCTATATATATAATTTGAAAAGAATTGATAACGTTTCCTACAACGATAACCAAAAATTAAGTAATTGTTTTATGTTCATTCGTCTAGTATATAAATCTGAAGCAAAGAAACAGAAAAAAACACAGTAAATAGGTAGAGAGAAAAAAATTAATTAAAGTTAATTAAAACACAGAAATAAGTACCTCTTCTCATTTCACATTTGGGTACATCTCATGAACAAACTCTTCTTAGCTGATTACTCTAATGAATGGGAGCACATAATACATCTCATGTGTAACACGACATTCAAAAAAATGAAGCGCTTCTTCTACGACATGCTTTTCAAGCTACGGTGTATCACATATGGAGATAACACAATTAACAATGATATGGTGAAGTACATCTACCTCCTTCACGTCTTCTCAAACTAATTGACAAGAATGTACAAAATTGGGTACGTTAGATTTGCATCGCAAGAGATTTTGCATCTGGTGACGCAATGATCTTGTGGTTTGCATCTCAATCGTATGGAAACTTGACACAACTCGAGTATGAAACTTCTTTCTGTGGTTTTTCTACTCTCATCAATTCATTGTTCAACACAAAGAACACATTCGTAGTAAAAATGTATTTTTGCTTGAATAATAGTTTTAAATTCATTCAAAAAAGAAAAAGAAAGTTGATTAAAAAATTAGAATGCAAAAGAGAGATCGAGAGCGGTGTCGAGTTTACCTTTGAATCAAGGGCTGCAAATGGTCGATGTAATGTTATTTTTTCTCTATATAACAGTTAATGGTTATGTTTAACATTGAGTCTTTGCTTATGAAATAATGTATATGTACGAAACATTGTGTCTCTTTAGTTTCGTTTTTTGGAAAAAAAAAGTGATATGAACGTAGAAGGGAGTTGTTCCTCATTGCCGGATAATGACAACCGTATTATATCAGTCATTTTATGACCACAAACGTACAATACTTTAAAAAAAATATAATTACGTACAGTACTTAACATTTGATATATCCTGATTTAGTCGATACCCTGAGAATGAATCCAGAACAATGATCTTAAAACGATCATAGGAAAAAAAAAACTACGCTGTGTTAAGGCATCATCATACAAATCCATTCTCTCGCCTTCTATGCAAATGAATAAGAAAAGTCGATAAGTGAAGTCATGAGAAAAGTTCTAAAATGACAGATTCTTTAAGTAAAACACATGTTCGTCCTCTACTTGGAGAAATCATGGACATAATTTATGATGATGAATTTCGACAACTCCGTATGAGCAAGTTAACTAAATCATGAAAAATAGACAGAAGAGAAATAACAAAGGCATAGCAAGATAATTGGAGAACATAAAAAAAAAGAATAATCTTAATCATAACTTCAAACCACAAAAAAAAAGAATCAAAATCTCAAAAGCCTAAATACCAATTATATAATCGAGAATGGTGGATAACAGAGGGGATCTAAAGTTGAATATGACGATAACTAAGCGGCATCGAAACATAACGATGAATAAAAGCAGCGAGAAGGAATCGTGACGGCATGGAGAAAGGGGTGAAACCGGGGATCGTGTTACCAGACTTGTTCTTCTTCCACTTCAAGACCAAGCATAGTGGGATAAAAGAGATATCAATTACAATTTTATAAAATTTTCCAATAGAGTCCATACTACATATTCCTTAATGCCGAGTCATGAGTTTTGTCACCAGATTATGAAGACAATTGAACGGAAACAAATTATTTTTGGTTTTGGCATGTAGACTACTAGACTTCTATGGTTTCGATTGATATCAATTTAGAAATTAAAGAAAATGAAACATATCAAGATTTTAGTGTCATTGGCTCCTGGAAAAAGAGATGAAACTGTTTAGGTTTGGACTAGTAGTATTGCTTCAAAGAAAATGTCGAAGGATTAGTGATGGGAATTAGAAATTTACGCAGAAGTCTATCACATTATTCTAAACCGGAAGCATTTGTTTGGACAATGCATTGTATGATCGAGCAACAGAAGACGGTAGTAACTTTTGTAGCTAACTATTATGAACATGTGAAAATAGTGTACTACATCAACAAAATGAGCTGCATTATATTTGCTATTGGACTACTCATAAGATAGTTCAAATTCGCAAATTACTTAGGATGCTCTTGAAGACACTAGATGGTTTATTCCTTTCGCATCCCCCAATGTTAAGCCGTGTGAGAGGGGTTCCAAAGTGATCAGCAAGAATCTTCACATGATTGAAAGTAAGAAAAGAGGATTCTTAGAGGTTAATAAACCGAAGCAGAGCCAATTTCGAGACCAATGCCAATACATTGTTGCTATACATAATGCTTTTTTTAAAAAAGTGTGCTCAATGCCGGAAATCCGAAACTCCATACGGATTCCCAACATTGACCAAACCTTTTTTAAATGGAGCATTCTGTATAACAGACAATGCATTGGCATTGATCTCGAAATCAACTCCTCTGCTTCGGTTTATTAACCTCTCGGAATGTTCATTTCTCATTTTCAGTGGGATGAAAGTTCTTGCTTATTACTTAGGATAAACTCTTAGAGGGCTTAACATTGGAGGATGCCAAGGAAAACAGTTTTAATGACATATGCTGAGTGAGAGCTTGGATACAGCTAGATTCTCCTTTGATTGACAACTTCTTAGTTCTTACAGAAAAATACTTACCAAAAACCAGCAATTACTAACTATTATCAAAAAACGAATAATTTTACCAAAAAAAGACGTAATAGAATATAAACAAAGATGTTGCCCAAATATATATATATATATATATATATATATATATATATATATATATATATATATATACTAGAAAAAGTCCACGCGTTGCGTGGAAAAACTATTTATATAAAGTTTAAAATTATTTTACTGTATATAAGTGATATTTAAAAAATATTCTCACAAATTATATTTTTAAAAATCAAAATATAAAACTATATGATAATATATTTGAAAATTTTATTAGATGTAAAGACAAACAATATGTTTTGTCTTATTGTTTATATTTGACAAAAAAACCAATTTTGTAATTGACTTGAAACTAAATTAGTGAATTTTCTTATTTATATTGCATAAACATGTAAAGGTAAAGTGATTTTAAACTATTTTAATATTGATATATTATAAATAAATTGATTCCTATGAAGGTAAAATGTTCAGATTTTCTAATTATCTTCAATAATAATTTGATTAGATTTTGTAAGTTTATTGTAGTAAGTAAAGGTGGACGTTAAATTTAGATGAGATCAATTTGATGATAAAATAATTAATAATTTGTTGAATTTAAATAATCAAAACGTTATATGGGTGTTTAAAAATTAAATGTTGAATTATAATTGATAAATAAATGGAAAGATTAAGTTTGGAAGTTTATGAATTAATACCATTCACGAATGATCATGTAGACTACTAGACTTCTATTGATTCGATTGATATCAATTTAGAAATTAAAGAAAATGAAACATATCAAGATTTTAGTGTCATTGGCTCCTGGAAAAAGAGATGAAACTGTTTAGGTTTGGACTAGTAGTATTGCTTCAAAGAAAATGTCGAAGGATTAGTGATGGGAATTAGAAATTTACGCAGAAGTCTATCACATATTCTAAACCGGAAGCATTTATTTGGACAACGCATTGTATGATCGAGCAACAGAAGACGGTAGTAACTTTTGTAGCTAACTATTATGAACATGTGAAAATAGTGTCTACATTAACAAAATGAGCTGCATTATATTGCTACAAGACTACTCATAAGATAGTTCAAATTCGCAAAATTACTTAGGATGCTCTTGAAGACACTAGATGGTTTATTCCCTTCGCATCCCCCAACACTACAAAAAACAAGGGATTTAACGTCGCTTTTTAAGGAGTTTAAAAGTCGGTTAATAATTAACGCTAGCGTCACTTCTCAAACCGTCGTAATAAGCTCTGACGTTAACTTTTTATGTATCGGTTTAAAAAGCGACGTCATATTTAACGTCGAAAATTTGCCGTCGCTTTTTTAAATGCTAACGACGGTTGACTTTATGTTCAAGTCATTTGTAAAAGTAAAACCGACGCTATGTGCTGTAAATTTGATTTTTTGTTGCTAATTTACTGATTATTCATTAAATAAATAAAAAATGTAACTAACTGAAACTCTGAAACTATAGTGGACCATATAATTTTCTTTATTCATCAAATTAAACGTGTATATACGCAAAACATACAAATTTGTCATATACTAAAAAATATAAAATCGAAGACATTATCCACCATATTTGCCTATATACTCACATCTTCCAAACTATATACCGTAGCTCCTACCACGCTTTCCTGGACAACATTTGCTACCGATGCTCTGATCTCTTCCAATAGATAGTAGATCCATTTAGCAATGAAAGGAGAATTATGCCTAAACACAATAATTGTAGACTATTGTAAATAATCTTCACGCATTCTTCAATAGATGCGCCAACCCAAAAGAGACATTGACCATACAAATATACGTATCTATATACGCTTAAAGAACCCATACGCGACGAACTAAAAACGACTCTAGTTAAAAGAGAGAGCTTGATTGTCATGCCATTTATGTGTAAGGCAGTAAAACGTACCTCTCTACACAAAGTTATGAACTAGGACAACCTTGGACAAAGAAAGTGCCTCTGTACACAAAGAAGCAGAGGATTATCATATTACTCGGAATATCAACTCATACAAACCAAAATTGTCACTCTCTCAATTAAAGCACAAGTTCAAGTACTAAAACCAACAAAATGAACCAGTTTAGTTTAAATTCTGTTGTCATTACCTTGACTTAACATTGCAATGTTAAGCTATGTAAAAGTGGTTCCAAAATAATCAGCAAGAATCTTCACATCATTGAAAGTGAGAAAAGAGGATTCTTAGAGGTTAATAAACAGAAGCAGAGCCGATTTCGAGACCAATGCATTGTCTGTTATACATAATGCTTTTTTAAAGAAAGTGTGCTCAATGCCGGAAATCCGTATGCCGGAAATCAGAAACTCAATACGGATTCCCAACATTGACCAAACTATCTTTAAATGGAGCATTCTGGATAACAGACAATGCATTGCCATTGATCTCGAAATCAGCTCCTCTACTTCGGTTTATTAACCTCTCGGAATGTTCAGTTTTCACTTTGCGGTGAAAGTTCTTGCTGATTACTTAGGATAAACTCTTAGAGGGATTAACATTGGAGGATGCCAAGGGAAACAGTTTTAATTGGAAGCAATTTTAAGTCAAACAAAGGAGAAACCGCCATTCATAGCTTCTCCTAGTATATGGATACAGCTAGATTCTCCTTTGATTGACAGCTTCTTACATAAAAATACTTAGTGCTAATCGAATAAAACCAGCAATTGCTAACTATTATGAAAGAACGAATAATTTTACAAAAAAAGACGTAATATCCCTAGAATATAAACAAAGATGTTGCCCAAAAAAAATATATATATAAACAAAGATAACATGTACAGATTACTCGTGTGAGAT
This sequence comes from Draba incana, assembly GCA_963576765.1. Taxonomy (NCBI): domain Eukaryota; kingdom Viridiplantae; phylum Streptophyta; class Magnoliopsida; order Brassicales; family Brassicaceae; genus Draba; species Draba incana. Next base: position 32,314,821 of record OY755212.1, on the reverse strand, counting down.
GTTGTTCCACAATGTATATGAGATTTTTGCAGTCTATATAAGACTTACGCATATTCTCCATTTCTAAACAATAGTATTGTTTTGATCTAGAAAAGATTAAAAAAAAAAAACTCATATACTTGTGCAACAACTCACAGCGGTAATCTATACTTGGGGAATCATATACATATATATACAAAACCTATCAAAAAGTGTTTTTCCTGTTTTTTTTTATTATAAAGAAAAATATGGTTATTTAATAATTTTCATTTATTTTAGATTATTTTCATAAATTTTCAGGGGAAGTTAAAGAAATAGGCCATTCTTATAGGAAAATGAAAGAAGTAGGTCAACTCTTTTAAATATAGTAGTCCTGGGAATTCGGGTACGCGGGTAGGGTCGGGTCGGGTATTTCGGGTTTCGGGTATTTCGGGTATAGGTGTTTGAAACCCATTAGGGTATTTGGAAATTTCGGGTCGGGTTCGGGTCGGGTAGGTTCGGGTTCGGGTCGGGTTTGTGTTTTAAAATAGAACCCATTAGGGTAATTTTTACCCTAAATACTAAAAAAATTATACTATGTTTCAAAATTTACCCTATTTTTTTTTTTGGATTTACTATGTTTTAGTTATTTTTATACAATATTTTCAAAAAAAAACCCCGAAAAATGACTAAAATTCTATAAAAGTACCCGATTTTTTTTAATGTTTCGGGTATTCGGGCACAAGTTCGGGTTTCGGGTTCGGGTCGGGTTCGGGTCGGGTTTTTCGGGTATAGAAGTTTAGAACCCATTGGGCATTTGAAAATTTCGGATCGGGTTCGGGTAGGGTATTTTTGGGTCGGGTCGGGTCGGGTAAGTCGGGTTCGGGTTTTAATCCCAGGACTAAAATATAGAGAAATAGTCTTTTTATAGGTGAAATGTCAATATAGCTATTCTGAAATTCACAAATTTTTAAGAAGCCAAAGTTCGAAAACAAACTTTATAGATGATGAAGGTTGGCTGCAAGTACTTGAAACCTAGAAAGTGGTGCCCGCGAACAACCCGTCAAAATTTTAGGAGCATGCAATGTTGACTCGGTTCAAAACCTTTCATGACCTGAGACATGATGCCCAGAGAGAAATTAAACAAGCAATACAAGCTCTGATTTGAGTCATTACCTCCCAAAAGTTTTGATTGTTTGACTGCTATCAGTGTAACCACCAGTGTATATTTTGTATTATCAACATCGATGTCATCATGGTTCTCCAGATTGTAACAACACAAAGTAATTTTGTAGACAACAGATTCGTACAAGAGAAAAAAAAAACTTAAGAAATAAAGTCAGTAAATCCTGATTAAATTCATGGGCGTTAAATAGTTTCAACCCAAGCAGGAGAAATAAAGTCAGTCAATTCTCTGTAAAATGCATTTGAAAAGGGTATAATACATAGGAAAACATGTCTATGTTGTTAATTTTTCATTTATTTTTAGGTTATTTTCATAAAACAAATTCCGTTCTAGAAATCCACAAGAAATTAACAGACTTCTCTCTACTTAAATTAGAAGAAGGACGATAAAAAAACAAAACTTAATTACGTTTAGAAACACAGCCACTACAAGAAAACACTGGTTTAGCGTCGGCAAATTTCGATGCTAAATCGACGCTAAAGCCTCTTAGCGTCGAATTAGCGTCGAATAACATTTCGACGCTAAACCGTCGACGCTAATTCATTTTCGACGCTATTTCGACGCTATTTTAGCGTCGAAATGAAGTTCGACGCTAATTCGACCCTAATTTAGCGTCGGAAATTCGACGCTAATTCGACACAATATTTCGATGGTAATTCGACGCTACTGTAGCGTCGAATTAGCATCGAAACGTTTCGATGCTAAATCGATGCTTATTTGGCGTCGAATTAGCGTCGAATTAGCGTCGATTGAATCAGGTGTCAACGCTAATTCGACGCCAAATAAGCATTGATTTAGCATCGACTTAGCGTCGAATGATAACATTTTTTAAAAAAAAAAAATTAATTTTACAAAATTATTATAAATTAAAAATTATTATAATTATTTTAATAAAAATTAAAAACTATCCGATACAAAATAAAATTATCCGTTACAAATGAAAATAAAACGCTAATCCGACGGCGGTTATTGGGTCCTTAGGTTCACGATATCTTCGAACTCTTGGTGGAATTGCGTTGCATCGGGAGGTGTAGGAGGCGGTGGAGGACGATTCATCCTTTGCAAGGCAGTGGCTAATGTCGGATTATCCACTGCAATGATGTCAAAGAGACCGCTCAATGACGAGACATGGGTCTGTAGCTCCGCAATCTTAGCATTAGCAGCTTCCAACTGAGCGGTCAAACGCGGATGAGACGAACCCGGCGAGTAAGAAGAATATTGAGAAGACGAACAAGCTGCCGGGACATCTTTGATGGATCCAAAACCCATCGTTCGTCCTTTCTTCTTCGGTGCAACCTAAAAAATAAAAGTGTTATTAAAATAAAATAATAATTAAATATAAGTTATAATAAAAAATAAGTTATAATATAAAATAAAAACCTAATAAAATTACCTCCTCGTAAAGTCTATCGAAATCTTCGAGCCCCATCGTAGACTGGACAGACTCATCTATCTTGTAACATCCCAAACCGGAAATTGGAAATTCGGTAAGGGTGTCGATCGACACCCATGGTGAGTGTCGATCAACACCAATCGTTTTTAATCAGTTCTGTTTCGATTTTTTTAATTCGGTTTATCGCGGTTCGGTTATCGAAAACCCTAGGAGCGTGTCCTTTCTACCCTGGGATCGCGAGCCGTCTGCAGAGAGGAGAAATCAGAGAGAGTTTTTGAGCAAAGGAGAGAAAAGAGAGTTTTGATCGTGATTCGTTAGATTTGTTCAAAGTTTCATTGCTCGTTCTTTCCCAGAGCTCGTTCGTGTGTGGTCCTCTGCGATCCTAGGAAGAGCTAGTGACGTTCCAGCCTCGGGGAGTCTGTGTTCCTTCGTGTTAGTCGCTGTTCGATCTTCCAACGCTAAGGTGAGTGCGTGATCGTTAGGAAAAGCGTAGGATCGGGTACTAAGATTGTTTGCGTGTGTGATTGATTGTTGATTATGTGATTGCTGGTTAAATGGTCTCTGTTCTGTGTGTGAATCGTGCTAAATCGTATGTTTGGTCGATCGAGTGGGATTAGAGACGAACTAAGTGAGGACAAAGCTTGGTCTCGGATTCTGGAACGGAGTGTCGATCGACGCCTGAGGGCAGTGTCGATCGACACCTCGCGAAGAAGATGGCATCGACTTGGTCGAGTGTCGATCGACACCAGGGTGGTGTGTCGATCGACACCCGCCGTTTCTTGTTGAATTTTGTGTGAAATAATATTTAACCGGAACATGTTTAATTAATCTGTAAATGTCTAATTAATCTGGAAATGTTTATTAACCTGGAAATGGTGAATTAAATCTGGAAATTGGTTTATTTGAATTTTAATCGCGTAGTAAATTGGTATTTGTATTTTATGTTTTTCCTATAGCGGGATGACCGCTCCACTGAGTATTTATGATAATACTCACGCAACTCCCGTGTTCTTTTGAGTTGCAGGTAAAGGAAAAATGTGATCGTGGAATCGAGGCCGAGGGAAGAGGATGATAGAGTCTTTTATTTATGTTGTTTAGTCTAGCGAACCAGTTGCACTAGGTTGCTAGTATTTATTCATTCCTGAATTTGGTCTTTGGCTTGTTGGATTTATGGAAATTATTTTATTATTGGATTTATTGTTTTATTAAATGGTTTTGTTATGTTTTTCCGCGGTAGAAATGTTAGTATATAAAAAAAAAAACTTGGGTGTTACATATCTCTTCCAGTCGTGCATTGTACTCGTTGAACGTTTGTTCCGCTTGAGCGGTAACAAACGTCCCATCCTTCCTTCGATGAGTTTTCTCCATCACTTTAACCATCAGAGGAAGCTCACCGCCATCAGCCTGTTAAACAAAAATAAACAGAGATAAAAATGAAATATATAATAAATAAATATTTAAAATATAAATAATCAAATAAATTAATTTAATACAAATATTACCATTTCCAGTCGTACTGTGGCGTATGATGATGGACCCGCACAATGCTTTGAAGGTCCATCTTCTTCGGCCACCGGCGTGAGACGGGCTGCAGAACACTTCCCCGATTTAACCACCGATTTGGGATCCACCCAATACTGCACTAGACCCGACCAAACATCCGGATCCATCCCGAGCGGCTTCGCCTCATCGCCTTTCTTGCCCCACGCTTTCTTCAAGTTCCCGACATAACCGTTGAGACGCAATAGGGCCTTCTTCTCCAACGCCGCTCGCACTTCGAAAGTATGAGCTTCCTCCCAATGCCACCCTTGCTACAAAAATGTTATGAATATATTTATAATCAAATAATTTAATGAATAAAATTAAATAATATAAAATGACTTACCGCCCATGACTCGAACCAAATATCCCGAACATTCTGCGGCGTCATGCTCCAATTAGGATGCGACATAGTGAAGTGGGCCTTAATTGCCTTCGTGACGGAACGCGCAACCTTGTTATCCGTAAACCTATTAAACAAAATATTAGAATGTTAATAATTTAATTATAACTTGTAATTAAAATTTCATTACACAAAACAAATTTAATTAGTAATATTGAAACAAATTAAAACATACCATAATGTACCACGAGGCCGCAACGGATGGATAATCCTAAGCCGTGTCTCACGTCCAGGTTGGCGGAGAAGCTCAGAAATCCGCATCATTAGAGGCGCGTTTGGCGGTGGAGGGGGCTGATTGTCGTCATTGGGATGATCATCTTCGCCTTCTTCTGGCTCTGGATGAGGCTCTGGCTGAGGCGGTGGCGGAGCTCATGGCGGAGCCTGTGGCGGAGCTCGTGGACGATCGATAGTTCGCAGCCTGCGAACCCGACCCCGATCCTGATGCGGATCCGCGACGACCATCGGATCCGGGAATCGAACCATCGTCGCCAAATAACTGGCCGTATGAAGGAGGATGACGTTGATCACCCTATAAAATAAAACAAATTTATTAAATTTAAAAATTTAAAATATAAATTTAAAATTTAGTAAATAAATTTATAGTGCTGAAATAATTTTTGGAAAAATTTTGATATTTTATATTTAGGAAATAATTTTATATTTTCGAAATAAATTTAACATTTATGAAATTATTTATAATTATCGAAAAATAACTTGTAAATTCGTTATTCATTTTAAAAAATTATTTTAACATCCAAAAAACTCCTAAATTAGTTTTATTTGACTTTACATAAATAAATTTCATAAAATCTAAATTCAAATCTATAACTTAGCAAATCTAAATTCAATTCCATAACTTATCAAATTTAAATTCAATTCCTTTTCCTAAAATTTATTTCCTACATTTACCCTAAAATCTATTTCATATCAAATTTCCTAAAATCTATTTACTACATAATTCATAAAACCATTTTCTAAAATCAATTTCATATCATTACTACAACTATATATAATTTCATAAATAATTTATTACAAATTACAAATATTTCTAAAATTACTAATCTATATATCCTAATCTATTTACTACATATTTCTAAAATCAATTTCATAACTAATTTATTACAAATTACAAATATATTTAAACAATTTTAAAATAAAATATATATATATATATTTATTACCATTGGTGCGGCGGCCGGAGGTGCGGCGGAGGAGACGGTTTCCGGCGTAAGGAAGGAGATGCGGCGGCGGGAGAGAGAGAGAGAGAGAGGCGGCGGGAGATAGAGAGAGAGAGGCGGCCGGAGATGAGGAGGAGGAGAGGAGAGGGAGAGGGACAGGAGAGTCGCCGTGAGAGAGAGAGAGAGTCGCCGGGAAAGAGAGAGAGAGTGAGTCGCCGGGAGAGAGAGAGAGAGATTTTCGCCGGGAGAGAGAGAGAGATAATTGCAGAAACCAGAGAAGAAGACGTCGGTCTCTGTTTTTACTTCGTGAACCGACGCTATTTCGACGCTAATAGCGTCGGATTAGCGTCGGATTACATTTAAATATAATTTCTATTCCCCACCAAGATTTAATGTTTAAAGATCCGAATTAATTTTATTTAGCGTCGAATTAGCGTCGAACTGCCCCAAAATTCGACGCTAATTCGACGCAAAATCAAAATTAATTCGGTTTACCGCCGTTTGTTTAACAAACAAAATTTGAATTTTTTCGGTTAACCGCCATTGGTTAAATCAAATTAATTCAAAATAGAGTCGAATTTGCGTCGGATCAAAATTTTTTATCCGTTTAATACCCTAAACCCTAAACCCCAAAGCGTCGAATTAGCATCTAATCGATGCTAATTTGATGCTAAATCGATGCTACCTCAAACAAATTTTACTTTTGGGGTTTATGGTTTAGGGTATCCTCCACTATATTATTCTTTTCAATCTTTCATATAATAGAATAATATTAAATTTTTAACTTTGAAATTACATATTTGGTTCATAAAGGGTTATGATGGTATATGTAAACCTATATAGTTTTTCCAAATAGAAGTCCTTACATGCATTTGTAACCTCCAATTATACAAACATACAAATTTGTTGGCAATTAAATCTTTGAATATAGATAACATTGTAGCTTCACTCTGAATCGTCGACGTTAAATGTTTTATTGTTTATACCCTAAACCCTAAATGAAAAATTAGTTTGAATTAGCGTCGAATTAGCATCGAATCATGTGAATTCGACGCTAATGTTGCACTATAGCGTCGAATTAGTGTCGAATTCATGTGATTCGATGCTAATTCGACGCTAAATCATTTTTTTTAATGTTTAGGATTTAGGTTAAATAAATCGCACCATATACGAAAACATTCGATACCGTTAAAAGATTATAAACCCGGTACATATAACGATAACAATCACATGAATTTTTCCATATCAAATTTCCTAGAATATAATTCCTACATTTTTCCTAAATACATTTCCCTAAAAATTTATAACAAAACGTAGATATTGATATTTCATTACTAATATATAAAACAAAATTGACATATAAAAAAAAATGATTTAGCGTCGAATTAGCATCGAATCACATTAATTCGACGCTAATTCGACGCTATATGACAACGTTAGCGTCGAATTAGCATCGAATTCATTTGATTCGATGCTAATTTGACGCTAATTCATTTTTTTTTTGTTTAGGATTTAGGTTAAATGAATCCTATATCCTAAACATTACGATATTACATATCTATTTAATTATATTTACCATATAATATATGAAATTTTATGTACCATAATCCACCTTTACGATATTATTTAATGGTTATAAGTGTTTGGTTTCGACAGAAACTTTGATACCAAACAGCCGATTTAGCCTCAGAATGTACTCGGAATGCCAAATCTGCGAAGGAGTAGATTATGGGGCTAAATCCACCGTTTGGAATCAATTCACTATCAAGATTTTCTTATATTGTAAAGATTGCAACTTTATGGTTAAAATTTTTTTATGTTTGTACATTTGATTTGAGAATTGAGTATATATAGAAATTTTTTATTTCGGAATATAACTTTTTTTTTTTACTTGCGAAATGAATTTTGACGGTGGTGCTATATGTAGGCGATTTTAGCAGCGATTTTGCATCGAATGGTAGCATCGCATTAGCATCGAACTCCTTTGCGTCGATTTTGCATCGAATGCTACAAAAGTATGTGAACCCATGTTAAATGTGTCATCTACCTACCAAATTTGCCGGAAAATTCGACGCTATATTCGACGCTATTTGTTCGACGCTAAATCGATGCAAAGTTAGCGTCGAATTAGCATCGAAATAACATGAATTCGACGCTATTAAACAAAATGAGCGTCGAATTAGCATCGAGTTCATGTGATTTGACGCTAATTCGACGCTAAATCAATCAAATTTTTCATTTAGGAATTAGGGTAAAGAAACCTCAACATATACGATAACAATCTTAACCCATTTAAAGATTATATGTTTACAACATATAACGATAACAATCACAACAATTCAATATCAATCTAACAGGAATGAATTAGTGTGGATAACAATCATACAACGAGATATATTGATTATGCAACTCCAATAAAACATTACAAATAATGAAACATAATTTTTAAAACGACTTCTTTCACAGGTACTATACATTAGAGACTTGAAAATATTAAACATACAACGGTTATGGTACAAATACATAATATACTACTAATTTTTAAAACATATATGTATACATACACATATATGTATGTATCCACTCCAAACAACAGTTAGAACCAGAAACTTTTCTTTCCCTTTTGTTTCTTTGGTGGAGAATCTAAAAATCCGTCGCAAAATTCCCTTTTGATTGCATCAACATCTAGATTTAAGTTTGGGATTTCTGGACTTTGGGCAAATTCATAATCGTAGTAGTGATCCTTACATTCATTTGAAGGACTTCCACGGTAAGTATCTGACTTTTCAATTAATTGAGATGGTTGTCCGTCTTCGATTTGCCTATACAACACTTCGTCGACAACCCGCTTCTGGTCATGACATTCTGGCTGCTTATCATATTTGTGTTTTGAATAAATGATCCCATCTTCAAATTTGTGACTCACAACATTGGCAGGAGAGCATGAATAAGGAGAGAATTTAGGAATGTGGTGGATGTTTGGCAAGCACTGGCTGTCCGGCACTATTGTTGATGTAGAATCTTCATTATGGGTTGGTGAGCACGTATCAAATTCCTACGAGTAAGTGGGTATCTCTTGAGTGAATTCGTCGCATTGAGTTTCGGTTTCCCACGAGTATTTTGGAATATCAAAAAAATTTGCCACGTTTGTTGATTTAGAGTCTTCCTTAGGAGAGCTAGAAGACATTATGTGTGTTATTGATAGGTGTAGAAGTTATACACTCCATCATATGTATTTATAGTAGAAGATATATGTTTAAATGAGTGGTCAAATCAGATTTGTTCCAAACACTTGTGTCCATATAATTTTCGTATCTGTAAAAGATTTAAGTGGAGATTTTAGCATCGATTTTGCATCGAATGTTAGCATCGCAGTAGCATCGAATTCGTTTGCATCGATTTTGCATCGAATTCGCGTCATTTTTGTGTCGTTTCTAAACGACGCTAAATAAGTAGGTGAACCCGTGTTAAATGTGTCATGTACCTACCAAATTCGACGCAATATTCGACGCTATGCGTGCGACGCTAAATCGACACGTTAAGCTTAAAATATCTCTGTATTTTGCCTATATAAGTCAGAGTAATTCAACACAAAATCATAACACAAAAATATTCAATTTCGAAATGGCAAACAGAGATCTATGGAATTACTATATGCAAAACCGAGCCTCCGTTCAAAACCCTCCAAACACAACTCTTGTTCCTTCAATCCCTCCATACGATGACTTAAATGTTATTGATGCTCCACCGACAATGTCACTCCAACCAACTGAACGATCCCAACACCAAACGCCCGTAATACCGGGACCTGGCCAACTCATACGGCGAGGACTGTTTCGCAAGAGGTCGCACGATGCAAAGGTGTTGCGAGGTGAAAGTTCTCAGATACGGCCAACACAAGATTTTATTCGTGAGGTCATCAATGAGCCACTACAGGGCGACCAGGATTTTAGTAGTCCTCGGTGGACTTCTACTATCGATTACATAATCTGTGAAGGTACGTATATATATATATATATATACATATATATATATATAATTAACGCTTTTACCATTACAATAATGATTGAAGATGAAAAATACTAACTCTATCATTCATAAATGTAGGTTCTTATAACCACAGGAGCACACCATTCTGGACCCAGGTTGCAGAAATTCAATCCCCGCATTCACAATTTGTGAAAGTGAAAAAGGTTTACGTTGTCGATAAATATTATATCCATTTATATATTAAGGTTATCTGACAAGTAAATTGTATCTCATTTTCAGATTGTGGCTATGCTCTCCAGTTTGACCCCCAACGGGGAGGGAGATCTGCTAGTAACCTTAAAGGATCCGACAGGAAAAATCGAGGGAACCATGCACCATAACATCTTCAAAAATGACGAGTACAAACTCGCCACTGTTGTAGGTGCGGTGGTCATTCTACAGAATGTTACCGTATGCCGTTTAACAGGAACTCTAAGTACCTCAACATCACAGAGCGAAACATTGTTAAGGTAGATTTTGCATAACTTTCTAAATATTTCTGATAATAATAAATTGAATTCCTTTTCCAAACAGATTATTGGTGCTAATTCGATGATTGCCGAATACGAACCAACCGAAGTATCTACTATGAAAGAGGAAGATGAAGGAACTACTGGGTACGAATATGAAACAGTTCCAGAATCAGATGATGAATAAACATCCGACCCGTCAATGGTTAAGAATAAACTTAATTAAGGCTTTATGTTGATTTAATGTTTAATATTTTCCTAGTACCCATAGTACAAGTTTATAATAATGTTGTTATCTGTAATATTTCATATTTTCTAATTAATGTAATATTTTATGTGCAATGTAATATTTTTATATGTGTAATGTTATATGATAATACTAAAACTAATGTTTTGTTTATAGATGATCTTCCATTCGAATAATTAAAATACCATTAACAAAAAAACTAATTTTTAATATTAGTGAATGTTAAAAACGAACTGAAATTGCTCGTAGCCTAATGGGCAAATCAGCACATGTTACTGCATAGTGAACCCGAGTTCGAACCTATGGTCACGCGATTTTATGGTCACGCGATTTTATGTTCATCACATGTTACTGCATACAGATATTATATTCACAACATATAACGATAATAAACACATGAATTCAATAATCACAGATAACGATAACAATCACATAAAACGATAACAATCACACGAATTCCAAAAATAAATACAAATAAAATAAAAACAGCTATATATGCTTCACTCTGAATCGTCATTTGAGTTGTCGTCATCCTCATCGGTACTTTCTCCACTCTCGTTTGCGAACTCGTCTTCGGGGTTTTCTGCATTGTTAGCATCCAGAAGTATTTCAGCTTCTCGATTTTGCGGATCTATAAGAATGATGTTGTCTATATCTGCTTCTGGAGTTGTTAGATCCACGGCCGTTTCATTTTGCATAGGAGAGTCGTTTGATTCAACTATCATTCCTCTAGGTGCTATTTTAAGCACAGATAACCATGGAATCTCTGTTTTTCTGACACGTGGATATGGAATGAAACATACTTGATCCGCTTGTGATGCAAGGACAAATGGATCATACTTTGCATAAGAACGCGATCCATTAACATCGATGACACCAAACTTTCCTACTCGAACCCCTCGCCCGACAACTGGATCAAACCACTCGCATTTGAAAAGGGTGCACTTTAAGTTAACCAAACCAGGGAATTGCACTTGAATAATGTCTTGGATAATGCCATAAAAATTCGTGTCCCCAGCTCGAACTACCACACCATAGTTCGCAGTTGCTCTATTTTTGCCACGTTCGAACATATGAAACACATAACCTCGTGTAAAATACATTGGAGATGACGTAACTTTCCCCAACGGACCTTGGATCAACTCTCTAAACCATACAGGGTATGACGTGTCTGCAAAATCAACCTGGCAGATACAGAATACACATTATAAATATAGTAGTATATACACAAATTGTACATATAGGTTTTTATGGAAACTAGATATATATAATTTTGTGTTTAACTTATATACCTGAGTCCTCAACCATTTAGCAAAGTGTAGATCTTTACGTTTTTCAATCTCATCGGCGGATGCATTTGGGAAAGCCTCGTTAACTTGGCGAATGAATTCACTAATAGAAAATATGGTTATAACAAATGCGTTTGTTATATATGTTTCATAGCATATATAAGTACGAAAATAACTCTTTTGACCTCAATCCATAGTTGGGAATTATAATATGTACCTCAGAAATGGGCTAACTTCGTCGCATTGTAAGAGAATATATGTGTGTGCACAATTGTAGTCTTCGAACGAGGACCAGTCTTCTTCTCTTATGATTCCGGCCTGCCTACCAACTGCACAGAATATATCTGGGACATCTGAAACTGTATACGTTTGTGCGATGCCACCATCGTCGTACCTACGTGGAGCTCTTTTTCGTGTCCGGACAGTTGGAGGGAAGTAATATGAGCTGAAATGAGAGGTTTCTTCGGTTAAACTGCCCGCAACAATTGATCCCTCAACCCTAGCTAGGTTTTTTGCCTTTCCTTTTCAGTGTTTCATGAATCTCTTGAAAGGATACATCCAACGAAATTGAACGGGCCCTCCTAAATCGGCTTCGTGAGGAAGATGGACAGGAAGATGCTCCATCACATCAAAGAAAGATAGAGGGAATATCTTCTCTAAGTTGCACAACAATATTGGGATGTTATTGTTTAGTTGTTGAATTCCATCCTGAGTCAGAGTTTGCACACACAGATCTCGAAAAAATGCTCAAACACCTAAACCAAAAATCCAATATCAACCAAAACACAAATGTTATTTTCGACACATAATTTGTTTACATATTTAAATATCGTCATACAAAATATACCTGCAAGTGATTCATGCACGTTCGTTGGCAAAAGTTCTGCAAAGGCGAAAGACAATAATCTCTGCATAAACACATGACAATCATGACTCTTCATACCAGAAAATTTTTTCCCTTGCTCCACAGACTTAGAGAGTTTTGACACGTATCCATCTGGGAACTTAACTTCGGTGGAAACCCAATTGAAGAATGTTGGTTTGCCTTCGCTTGACAATCTAAAGCTAGGCACTGGAGCTCTCCCATCTCCCGTGAGATGTAACTCAACTCTAGAGCATATATGAGGCAAATCCAGTCTAGACTTCAAGTTGTCTTTAGACCTGCCTGGAACGTTTAAGATGGTGTGCATGATGTTATCGAAAAAGTTTTTCTCAATGTGCATGACATCAAGATTGTGGCGCAATAGATGATCCTTCCAGTACGGTATATCCCAGAAAATGCTCTTCTTATGCCAATTATGTTCTTCAAGGTATCCATCTGGGAGATTGGTCGGAATATTAAGCCAGTTACCACCACGTTTTGATGTGTCTTGAGCTCCCCAATAATCAAGTTGACCTTCAATTTGTTCTCCTGAAAGATATGGAGGTGGGGGAATACGTACACGTTTGCCCTTTGTGAACAACCTCATGTTCCCCCGGTACGGATGGTTCATAGGGAGAAACCTCCGGTGACAATCAAACCAACAAGATTTTCTACCCTTTTTTAGTTGGAATGCATCTGTTTTATTTTGGCAATACGTCAAACCTATTATGCTCTAACCCGACATCATGATCATCATTTTCTATAACAAATTGATGTCCATCATATTGTTCATTCGAATAACCCTGACCCTGATCCATAGGTTGGTAACTAGTACTACCCGAAGTTTCATCTTCATATCCCTCTCCATGATAAAACCAAACATAATACTCAGGTGTAAACTCTCTATTAAATAAATGCGTACCAACTGTATCAATTGTCTGTGGCTTCGAATTTTTGCACTTCCGACACGGGAACACCATCACTCCGGTCCGTTGAATTGTAGGCACACTACTCGCTTGAGCCATGAAAATTTCAAGGCCGTTGAGGAACTCTTCTGAAAGGCCTCCATTATCATCTTTACGTCGATACATCCAGCGTCTTAGTTCGTATATATCGCCCATTTAAAAATAAAAATTAAGGAGAAAAGATTTTTTTTTTTTCGGTATTGAATTTTTTTTTTTTTCCAATTCTGAAATGATTCCTTATGGTGGTGGTGAGTTGGGTATATATAGGAGATTTTAGCATCGATTTAGCATCGATTTTGCATCGAATATTAGCATCGCATTAGCATCGAATTTCTTTGCGTCGATTTTGCATCGAATTAGCGTCGTTTTTGTGTCGTTTCTAAACGACGCTAAATAAGTAGGTGAACCCGTGTTAAATGTGTCATCTACCTACCAAATTCGACGCTATATTCAACGCTATGTGTTCGACGCTAAATTTGCGTCGATTTAGCGTCGAACTTAGACTTCCGATGCTAAATCGATGCTAAATCGACACGATATAGCGTCGATTTAGCTTCGAAATGTTTCGTCCCTAATTAGCGTCGATTTAGCGTCGATTTAGCGTCGAATTGTGTTATGGACGCCATTACGACGCTAAATCGACCCTAAAATAGCGTCGGAAAAAATTCGACGCTAAAATACAGTTTTCTTGTAGTGAGCCACATATAAGAAAATATCAAACAAAAAAATATGCGTGGAGATTTATACACCCATCCCATATCTCTATGGTCACTCGTTTGAGAGATGAACACGATTTTCAACCTTGCACAACGTCTCAATTCGAGTGTTTTATCAATAAAAAACGAAAAAATGTCTCAAACGTGTAAGAGGAGGGATGGAATAGAATTTGAAAGATATATATCAAACAAAAGACAACCTTGGGAAGATTCTACAAGTTCCAAGCCTCTTTCACTCACTCGTCTCTAGAGAAAGAAGTTTGGATGCTTATAGTATCTACACAAGTTTTGTCTAAAGAGAACATCGAAGAAATGATTTAGGGTTTTGGATATGAGCTTAGGTTAGAGAATAAGCGGCTATTTAAAGAGATGAAAGGATTTGAATACTTTGACTGTAAAGATTGAAAATCACATTGTACCAGAGATTTCTTTTCTTATCTAGAATATTTTTAGTCCTTTAAAATACTTATCCGTTAAAGATTTTTTTTTTTTCTTTATGTTAAATAATTTTATCTTGTGATTTTTTTCCTTTCAAATTCTTATTATCCCTTAAAGAATTTTATTATTTGTTTGATTGTTTTTAACTAAAAGATAACAAGATAAAAATAAAAATAATAGTTGGAATAAATCAAAGATAATATATATCGCAAATGACAGTAAAAATAAATATATAACATTCACTATGTTAAAACTTAAACCTCCTACCATTTTTTTTTTATAATTAAACTTGCTATAAACGTGTATTAATTTCCTGCTATGACATTCATATGAACATCAAAAGTTGTAATCTTCCATAGCTTCTCATTTTTGGAGATGCTCCTATTCAAACGTACAATTTCCGATTTATGTAATGTCATGTTGAAATCTTCATTTTACCAATCACAGGTTGCATTCTCATCGGAAAGATCAAATCTAGTTTAACATAGTTTGGAAACATATCAATAAATTCGACTTCCCAGTTCAACAAAACCAAATATGATATATATATATATATATATATATATATATATATATATATTTTTTTTTTTTATTTTTTTTTTTGAATAGAAAAATCACAATTGTTTCCATGTTGTCATCGCATTTTTTTACATCTCGGTTAATATGTCTCATTCTACATATTCAATCATGTGTGCATCTTATTACTTATATCCTCCAAGTCAACAATGTGGGGACACTTCATTGTTTGTGCTGCGTTTGTGCATTTGAGATCTCAAGTCAATTCAGCTATCAGCTTCTGTATTTTGGTCTCCATCAGGAAGCCAATTAGGACCATATATACTTTTTCTGCGAGTTGAATAATGCAATCCAAACCAGAGAGACTTAGAGATAATAAAACTAAAAGTTTTGTGGATATATACTACATGAATCGATGTTTTCGAATAGCATGAACAACCAGGTGATTCTTGCTTTAATTTTATAGAGCAGCACATTTATTATCAAGAGACTTAAAATATTCTCAGCTTTAGTTTATATTACATCAAGTTCCACAAGCAAATGATAAAACAGCACACACGAAAATTAAAGATCCATCATTAAGCGTCTATATAATGTAAGTTGTGACATTCGTTGTGCACATTTTTGAAAGAAAAAACAAAACAAAAAACTTACGTCTAGAAACTTATCCTCATAAGAAAATATATTCTTAAAACAAAAAAACGTGTAGAAATTTCTACACCCATCCCTTGTCTCTATGGTCTTACAAGTTTGAGAGATGAGGACAAGTTTCAACTATTGATTCATGGGGAAAAAACGTAAATGATTGAAACCCGTGCATAACGTCTCAAACGAGTAGAGGAGGGGGTAGCGTCGGACTTACAAAATAAAAATAAAAAACAAAAGACAACCTTGGAAGATTCAATCAATTATATGCCTCTTGCTCTCAAGTGCTTTCAAATGGGAATGAGAGTAAAAGGAGTAGAATCTGATTGAATCTACACAGAATCTGTCTAAGAAGAAATTCGAAATAATTTAAAGTTTTGATATGAACTTAGGCTAGAAAATGAACGACTATATAAAGAGATGAAGGGTTTGAAACTTTTTGACTATAAAGATAGAAAATCAAATTTTAGGGTTGGTAACACTGTACCCAAAGATTTCTTACCTCAATTACAAGATTTTTTCATCCATTGAAATACAACAATCTTATCCTTTCAATTTATGTCTTCATTTGCATTTGATAAAAATATGAATACTTTACATGTTATATAACATTCACTTTGTAAGAATATGTAAACCTAATGGTCAATTTCTGGGATGAAGAAGGTGTTATATAGCTAAGACTCGTGAAACTAGTAAAAGAAAAGCTTTCATAACATATAAAATATAAATGATACTAGTGTAAGATTTGTGATTCTCTCGAAATTATGATTAATTAAAAAGAATTATATCTTATTATTTGTTAATTTATGTTGGATAAAGATTCTACAGAGTGAAATCCAACGTATATTATATTATTCACAAAATAAAAGTGAGGACCTATAAAATTAAAACTAATAGCACAAAGACTTGATGTAGGATAAAAGTATGAAACGAAGGAAGCTCTAAATTTTACGGGTTACAATGAAAAAGCCAGTAGTTTTAATCTTGACCGTTGAAATTCAGCTACTCATATCTTTTGAAAAACTCGTTAGAAAGAAGAGTAACTTGTTTAGGTTTATTAACAGGTTCACTATTTGGGTGACAAGGCAATGCTTTTTTTATCTCGGCATCACGGTGCTTGCCAATGGCTAGGATGGATCCAAGAGAAATTCAATCTATTTCAATAGTAGTCATGACAAGTACCCAAATGAGATCTTTCTCTTCAATCTTAAGAGACACAAAAGTTGGAGCAACTACACAAATTTGATTGTTCGTTGGATAGTTCTTTCCAAGTTTCAAGCAAATATATTTGATCTCAACCATGCATGTTTTTCCTCTTCAATGTGTTTTTTTCAGCTTGAAATGAGTATATGTTGTTTTCCTCTTCACTACTATTTTTGGTTAAAACTGAAATATACACAAAGGTTAGAATACAAATTAAACTAGCAAATATATATATATATATATATATATATATATATATTAGGTTACCTGAATTTTCAAATTTTATAGTTGACATATAGCATAGTTTTATTGGTTAAAAAATACTTTACAAATTAATACAAATCCATAACAAATCATAAACATATTTGATAGAAATCAATGATAATCCATGAAAATTTGTAATACCTCACAACTTTTAAAATCCATAAATTCTACATAACCATCTATATGAATAAATTCTACCTCGTTCCATACTAAATAAAATTATAATATATCCAATGATACATTTCAATCGTTACGATATATAAAGAGATCGATTTCCCTTGTTTCTCTCATTTTACCATGGAAAGGAATCGTAACCCTAATTCTCACGAGGAGTGTCTCACTTCCTGGTCGGAGCTTCCTTTAGATCTCTTGAGTTCGACGTTCGAACGCCTGGCCTTTGCTGATTACCATCGAGGTAAGTCAGTATGTTCGTCTTGGTACTCTTGTTTAAGACAATTTGTGCCCAAAAATCATATCCCTTGGCTGATTCTCTTCCATGAACAAAAAAACAACAATTTTTGCACCTTGTTTAATCCCATGGGAAAGGACAAAATTTACAAAACTCAAGATCTTGGTTTGGAATTTGGGAAAAGTGTTTTTGTAACAACCTATGGAAATTGGCTCTTGATGCAAGATCCACTGTTAAATCTCTACATTGTGAATCTATTTACGCAAGAGAGGATCAATCTACCTCATGTGGATTCGCAGCCGGGAACGTCAAACATCAAGGACAATGAAAGCGAGTACGAGTCCAGAGGTGTGTTTTGGATTGATGAGAAAACCAAAGATTATGTTGTTATATGGGGACTTAAAAAATCTTGTGCGGTTTATTACAAGAAAGGAGATACCTCGTGGAATCAAATTCCGGAAACTACAGATTTTTTTGACATGGTTTACAAGAATCACAATCTTTACTTCCTAAGCCGCTTTGGTAGTTTCAAAATCTTTGATTTTTCTGGAGAGATTCCGCGAGAAATATTTCAATGTGGTGTTGTTATGGATTAATATGTGGTAGGTCTTAAACCTCGAGTATTGCCTTCTTGGGATGCTCTTGCGGAATTACTTGCTTCTTGGAGAATAGTTATTGCAACAAAACTTGTAGTCACAGTAACAGGAGATGTTCTCAAGGTTGACAAAATGCGTAGAAATTGGACGCCAGAATGGTCCTTCGGCATCTACAAAATTTATTCATCAGCATCTGGTTGCTTGAAGAAATGTGAACAAGTTGATTCTTTAGGCGACGAGGTAATGCTTTTTGATCGAGGCATCACTGTGCACTTGTAGTGAGGGATTCGATATGTTTCATTGATAGGAATGCTGCAAACAAGGCAATGCTTCTTTTCAATCTTGGGACACGGAAGGTGAAGGACCTCGACAACTTTAATTGTCCGTCCATTCAATTCTCCGTTGCTCGATGGTTTCTACCGAGTTTCATGCAGACATGAGTATTGTTCTCAACCTATGTTTTTGCTCTTCATATCTCAAAACTATGTTTAAAACAATATCTTGTTTACAATTCATACAAACTTTATCAAAATGCTGAAGCAAAAGCTATGTACCAAAGAAAAATCAAAAACATTTACAGATTAAGGCTCCCTAACGAGGAGATAACTCAGAAACGGTAACATCATTCGATGACATTTGTAATCCATCAGTCGAAGAAGAAACATTTGAAGGTATCACATTCTCTAATACAAACGCAGGCTTTGAAGGTGTCGGGAGAGTAAACGAATAGCTACTTAGCATGAGAGCAACCGTAGCCATTGTTGGCCTAGTTGCTGCACTTTCTTGAACACATAAAAGACCAATGTGTATGCATCTCAAGATCTCGTTTCTTGATCCCGTGGTTAAACTTGGATCGATCACGCTTAGTATCATATCTTCTCTCCAGCTTCTCCATACCTGAGACAACAAAAACAAAATAAAGATGAATAAAAAGTTTTTAATTTAAAAACCAAGAACCCGAATTACCGGTTTGGTGTGTACTTACCCAAGTAAGAAGATCTTCTGCATCTTCATCATGATTAGACCCACCATTATTGTTTCTTTTACCAGTAACAATCTCAATGACTAATACACCAAAGCTAAATACATCTGTTTTCACAGAGAATTGTCCGTGCATCGCGTATTCAGGAGCCATATACCCGCTACCAGATTAGAATGAAAGAGCGGGTTTATACCAGTGTGTTCTTGGATTTTTAATAAGTTAGTAAGATGAATTTACTTACTAAGTTCCTGCAATTCTGTTTGTGAAACGATGTGTCATGGTTTGCCCTGTGTCAAAGAGTTTAGCCAATCCAAAATCCGCTATTTTTGGATTCATTTCTTGGTCCAAGAGAATGTTGCTAGCTTTAAGATCACGGTGAATGATCCGGATACGGGAGTCTTCATGAAGATAAAGAAGTCCTCTAGAAACTCCACCGATCATCTTGTATCGCACTCCCCAATCCAAAAGTTCACGCTTCTCAACATCTGCAATGGCGCAAAGATCAACACAGAGCCGGAGAGAATGGTAGTAGGATCATAAGGATCAAAAAGTGGAAAAAGATTACCGAAGATGAAATGGTCAAGACTAGCGTTCTTGATGAACTCATAGACAAGGAGTCTTTCTTGTCCGTGTATGCAGAAACCAATAAGCCTAACCAAGTTCCTGTGTTGAAGCTTTGCAAGTAGTAAGATTTCGTTCTTGAATTCGATGTCTCCTTGTCCAGAATTACCAGATAATCTTTTCACTGCGATTTCTTGCCCATGAGAGAACACACCCTGAGACATACATAATCCCAAATTTATAAATCTCTCAAATAAAGAAACCACAGTTACCGGTAAGACGTTTGGTCAAAGAAACTTACCTTATAAACTGAACCAAACCCACCACGTCCAAGTTCGTTTTCGGGAGAAAAGTTATTTGTTGCGGTCTTTAGATTTTCGAAGTCAACTAACAGTGACTCTGTATTCGAGAACTCATCCTCGGCCATTGATCCCGACAAAGGCGAATTCCCAAGAACTGATTATGCAAACAGTTGTTCTCAAGATTAAAGTTTATCCTATTTATCAGGATAACATAAATAAGTAGAAGACAATGTGCTATTATTACCTTTGCCTTTATCCTCAGACTTGTTCTTCTTCCTCTTCAAGACAAAGCATAGACAAATTGCAAATAACACAACGAAAACTATCGGAATGACTATCGCGATAACAACTTTAGATCCACCTTTACCCTTTCCTGCAATAAAAAACATTCACCGTCTTAATATTACAGACAAAAACATTTGCAGCTAGGGGCAATACATTCAAGCATTTTTTACGTACCTATTCTCGCACTTTTTGAAGGTGATTTTGGTGAATCAGCAGGTTGTATTGCGGGTGGATCACGCTCTAGGTCGGTTTCAAACTCATAGAATCTCCACGTCTCAAATCGGAAGCTACAACTAGGACAAAACCACCTAAGACCAATCTCACCATCACAACAACTTGGGATACTCTCAAACCCAAAAACTAGACAGTCATCACAATCTTGTTCAGACAAATCCGGCGTACACTGTGCACTTCCATAGAATTTTCGAAAACCAGCCGAACCAGAACTGTTCCCTTGAGCGTATTTCCTATTCGGCCCACCAGCCGCCGCAATCCCTTTGAGACCATCCAATAACACTCTCCGCATCCGCTCAAACTCATCTCTGTTTGATGATATCCCTTCACCGCCAACAAATGAAATAGTTGGATCCGTCTCTTTTCTTCCGTAGATTGTTCTATTCGAGTAACGAAACATACACTGTGTGTACCACACAACAGCTTGTTTTGACCGTGGACACTGCTGAGTGAGGTTTCTTGCAGCTGTTTGAATACAACTGAGACAATCAGCTCTTTTGACTTCTCTTCTACACAGACCAATTGCATAAGCTCTTTCTCCAGACGTGTCTCCAGAAGAAAGGTTGTAGAAGCCATAAGGTTTGGATGTTAGTGAGGACAGAGAGGAGACAAGACGGTTGAGATTACCGGCAAAAGTGCTGTTCACCGTGTAGTTTCCTCGATCTACACAGGTGAAATCTGGATCAAGCTCATATGTATCTACCTGAGCTATGGCCTGAAATGGAACAAACGTTAGGACACAAGCAAAGAAGAAGAAGATAACTGAGCCATGCTCCATGAAAGCTTGAAGCTTTTCCTTTCTCCTTAAAGATATGGTAAAGATAGATCTAAATGGACATTGGAAACATATAAAAAGCAGTGTGTTCTTTGAACTACTTCAAAATCTGACAGCCGAAAGAACACAAGTTGCTGATCAAAGACAATTATAAAATACACAAGTGGACAACGTTTGTGGAGGTTGTTGGGTCCTGCATGATGATGGATTCATCAAATTTCCAATATAAAACTAACGAGTTGGTGCAAGGAATCAGTTCAACGATGTGCAAATGTTTTATCTAACCAAGAAGTGTCTCTTCCTCACTTTTTTTTCCTACCAAGTACCAATATGAACCGAAAAAGACTCAAACTTTGAATAATTTTATTGAAACCAACTAAGCAATAAACTAATCTCCCATTAATGGTTAAACAAAGTAGTAACAGCATGTGTTTATTTTTTTTGAATTATACACAGTTTCCCAAAAGGCTTTCTAGGCCCAAAGCTTTCTAGACTACCTGGATCAAAAAAGGTTATATTTTTATCAGCACAGGAACCTCCATGATTTTTGGGTTTCGATTTGCCTCGAAACCTCTTGTAAAATGTAAATCGGCATATCGTTAGTAGTAACGCCGCCGATAACAGTGGCGGCGAGCGACGGCCATTTTATGTTAAGCTGAGAGAAAGAGAAGAAATGAATCGCCGGAGATAAAAAAGTGTTGGACAGGTTCAGTTATTGAACCGGGTCGAAATATATTGTATAAAAATAAGATAACCGAGATAAATCGAACCGGGGACAAGTGAACGGGTTGAACTGGTTCCCGTTCAAATCGGTTCGCGCAATTTACTTGTCCGGTTTGAGGATCATTTTTCAAAAACTCAGAACATGTTCAAAGGCAAGCTTTTTATGAGTTTCTAATTTAATAATTTAAAAACAATTTAGTTTATTTATTTAGATTTTAATTATCAAAACCACATTTTAACCAATAAAAAAAGCAGAAGTTAGCAAATGAGTTTCTAAAAATATGAAAACTGATTTTTTCCATAGAATTATTATTTCTATATCATCGAAAAATAGTTTCACCGAGAGTTGATAAAGTTAAGGTCAAATTACACAGACTATGAAAATGTATCAGCTACGTAATTCAGAGAATACTACTGAAGCAGAAACAGAACACAACACAAAGGGTTCCTCAAAAAGACATTTGATTAATGACTCGAATACTTACACGTATTGCTTTCACTTAATCCTAGTCTACCCTGTTCACGAATCAACCCGATACGTGAACTCTTTTCCCTTTAGCCCTTGATACAAGATTTCTGTGTTTCCCGAAACCCTTATACCTTTGCTAAATATTTTCTCTAGTTGTGTTAAAGCTTTTTCTCGTCCTAACACACCTATTTATACCCAATGACCTGCGGCTCAACCTAGCCTTGGCCTCCACTCCATGCTAGATTTACTCTTCAATATAAATCTTCATGGATAAGTACACTTTCCTAATCTTCTCCTAAGAATAAGGAAATCTTCAAGCTTGAGTAAATCTTCTCCAAAGATATCCTCTAGCCCTTCCTTTGAGTGCTCATCACGTCCTCTCTTTGCTCGACTGATCCACTCCAAAAGCCCATCAAGCTTCAAGCCCACCAGCTGGCCCGTCCTTTTCTGAAGTACTCCCATCTGGTGCTGCTACAGGTTGCTGCTTCAGCAGCTGCATTTTCAATCTCCCCCTTTTTAGCTTTGTGTGTCTCCCAAGTATCTGCAAAAACAAACTCACAACAACCACAAAGACAACCGCAACCAAACACACACAAGTTCCAACTCCATCCATAAGAAGCCAACTTGTAAAATTTATTACAAGCTCAAGTCTGAACAAACTAAAGTACTTAGAGTTTGGAATCAGAACCCAAAAGAAAAACTCCCCCATAATCGCAACCGAGTTCTTAAATGCAATTTAAAAACACCCAAAAACCAGCCCCCATGCTCCCCCACAGACAATGACCTACTTAGCCACTTTCGTCATCACTCATTTCTCCCCCTGCTTGGGAGCACACAAGTTAAAAACACAAACATTAGTGGACAAAATAGAATAACAAGAGATCATAGAGACTCACCTTGATTTGCATGACGCAGGCCACGAACTATCCCAGTCAGCTGATGCAGCACAGAAGTAATCTGATGCAGAGCGTTGTTGACCACCTTCTGATTTGAGCGACCCAGAGGCACACTGATGTGGCCAAGTTGAACGTCGATTGTTGATCCTGAGTCATCAAACTGAGCTGAGCTAGACGGCTTTGACTGTTCTGGCTCCCTCTTGGTTTTCTTCTTCAGAGCAGGTAGGCTTAAAGACGGCTGGGCTCTTTTCTTGGTTACTGGTTCATCTTTGACTGATGCAGCAGCCTTGGTCCTGGTACGCAATGATGTCCTGGTTGCCCCTTTGGTTGCTCCCGTGTCCTTCTTCTCAGTTCGACCATCCATCTGGTAATGCGTAGGGAGTACCAAAACCTCATCTTCACTGACAACATCTCCACACTGTTCCTGAATCATCCCATAGATCAGATGAGGGAACACCAGCTTTCTTGAATCAGCCTGCTTGTTGTCTTCTCTCTCAATCTCACTTATGGCCATGACTTGCTGAAATACCATCTCTCCAAAATCCACTCGCACCTTCTGAGCCAACTTGTACAGAAGTAAGGCTCTGTATTGAGCGATGTGTGTACGATGCGTTGTTGGATACCAGTTGTGCCCAGCCAGAATAGCCAAAGCAGCAAACTTTGGAGAAAGGTGGACTGTAGACAGCGCTGGAACCTTCTTGGGACGCTTGTTGGTGACCTGAACCATCCCCTCATGAGATCCATCTTCTCTCAGAAAAGCAGCAACATAGTCTGGATCTGTTTTGTCAGTTGCTGCTGCAGTCTTCAAATCCTTGGCATTCAGTTCAGACATCTTCAGAAACTCGTTGATCTTGACAGGACTGAAGTTAATGATGCGACCTCGGACCAAAACCATAACTCCCCCATCATTTATCACAGTGTCTCCCAGATTTGCATAAAACTCATTAATAACCTCCCTATCATAACCTGACTTAATCGATACTGTGGGAGAAAATCCAGCTTCAGCAATCACAGACGGATACTCCAATTCCTTCTGTTTCTCTAAATCAACCAATTTTTCACCAATAATACCTCGATGTTTGAATACGATGTACCTTTGGTAGGCTCCAGCTGAGCAGAACTTGTCAGAATCAAAGGAGACTCCACCAGTCACAGATCCTGTTCCAGCAGCAGATCCTGTTCCTGCATCGTCTGAATCACCAGTTTCAGAGCTCTCTTCCTCCTCGACTTGTTTCCCCAACTTCTTCTGCAGTTCCTTCTTCACCTTTAGTGTCTTTGAGTTACGAATCAAAGGCTTCTCTTCTATCTCCTCTTCTTCCATACCCCATGCAGAATCAGTGACCTTGACTTCCTTGTTCTCGGAATCCTCGTCACGAATCGGAGATGACGACGGAGTCCGATAGTCTTCTGCAAGCTGACCTATGAGATCAGTTGCTTCATTCACCCGGGCATCAAACACAAGCATCTCCTCGCCGCCTAGTTCAAGACCTGGGATCTTGTAAGTCGATGACCCCTCGTCTTCTTCTGCTTCATCCCTCAATCGGAGTTGATTGGGATCGTCCTTTGGGGAATCCTTCTTCGATCTCTTGTTTTTAGCCAACTTCGAGCTTGAATCTCCTCCCATGGTGACTGCACGAAATCTTCTTTTTCCTCTTTTGAATTTCTAGGGTTTCTGAAGTAAAAGACTCTTGATTTTCCTGTACTTCTTTTCGTGGCCAAACAAGAGGACTATTTAAACTCACGAAATTCTTTTGGGCTGCAATTTGGAAAACCCTAAAAGTCCAACCGACATTCTTAGGCCCATTTTTGTTGCCAGGCCCATACACACTGAAGCCCAAATTCTCGGATTGTTTTGAACTAGGAGATCCTGTACCAACTTCAGAACACTGCAACAGCTTTTTACACTCATTAGATTTTTCATAAACACACAGAGTAACAACCACATTCACTTGATAGCATAATGGGGATTAAACAGATAATGATGGTTATTGTAAGGATCTAAACTGGCTTTTGAAAAACTTTTCTTTGACACAAGATTAATTTACCATTTTTTTTTTTTTTTTTGAATGATGTTTCAGAGACTGAGCTTTGACCAATTCGCAGTACACACTCAGCTTGACCTGATTCATACCATCTGGTCATCTTCTACTCCAATGAGTAGCTTTCACACCATCATGTCTTTATCTTGTCTCAACCAGTTTTCAACCTTTATCCACTCGAGAAAGTTGCTGATGCACTCAAGGCGTGTGAATCACCTTTTTTTTATTTTCTTCACCTCCACACGCCTGCCCACTTTTCTTGGTTCTTTTGTTGTTTTTTTTTGTTTTCTTTTCTTTTGACTGAGACAGCTCCATCACTTGACTTCTCAGAAGCTGTCTCCTGAATTTTCTTTCTTCAGCTTTGACTCTTTCTTTACCGTGGAACCTGTACTGATGTCAAGACAAGACGACATGATAGGCAGCTCTTTCTCATTGATGTTTTAGACTCCAAACAAAATCAAAGCCTCATATGCACCTTGAACCAGTACCTGTATCAGTTCTGCACACTTCACAATTGATCAAATTCTACAAACACCAATCGAGTTTCTTAAAGTGATAAAACGATTGAAATCCAGGGGTTTTGTAAATAAATCAGCCAGTTGTAAATCAGTAACAATATGTTCCACCACTACCTGTTTCTCCTCCACAAGTTCTCTGATGAAGTGGTGTCGAATGTCAATGTGCTTCGTTCTCGAGTGTTGCACTGGGTTCTTTGAGATGCTTATAGCACTCTTGTTGTCACAGTGAACCAGAAGTGGTCCAGAATCCATCCCATAGTCAGCAGACATTTGTTTCATCCAGAGAAGTTGGGTGCAGCAGCTTCCTAGGGCAATGTACTCTGCTTCAGCTGTGGACAAAGATACAGAGTTCTGCTTCTTGCTCATCCAGGAGATCAAGTTATTTCCCAAAAAGAAACACCCACCACTGGTACTTTTCCGATCATCTAAACTCCCAGCCCAGTCAGCATCACAGTATCCAACCAAATTTTTGTTTGATCCTTTTGAGAACCAAACTCCCAAATTGGTTGTACCTTTGACATATCTGATAATTCTCTTGACTGCTTCAAGATGCGACTGCTTTGGCTTGGCTTGAAACCGAGCACAGATTCCAACACTCAGACACAAATCAGGTCTACTTGTAGTGAGATACAGCAGACTGCCGATCATTCCTCTGTACAGCTTGACGTCCACATCATTCCCCTCACTGTCTCGTGTCATCTTGGCTGTAGTACTCATAGGTGTCTTGGCTTCTTTGCATTGGTCCATCTTGAACTTGGTCAGAAGATTCTTTGCATAGGTACTCTGAGAAATAAACACACCCTCTTCTGATTGAGTAATTTGAAGTCCCAGGAAGTACTTCAACTCCCCAACCATGCTCATCTCAAACTCCTGAGTCATGCTTTCCACAAACTCGTCTACTAGCTTCTGTGATGTACTTCCAAAGATAATATCGTCCACGTAAATCTGGACCATCATGATATGCTTCTCCTGCTCAAGTATAAACAGTGTCTTATCCACACTACCCCTTGCATATCCTTGCTGCATCAGGAAGCTTGTCAGTCTTTCATACCAAGCTCGTGGTGCCTGCTTCAGCCCATACAGGGCTTTCTTCAGTCTGTACACATGGTTTGGATTATCCGAATCCTCAAACCCTTTTGGTTGCTCCACGTGAACCTCCTCCTGCAGGAAACCATTCAGGAATGCACTCTTGACGTCCATCTGATAAACTTTGAAGTTCAGAATACACGACATGCCCAAGAAAAACCGAATCGACTCCAATCTTGCTACAGGAGCAAATGTTTCTTCAAAATCCACTCCTTCAATCTGAGAATATCCTTGTGCCACCAGTTTTGCTTTGTTTCGAACCACAACTCCAGTCTCATCGATCTTGTTTTTGAAAATCCACTTCGTACCCACAATGTTGACATCCTCTGGTCGTGGAACCAATTCCCATACATCGTTTCTCTCAAACTGCTCGAGCTCTTGTTCCATTGCAATAATCCAGAAATCGTCTTCAAGGGCTTGAACATGATTCCGTGGTTCAATCACTGACACAAAGCATGCAAACTGAACTACTTCGTGGTTTTTCTTCTTTAGGCCTATCATTTCGCGATAATCCTTCTTAACTCCTCGGGTTTTCCTCCCTTCATTCACATTACTGATAAGATCAGATGCTGAATGATTCCGAGGCACGTGAGGTGTAGCAGCTTGCTCTGTCTCTTCCTCTGCACCAGATTGGAGTTCTGAGTCAGACTCTACCTCTGTACCAGACTGCTGTCCTCTTCCTTTATCTGATGGGTCTTCTGACTCCTCGTCATGAAGCACAATCCTATCCCTGCATGACCTTGTACCAGCACAGTCATCAAAAACCACATTGACTGATTCAACGATCACTCCTGTTCTTTTATTCAGACATCTGAAGGCTGCACTACTCTCGGAATAACCCAGAAAAATACCATCATCACTTCTTGAATCGAACTTTCCCAGGTAGTCTTTGTCATTCAGAATGTAGCACTTATACCCGAACACATGAAAGTAGCTGAGATTTGGCTTCTTACCTTTCCACAACTCATACGGTGTCTTGGACAATCCTTTCCGAACATAGACCCTGTTGATAATGTAGCATGAAGTACTTACAGCTTCTGCCCAGTATCTCTCAGCAATGTTGTTTCCATGTATCATTGCTCTAGCCATTTCCTGCAGCATCCTGTTTTTCCTTTCAACTACACCATTTTGCTGAGGCGTCCAAGGGGCTGAAAACTGGTGCGCAATACCATGATCTTCACAGAATTCCTTCATGTATCCATTCTGGAATTCACCACCATGATCACTGCGTATCTTCTTGATTCCTCCTCGTTCATTAATCAGTTGTAACGCCCAGATTCTGAAGCTGTCTGCTGCTTCAGATTTTTCCCGGAGAAATCTGACCCAAGTATATCTTGTGTAGTCATCAACGAGGACAAACACATACCTTTTTCCAGCGACACTCTCCACTTGAGTAGGCCCCATCAAATCCATGTGAACCAGATCAAGTGCTGACTCCGAGTGAACATCCATCACCTTCTTGTGTTGAACTTTCACCTGCTTACCCTTGCTGCAAGGTCCACACACAAATGTTTCTCCTCCCTTAAGTTGAGGAACTCCCCTGACCATCTCCTTATTTGTGAGAGACGTAAGGCTTCGAACATTCATGTGACCCAACCGTTGATGCCATAGGTTTAGATCATCTGTTGCACTGAAGCAGTTGATAGCCTCTTTCTTCCACATGTAACAGTTGTTGCCAGTTCTAACTCCCATCAACACAGTCTTCCCTTTGTTGTCTATTGCCTTGCAGTCCTGTTTTGTGAAGCATACTGTCAACCCTTCGTCACACAGTTGGCTCACACTGATGAGATTTGCTTTTAGACCCTGCACCAGATAAACATTCATTAGTTTAGGTAAATTTGTATCACATGTCTGACCTTTTCCTTGAATGCGACCATGTCCTCCGTCCCCGAAAGTAACCTTGCCTTTCTTGATTGTCTTGAAGTTGTCCAGAATGCCCAAGGTTCCCGTCATGTGTCGAGAACTACCGCTATCAAAATACCATGGACCTGTATCTTCTTGTTCTTCTGACAAAATCGCCATATTACATCTGAGCCCAAACTGTGAAGTGCGTTTAGCTCTCTGTCCTGTAGCAGGAGCCCGTAAATCTGATTTCTTTACCCAGATCTGATTACGACTTCCATTCCAGGTGAATCTTCCCTCATACTGAAGCCGTCTGACTCTCTCCCAATACTTGTAGCAATAGGCTCGTATGTGCCCATGCTTACCGCAGAAGTAACATCCACTCATTTGTTTTGCACTGACTTCCAGTCTTCTTACTTTCGCAACTCCAGTTCTGACCGTAGGTTGTGACTGACCACTGGCGGCCACAAACTTGATGCTGTTGGCTTCTGATCCACTTTTCCCAGTGTATCCTAGTCCTCTGTGAACTGCTTCAGTCCTTCCATAAGACAGAATTCTATCCAATTGTTCTGTTCCAGCAAACATGCGAATCTTCTTGTACTGCAGATCCAGTTGTGATTGAAGTTCGGCAGAGATCTTCTTTTCAGCTAGTAGTTCCTTTTCCAGATTGACTGCCTTGACCGCCAGATTGAGTTTTTCCTTCAGTAATATAACATTCTCCTGACTCAACTTCTGTTCATCCTGAAGTTTTCCTTGTAGATCTACAACCTGGGCTTCAAGACGCTGCTTCTCCTTTACTAGTGCACGATTCTCCTGTCCCAATCTGATGAGAGTCTCACGAACCTCTTTGTAACTTTCAACCAGTTCATCATCATCAGCTTCAGAATCAGACTGTTCATCTTCTATTTCCAGGATTCCCACGAATGATACCAGGTTATTCAGGATTTCTTCAGCCTCACTGTCAGCTTCAGAGTCTTCTTCAGCCATCATCGACCTCTCTCTTCTTTGCTTCTGAGTATCAACACACTCTTGTTGGGTGTGTCCGACTCCTTTGCATACTGAGCATTTCATTTCTCTTCTCCTGATTGAAGGACATTCAGACTTGAAGTGACCATATCCCTTGCATTCGTGACACTGAAGTTCAGCCTTCCTACCTTGCTTCTCTCCTTCAGACTGAAACCTACCTCCTCCTGTACTCTTCTGACCTTGACCTCGTTCGATTCTTCTTAGAGCTTGATCGAACCTTCTTACCAGCAAACTCATCGGATCTCCGTCTTCAGTCTCTTCAGTTGTCTCACATGAGGTTAGAGCCAAGTTCTTGTTCTTCCTTGAGTAGTCTGCAGCATTGTTCAGTTCCATCTCATGAGCCTGTAGCATCCCCACAACTTCACCAAAACTAAGATCTTCGGTATTTTGAGACACGTTCAGAGCTGACTTGTAAGCCATGAATCGAACAGGAAGGCATCTTAAGAATTTCTTTACCAATTTTTTGTCTTTGTACTTCTTTCCCAGTGTCGCAGACTCCTGCGCCAGTGACTTCAACCTTGAACTAAAGTCTGATATAGATTCATGTTCCTCCATCCTCATGTTTTCAAACCGAGAAGCCATCATGTCTCTTCTGGAACTATGAACCTTAGAGGTTCCCTCGAAGTGTGTCTGAAGCAGATCCCATGCTTCCTTTGCTGTTTCGCATCCTTGAATCAGCTCGAAGGTCTTCTTAGTTACAGAAGAATGTATGGCAGACAAGGCTCTGGCGTTGTACTTGGCCTTCTTTAATTCTTCCTCTGTCCATGTCTCCTCTGGTTTAGGAGTCCTGAATCCATTATCATCCACTATCACAGGTGCTTCCCATTGTGACAGTACAGATCTCCAGGCCAGTACATCGATTCCCACGATTATGAACTTCATCCTAGATTTCCAGAACCCGTAGTTTCCGCCATCAAGTATCACCTTAGAATTGTTAACCAATTCGTCATAGCTATCCATTTTCTCCACAAGATCTCACCTGTAGTAATACGAACAAGTGCTGCTCTGATACCAAATGAAAATGTATCAGCTACGTAATTCAGAGAATACTACTGAAGCAGAAACAGAACACAACACAAAGGGTTCCTCAAAAAGACATTTGATTAATGACTCGAATACTTACACGTATTGCTTTCACTTAATCCTAGTCTACCCTGTTCACGAATCAACCCGATACGTGAACTCTTTTCCCTTTAGCCCTTGATACAAGATTTCTGTGTTTCCCGAAACCCTTATACCTTTGCTAAATATTTTCTCTAGTTGTGTTAAAGCTTTTTCTCGTCCTAACACACCTATTTATACCCAATGACCTGCGGCTCAACCTAGCCTTGGCCTCCACTCCATGCTAGATTTACTCTTCAATATAAATCTTCATGGATAAGTACACTTTCCTAATCTTCTCCTAAGAATAAGGAAATCTTCAAGCTTGAGTAAATCTTCTCCAAAGATATCCTCTAGCCCTTCCTTTGAGTGCTCATCACGTCCTCTCTTTGCTCGACTGATCCACTCCAAAAGCCCATCAAGCTTCAAGCCCACCAGCTGGCCCGTCCTTTTCTGAAGTACTCCCATCTGGTGCTGCTACAGGTTGCTGCTTCAGCAGCTGCATTTTCAGACTAGACACGTATAAAACACAGATACTTAGCTAATCTAATCTTATCTTTAATCAGAAACTACCATAGACAACGTAAAGAAGTTATGTGGCAGAAACCCGAAAACGGGTGTACAAAGCTAAACTTTGACGCGTCGATAGGAAAAGATAGACAAGCCAGCATTTGATATTTGACTTTTGTAAATAGCTAATATTTGACTTTTGTAAGAACAATATATTTTCCAGTTAAGTTTTTTTTTTTTTTTTTTTTTATGAATATAAAATTTTATTCAAAAAAACTTTTGTAGAATAGAATGAATGGGTCTTTTGCCGAAAGTAGAATAAGAAATAAAACTAAACAAATCAGATAGATGGGTTGGGTTATGGTCTAATCAAGAGCCAAAGCTCCATGACTTCCATGTAGGTGTTATCGCCTGCACTTCAAATTGACTTGATGCGGTTCTTGACGTTCTTATCAATGAGCTTAAGGCTCCTTAACGAGCAGATAGCTCAGAAACAGTGACATTATTCAACGACATTGTTAACTCTTCAGTTGAAGAAGAAACATTCAAGGGTATCACATTCTCTAACACAAACGCAGGCCTTGAAAGCGTTGGCAGAGTAAAGGAATTGCTACTGAGCATGAGAGCAACCATAGTCATTGTTGGTCTAGTTGCTGCACTCTCTTGAACACACAAGAGACCAATGTGTATGCATCTCAAGATCTCGTTTCTTGATCCAGTCGTTAAACTCGGATCAATCACGCTTAGTATCATATCTTCTCTCCAGCTTCTCCATACCTGAGAAGAAGAAAATCTATAATCAACAAGATGATTAAAACCAAGAACCCGAATTACCGGTTTGGTTTAGTGTACTCACCCAACTAAAAAGATCTTCCTGATTTGACCCACCATTCTTGTTTCTTTTACCTGTGATGATCTCAATAACTAATACACCGAAGCTAAATACGTCTGTTTTCGCAGAGAACTGTCCGTGCATCACGTATTCTGGAGCCATATACCCACTACAAGATGAAATGAAATGACCGGTTTATACATTATTGGATTTAATAATTTAGTAGGAGGAATTTACTTACTAAGTTCCTGCAATTCTGTCTGTGAATCGATGTGTAGTTGTTTGGCCTGTATCAAAGAGTTTGGCTAATCCAAAATCTGCAATTTTCGGGTTCATTTCTTGGTCCAAAAGAATGTTGCTAGCTTTAAGATCACGGTGAATGATCCGGTACAGAGAGTCTTCATGAAGATAAAGTAGTCCTTTAGATTATATTTATCAAAGGGAGAGACACGTCAGCAAGGGGAGATTTTTGGGCGACTAGGGTTTTGGTTATCGCAGCCGCAAGCAACCATGATGGAGGCGCTCCAGCCGCCGGATGTGCCGTTGGGAACGCCGGAAACAGGGGAAAACAGAGTGAGAGAGGTAGGATCTCAGCCAGAGATTGTTCAGAAAAGGTCATGGGCAAAAGTTGTTACAAACAAACCGAGCCTTGTTCAACACACTTTCGATAATATGAGCTCCGATGGGGTTGTCGCTGTACCGGTGGAGGTGTTGGAAGATGCACCTTTATGGGAGGATTTTTTGGTAGGTCAGTTCATGACCACTGCACCACATGTTGCTAAAATACACGTGATAGTCAACAAGATATGGCCGTTGGGAGATAAGTCTGTGAAGATTGATGTTTTTGTTGTTAGTGAGAAGATGGTGAAGTTTCGAATCCGAGATCCAGCAGTGAGATCAAGGATTTTGCGGAGAGGAATGTGGAATATTGCCGATGTTCCCATGCTTGTCTCTAAATGGACGCCGATCATTGAAGAAGATCAACCTGTAGTTAAGACTATGCCGATTTGGGTCACAATTAAGAATGTGCCATACACAATGTTTTCATGGAAAGGGCTCGGGTTCTTGGCTAGTGCAGTGGGAGTACCGAAAAGATTACATCCTGATACTGAAATATGTAAGCAGTTTGATGAAGCGAAGGTGTTTGTTGAAGTAGATATGACAAAAGAGCTCCCAAAACAGTTTAAATTCGAACTCAAAAAGGGTAAAGAAATGGTTGTAGAATTCTTCTACCCGTGGTTGCCTCCTAGGTGTGCTACATGTGGAAAATGGGGTCACTTTGCAGAGGGTTGTAAGGTTACTATGAACCAAATCACGATTCTTAAGAGAGGGGAACAAGAGAAACAAGACCCGGTTTCATCATTTCCGATGCCAAAGGCTGTGCAGGTTGTTGATGAGGTGGAAAAGGAGCTAGTGGTTCCGGTTTTAGAAGGAAAAGCAAGGGAAGAAGAGATGGATTGGACTGAGGTTTCTCCAAACAAGGCTCGGAAATCAAAAGATCATGTTCGACAAGCTTCTCTACCACTAACACCCTCTAGATTCTCAGTTCTTGAGATTGAAGTGAATGAGGATGCAGACGATAGTGTGACCGAGACAATTGCTGGAAATATAGAAACACAAGCAGATAAGAATGTAATTGAAGAAGGGGAATTAGTAGAAGAGGGTATCGAGGAGGATACGAAACCAGAGGAAAAAACAGAGGGAAAGTTATATGAAGGGAAGGATCAGATGAACAAAGGCATGAATATGGACATGGCTGTAGTGCAAGATGAAGTAGGTCCTCGGGCCTCGCTTCAGCGAGCATCCAAGTCAGCTCACAAAATTCTTGGAGAGAACAAAACTCAAACAAAAAATCAGACTAAGCCTCAAAGCTCACGGAACCAAAAGAAGAAAAAGTAGATGTCGGGTTTCTTTTGGAATATCCGTGGATTCAATAAGTCAACAAAGCATCCCGTGGTCCGTAATTGGATAAATCAGTTTTCTTTACAATTTGGTTGTTTGGTGGAAACAAGAGTCAAGGAACGAAAGGCAATGCGTATTGCTTCTTCAGTTTTCAGAGATTGGTCGTTTATTTCCAACTATGAGTTCAATCGTTTGGGCAGGATATGGGTTCTATGGGGTCCCTCCGTAAGAATGACACCGTGTTACAAGAGTGGGCAAATTATCACCTGCTCGGTACTAATGGATGGATGGGAAGACGAATTCTTTTGTTCATTCATCTACGCATCCAACTCAAGGGAGGAAAGAAAGGAACTGTGGGAAGATCTAAAGAATCATCAAAATTCACCAATGTTCAGAAATAAACCATGGCTGATTTTTGGAGACTTCAACGAGATATTGGATATTCATGAACACTCTGATTATATGTCATCTCCTACTGTCACTTCAGGTATGCGAGAGTTTCAAGAGGCTGTTACATATTGTTCATTCACAAATATGACATCTCATGGCCCGTTATTCACTTGGTGTAATAAGAGGGAAGAAGGATTGATCTGCAAGAAACTTGATCGTACTCTTATGAATCACGAATGGCACTCTGCTTATCCACAATCTTACTGTGTCTTTGAATCCGGTGGCTGTTCTGATCATATGCGTTGCCGCATACAATTCAAAGCAGCAACATCCAAGACTCGACGCCCTTTCAAATTTACAAACGCTCTTACTGGTATATCTAGTTTCTTACCGAGAGTGGAGTCTTACTGGAAAGATACAGAGGTCCTTTTCAATTCAACATCTGCTTTGTTTAGGCTTTCAAAGAAGTTAAAGGCTCTAAAGCCGGTTCTACGCGCACTGAGTAAGGAAAAATTAGGGAATCTTCCGAAAAGGACAAAAGAGGCTTATGACAAACTGTGTGAATGTCAAACAAAGAATATGTTGCAACCATCTGCGGCGGCCTTGGCAGAGGAATCAACAGCTTACACTAAATGGCAGTTCTTATCAGAGCTTGAAGAAAAATTCTTACGCCAAAAGTCTAAGATACATTGGCTGCAAGTTGGAGATGGAAATAACAGATTTTTCTATCAATCAGCGAAGGTACGTGAGATACGGAACTCAATTCGAGAAATAAAAACAGGAGATGGTGAGATGGCGAGTACACAAGACGATATCAAAAGGGAGGCAGAACGTTTTTTCCACTCGTTTTTAGCTCATAAATTGGAGAACTATCATGGAAGCTCGAGAAATGAGTTACAAGACTTACTACAATTTGAATGTAGCGACGTGGATGAAGCTCTATTGCAACGTCAGGTTACAGAGGATGAAATCAAAGCTGTTCTATTTGCAATGCCGGGGAACAAGGCTCCGGGTCCGGATGGATATACGTCGGAATTCTTCAAAGAATGCTGGCCGATTGTGGGTAAAGATTTTGTTGTTGCTGTCCACTCGTTTTTTGACAAAGGTTTTCTTCCCAAGGGAATAAATACTACTATTTTAGCCCTTATACCGAAGAAGACGGATGCAATTGAGATGAAAGACTACCGTCCAATCTCCTGTTGCAATGTTTTGTACAAGGTGATTTCCAAAATACTCGCGAATCGACTGAAACGGGTTCTACCTAAATTCATTGCTTCAAACCAATCAGCCTTTGTTAAAGAACGTTTATTGATGGAAAATGTACTCCTTGCCTCCGAGATTGTTAAAGGGTATCACAAGGACACTATATCTTCTCGTTGTGCGGTTAAGATAGACATCTCCAAGGCATTCGATTCGGTTCAGTGGCCTTTCTTGTTCTCTACGCTCCAGGCTCTAAATTTTCCCGAGAGGTTTATTCATTGGATTAAACTATGTGTGACAACAGCATCTTTTTCTGTTCAAGTGAACGGAGAACTAGCGGGTTTCTTTCGAAGTGAAAGGGGTCTTCGTCAAGGCTGCTCTCTCTCGCCTTACTTGTTTGTCATTTGTATGCACGTGTTATCTAAGATGCTAGATAAGGCTGCCTTGGAGCGAAAGATTGGTTTCCATCCTTCTTGTCAAAAGCTAAACCTCACTCATTTATGTTTCGCAGATGACTTACTAGTATTTGCAGATGGACATAAACGTTCTATAGAGGGAATTCTAGAGGTTTTCAAAGATTTTGCCGCTGTTTCAGGTTTGAACATCAGTCTTGAAAAGTCTACATTGTATATGGCAGGAGTTTCAGAGATCAACAAAGAGGCTATTCTAGATCAATTCCCATTTGATACAGGTTCCTTACCGGTTAGATATTTGGGCCTCCCGCTCCTAACAAGACGTATGACAGTGAATGACTACACTCCTCTTCTAGAAAAAATCAGATCGCGCATAAGCAGTTGGACAACAAGGAGCCTTTCTTTTGCAGGCCGTCTTCAACTTATTGCCTCGGTAATTCATAGCCTCACGAACTTCTGGATCTCAGCATTTAGATTGCCGAAGGGTTGTATTCATGAGATTGACAAATTGTGCTCAGCCTTCCTTTGGTCTGGACCCGATTTGAATCCGAAGAAAGCTAAGATAGCTTGGAAGGATGTTTGTAAACCAAGGGAAGAAGGAGGTCTTGGACTACGATCTATCTCGGAAGCTAACAAGGTTAGCTGTCTAAAATTAATATGGAGAATCCTATCATCCCACTCTTTATGGGTAAATTGGGTTAGATTTTATTTGATTCGTAAAGGCTCCTTCTGGTCTATAAAGGCTTCTTCATCCGTTGGTTCTTGGACTTGGAAAAAATTATTGAAATACAGAGATCTTGCAGCGCCTTTTGTCAAGGTGGTGATTCACAATGGGGACTCGTCATCATTTTGGTATGATTCTTGGTCTTCTCTTGGTAGAATAATAGATCTTACGGGCAATCGAGGCTGCATTGACTTGGGGATCGAGATCGACTCGACTGTAGCTAATGCTCTCAGTCTGCAACGAAGACGACGACGTCATAGGACAGAGATTTTGGGAAACATTGAAACGGAGATCCAACATCAGCAACAGCGAGGTATTTCTCTTGAAGAGGATGTGTTCTTATGGAGGGAAAAACAAGACACATACAAAGCGCACTTCAACACAAAAAACACTTGGGAACAGATTCGAGTGGCACAACCTACGCAGGATTGGTACAAAGGTGTGTGGTTTTCAAAGGCCACACCTAAATACTCATTCATAGTATGGCTAGCAATAAATAACAGGCTCACGACAGGTGATCGTATGGCGAGATGGAATATAGGAGCCCGTGTTTCATGTGTTTTCTGTAATGATCTTCTTGAAACAAGAGATCATCTATTCTTCAGTTGCAGCGTCACAAGGGAGATATGGTCGGCCCTAACCCGAAACATTCTACCCTTAAACCACACGGCACAATGGGATGAGATTGTTCAGCTTCTTAGAACCGAGGGACATGATTTCACCCGTATGTTCCTCTTTCGATACACATTTCAAGCAGCGGTATATACAATTTGGCGAGAAAGAAATGGTAGAAGACATAGTGACTCTCCGATCTCCCCTACTCGCCTCATTCAACAAATCGATAAGCAGGTGCGAAACCGACTCTCCTCCATTCGTTCCTACGATCCAAAATATGCCGACGGTATGACGGTTTGGTTTATGACGCGATGAAGCTCCACGCTTCTTTCACTCTTTTAACAAATTTTAGCTCTAAAATTTCCGAAATTTGAAACAAGGCTACAATCATTGTAAAAACGTTTTTTTTTTGTGTTTGAATTAATTTTACATTCAATTCAAAAAAAAAAAAAAGTAGTCCTTTAGCAACTCCTCTGATCATGTTGTATCGCACTCTCCACTCCAAAAGTTCACGTTTCTCAAGATCTGTGACGGCGCAAAGATCAACACATAGCGGAAGAGAATGATGGTACGATCATACAGAGCAAAAGGCTGAAAAATATTACCGAAGATGAAATTGTCAAGACTAGCGTTCTTGATAAACTCATAGACAAGGAGTCTTTCTTGCCCTTGTATGGAGAAACCAATAAGCCTAACCAAGTTCCTATGTTGAAGCTTTGCAAGAAGTAAAATTTCGTTCTTGAATTCGATGTCTCCTTGTCCAGAATTATCCGATAATCTTTTCACCGCGATTTCTTGCCCATGAGAGAACACACCCTGAGACATACATAATCCCAGGTTTATAAAACTCTCATATAAAGTTACCGGTAAGACGTTTGGTCGAAGAAAACGTACCTTATAAACAGAACCAAACCCACCACGTCCAAGTTCGTTTTCGGGAGAAAAGTTATCTGTTGCTGCCTTTAGAGTTTCAAAGTCAATTAGCAGCGAATCTGTATGCATCTCGGAATTTGAACGCGACAAAGGCGTCCCAAGAACTGAATATGCAGACAGTATTTATCAAGATTATAGTTTATCTATTCTAACAAGAAAAGGGTAAGAAGAAAAGGTGTATGGTGTTACCAGACTTGTTCTTCTTCCACTTCAAGACCAAGCATAGACAAATTGCAAATAACGCAACAAGAACAATCGGAATGACTATCGCCATAAGAACTTTAGATCCACCTTTACTGTCTTAATCTTAGAGACAAAAACATTTGCAGCTAGCGACAAAGTCTGCAGCAGAACACACAAGAGACTCATTCAAGCATTTCTACGTACCTGTTTTCTCTGTTCTTGCAGCTACAGTTGGTGAATCAGCAGGCTGAATTGCAGGTGGATCAGGCTCTAGGTCGGCGTCAAGCTCATAGAATCGCCCCATCTCAAACCGGAAGTTACAACTAGGAGAAAACCACCTAAGACCAACCCTAACATTACAACAAGTTGGGATCTTCTCAAACCCAATAACTAGACAGTCATTACAATCCTGTTCAGACAAATCCGGCGTACACTGCGCAATTCCGTAAAATCTTGAGTGCCCGGCTGGAGCCATACCATCCCCTTGAGCATATTTCCTATTCGGCCCACCAGCCGCCGCAATCCCTTTTAGCCTATCCAATAGTACTTTCCGCAAGTGCTCAAACTCATCTCTGTTTGCTAATGATATATTATCACCGCCAACAAGAAACCGAGTCGGGCTCATCTCTTTTCTTCCATAGATTGTCCTGTTCGAGTAACGAAACATACAGCCCGTGAAGAACATAATAGCTTGTTTTGCCACGGGACATAGCTCGGTGAGGTTTCTTGCAGCTGTCCGAATACAACTGAGACAATCACCTATTTTGACTTCTCTTCTACATAGACCAATTGCATAAGCGCTTTCTCCATATGAGTCTCCAGAAGAGAGGTTGTAGAAGCCATAAGGTTTGGATGTTAGCGAGGAGAGAGAGGAGACAAGGCGGTTTAGATTTCCGGCAAAAGTGCTGTTCACCGTGAAGTTGCCTCGACCTACACAGCCATAAGCTGAAGAAATCACATGTGTATCTAACTGAGCTAAGGCGTGAAATGGAATAAACGTTAGGAAAAAAGCAAAGAAGAAGAAGAAGAAAACTCTGACATGTTCCATGGAAGCTTAAAGCTATTTTTGCCTTTTTAAAGCTTCAGAGAGTAAAGAGTATAGCTAAGGTAAAGATCAATCTCAATTGACATTGGAAACATATAAAAAGCAGTGTGTTCTTTCAACTATTTCAAAATCTGACAGCCAATAGAACACAAGTTGCTGATCGAAAACAATTATAAAATTCCGTAGTAGCCACTAGTGGAAATGTTTTGTGAGGTTCTTGGGTCCTACATGATGATAGATTCATAAAATTTCAATATAAAACTAACGAGTTGGTGAAATGAATCAGTTCAACCATGTGCAAATGTTAATGTAACCAAGAAGTGTATATTCCTCACTTTGATTTTCCTCAAGTAGCAATATGAACTGAAAAAGACTCAAACTTTCATTAATGGTAAACAAAGCATTAAGTAGTTATCTTCTCAAGATTAATGAAGGTGACTCGATATCTTCTCAACACTTTTGTGTAATTCAACTACAAAAGCA
The DNA here is from genome assembly GCA_963576765.1 of Draba incana. Taxonomy (NCBI): domain Eukaryota; kingdom Viridiplantae; phylum Streptophyta; class Magnoliopsida; order Brassicales; family Brassicaceae; genus Draba; species Draba incana. Next base: position 32,274,446 of record OY755212.1, on the reverse strand, counting down.
TAAAAGTTGTGAAACTCAAATCTGAAGGCTTGATGGATTAGAAATCTGACAACTACAAAGCTAATTGTCTATTCTATTTGAGCTTGGAACCACTATAAAGCAGTGAGTTCTTTGGACCCTTTCAAAATCTGACAGCTGAAAAAACACAAGTTGCTGATCAAAAACATTTATAAAAAGTTATTGGGTCTTGCATGATGATAGATTCATGAATCTACAATATAAAACGTGCGACTTGGGGGCTGCAAATCAACTCAACACAGTGTGAAAACGTTTATTTAAGATTAAAAAGTGTCTTCTTCACTTGTTTCCTCGGAAGTATCAGAGTGAACTTAGAAGAAAATAAATTAAAAAACTAGAACTTTTGATAGTTTTTAAATCAACTTGGAAATAAAAACACCTAATCTTACCATTAGTGGTAAACAAAGCATATTCAAGTAGAGGCCATAGACTCTTTAACAAGAAAGTTCCAAAGGGTTTATTTATGCTTCTACACATACATGTATGTAGTTCGAGTTCCGGGGAAAGCAAGTTGATGGAGGCAATATTTACAGGAGATTTTCAAGGGGTGTCAAAATGAGCTAGTTCGCTCGGCTCAGCTCATGATGAGCTAGAGTGTTGCACAGCTCAGCTCATTTATTATACGAGCTTATAAACATAAGCTTAAACTCAGATCACCAAAATCGTGAGCTAAATGAGCTAGCTCGTGAGCTAATACAAAAATAAATATAAAAACAAAATAAGTAATATAAAATCTAAAATTGACTTTAAATATTAAAATAGTAAAAACAAATCCAAATCCAAATAAGTATTATTATCGAATGCTGAATCAAATTCAAACTTTAAAGAAAAACAATGCAGTGATCATCGAGTGGTTGAATCTATTCCATTTGAGAGTCTTCAAATGGTCGAGAGATTTTTTGCTCATCATGCTCATTAGGATCCTAATCATCATAATATGTATTAATGATTATATCTATTTTTACTTTAGTTAAAAGGGAACAAGAATATAAATTCTAAAATATATTTACAATATATCAATATAATATTTTAAATCTTTAAAAAATTAATTGTTGATGAGTTAGCTCACGACTCATTAGAGCTCGCTCGCATAACTCGCCAACTCATTTAAGCTCGATCATTAAACTCGTTTACTAAATGATCCTAAAAAACATAACACGCGCTCGTGAAAATTCGAGCTGAGCTGAGCCAGCTCATGAGCTATTGGCTCATTTTGACACCCCTAATTTTCACCATGGAGCAAAGAGAGCCGTTTGGAATAGTCCCGCATGTTTAGGCTAAATTGTCCGTTGTGTAATCGTCCGTGTAATAGTTCTCATAATTTGTAATAATTCATAAATCTAGACGATTAAAAAAAAAAATGTTTTGGTATAACAAATGCGTATTTTGCCAAAATTAGAATTTTAATAAAACGAAACAAATCAGATAGTGATGGGTTTGGGTTATGGTCTAGTCAAGAGCCAAAGCTCCATGCACTTCCAGTTGAGTTGATACGGTTCTTGACGTTCTTATCAATGAGCTTAAGGCTCCCTAACGAGGAGATCGCTCGGAAACAGTGACATTATCCAACGACACTGTTAACTCTTCCGTCCAAGAAGAAACATTGTTCTCTAACACAAACGCAGGCCTTGAAGGCGTTGGGAGAGTAAAGGAATCGCTACTTAGCATAAGTGCAACCGTAGCCATTGTTGGTCTAGTTGCTGCACTCTCTTGAACACACAAGAGACCAATGTGTATGTATCTCAAGATCTCGTTTCTTGATCCAGTCGTTAAACTCGGATCAATCACGCTTAGTATCATATCTTCTCTGCAGCATCTCCATACCTGAGAACAAACAAATTGATCATTTAACAAAATGAACCTCAATAACCGGATATATGGTTTTGTGTCTACTTACCCAGCTAAGAAGATCTTCTGCATCATCATCAGATCTACGACTGTTATTACACTTGCCTGTAATGATCTCAATGACTAATACACCGAAGCTAAATACGTCTGTTTTCGCAGAGAATTGTCCGTGCATCGCGTATTCAGGAGCCATATATCCGCTACAGGATGTAATGTAATGACCGGTTTATACAGGTTTATACACTCTTGAATATTTAACAAGTTAGCAAGATGAATTTACTTACTAAGTTCCCGCAATTCTGTTTGTGAATCGATGTGTAGTCGTTTGGCCTGTGTCAAAGAGTTTAGCTAGTCCAAAATCCGCGATTTTCGGATTCATTTCTTGGTCCAAAAGAATGTTGCTAGCTTTAAGATCACAGTGAATGATCCGGTAACGAGAGTCTTCATGAAGATAAAGAAGTCCTTTCGCAACTCCTCTGATCATGTTGTATCGCACTCTCCAATCCAAAAGTGCACGCTTTTCATGATCTGCAACGGCGCAAAGATCAACACAGAATTCTAGAAGAGAATGCTAGTAGAGAAGCAAAGGCAGTAAAAGATTACCGAAGATGAAATGGTCAAGACTAGCGTTCTTGATGAACTCATAGACAAGGATTCTTTCTTGTCCGTGTATGCAGAAACCTAAAAGACTAACCAAGTTCCTATGTTGAAGCTTTGCAAGTAGTAAGATTTCGTTCTTGAATTCAATGTCTCCTTGTCCAGAGTTACCGGATAATCTTTTCACCGCGATTTCTTGCCCATGAGAAAACACACCCTGAGACATGCATAATCCCAAATTTATATAAAGAAACCAAAGTTACCGGTAAGACGTTTGGTCGAAGAAACTTACCTTATAAACTGAACCAAACCCACCACGTCCGAGTTCATTTTCGGGAGAAAAGTTATCTGTTGCTGCCTTTAGAGTTTCAAAGTCAACTAGCAGGGAATCTGTATGCATCTCGGAGTTGGATCCCGACAAAGTCGTCCCAAGAACTGAAAATGCAGAGCAGACAGTAGTCACCAAGATTATAGCTTATTCTTTTTAACAAGATAAGGATAACAAGAAGAAGAACATGGCATTACCAGACTTGTTCTTCTTCCACTTCAATACCAAGCATAGACAAATTGCTAGCAACACAACAAGAACTATCGGAATGACTACCGCGATAACGATCTTAGATCCACCTTTGCCCTTTCCTAGCAATAAAACATTCACTGTCTTAATCTTAGAGACAAAAACATTTGCAACTAGGAGCAACATCTGCAGCTAAACACACTAGAGACTCATTCAAGCATTTCTATCTACCTGTTCTCTCATTTTTTGCACCTGATTTTGGTGAATCAGCAGGTTGTATTGCGGGTGGATCACGCTCTAGATCGGTTTCAAACTCATAGAATCTCCACTTCTCAAATCGGAAGCTACAACTAGGACAAAACCACCTAAGACCAATCTCACCATCACAACAACGTGGGATACTCTCAAAACCAAAAACTAGACAGTCATCACAATCTTGTTCAGACAAATCCGGCGTACACTGCGCACTTCCATAGAATTTTCGGAAACCAGCCGAACCAGAACTGTTCCCTTGAGCGTATTTCCTACTCGGTCCACCAGCCGCCGCAATCCCTTTGAGACTATCCAATAATCCTCTCCGCACCCGCTCAAACTCATCTCTGTTTGATGATATCCCTTCACCGCCAACTAAAGAAAAAGTTGGATCCGTCTCTTTTCTTCCGTAGATTGTTCTGTTCGAGTAACGAAACATACACTGTGTGTACCACACAACAGCTTGCTTTGCCCGGGGACACTGCTGAGAGAGGTTTCTTGCAGCTGTTTGAATACAACTGAGACAATCAGCTCTTTTGACTTCTCTTCTACACAGACCAATTGCATAAGCTCTTTCTCCAGATGTGTCTCCAGAAGAGAGGTTGTAGAAGCCATAAGGTTTGGATGTTAGCGAAGAGAGAGAGGAGACAAGGCGGTTGAGATTTCCGGCAAAAGTACTGTTCACGGTGTAGTTGCCTCGACCTACACAGTTGAAATCTGGAGCAAACACATATGTATCTGCCTGAGCTAAGGCGTGAAATGGAATAAACGTTAGGAAACAAGCAAAGAAGAAAAAGAAGAAAACTCTGACATGTTCCATGGAAGCTTAAAGCTTTTTTTGGTTTTGAGTTGCTAATTGTCTATTCTATTTTGAGCTTGAAGTCACTTAAAAGCAGTGTGCTTTGGACTATTTCAAAATCTGACAGCTGAAAGAACACAAGTTGCTGATCAAAAACATTTATAAAAAGACTCTAGTTATGTTGTGGAGTCTTGTATGATGATAGTTTCATGAAACTACAATATAAAACTAACGACTTGGGGCTGCAAATCAGCTCAAAACAGTGTGAAAACCTTTATTTAAGATAAAAAAATGTTTCTTCCTCACTTGTTTCCTTGGAAGTAACAATGTGAACTTAGAAGAAAATAAATTAAAAAACTGAAACTTTTGATAAATTTTAAACCAACTTGGAAATAAAAAAAACCTAATCTTTCCATTAGTGGTCAACAAAGCATATTCAAGTAGAGACCATAGACTCTTCAAGGAGAAAGTTCCAAAGACCATAGACTTCTTTATGCATTTTGTATCTTAATTACTCACTGAAATAAATTCGCTTCTCAAGATTCATGAATGAATTCATTACAAATGTGTTTGCTTTACTACAAAAGTAATTGATGCAACATTTTTATACTCAATCTCATACCTGAAGGCCTGAAGCATCAAATTGAAATTGGAACTTCTTCAAATCAAAAACCCACAAAAAAATTGTTATATTTTCAGCACAATAACAAAACTTTAATGTACTCCAATGAAGAAAGATCATACTTTTGTATTGGAATATTCTATGAAGTATTTTCTTAATTCTTAATGGTTTGATATGTTATGAATCTTTATAAACATAACCAAAATGTTACATAACTATATGTAGAAAAAACCAAAAGCTTCAAAAAAAAAATGTAGGTAACTCGGTTTTCATTATTTCTTTGCCTTGCAAGTTTCTAAACCAGATACCGAGGGACATAGATTCTCCTAAAATTCAGGAGAGACATTTAGTAATTTTAGGGATACGACAAAGGTAGTCATAGCTGTTTCAGGTTTTAGATTTTCTTCTTCTCCTTAAATCTCCATGGAAACATAATCATTCCTTGAAAACTTCCTCATTTTGAATCATTCCTCTATTAATTTCTCACTTTTTGATAGAGATTCTCCAAATATTCCTTCCCTTTCAATTTAGCTCAAGACCATTCTTTGCTTTTCTTGCACGCATCATTCCCCTAACAAAACCCTTACGTTACATTTCTAAACTCCTACCTCTATTAATCTCTGACTTTTTAATAGGGATTCTCCAAATATTCCTTCCCTTTCAATTTAGCTCAAGACCATTCTTTGCTTTTCTTGCAAGCATCATTTCCCTAACAAAACCCTTACGTTACATTTCTAAAATCCTAATCTTCAGACATCAATCATGATAATTCATCTTATGCAACATTCATGAAGATTAAAGCGAAAAGAAAAAAAACTCGAGTCTGCTAGAAACAAAAATCTTGGGGGAGGAGTTATCAACAACTTATAAAACCTAATAATGTTGGCTTTATCTAGATTCAAAGGGTTGCTTCAAACTCAAGCTACCGTATTGTTAATCAGAAACTACCATAAAAAACCTATCGAAGTTGTGTGGAAGAAACCCGAAATCGGATGGACAAAGCTAAACTTTGACGGGTCAAGAAGAAAAGGACAAGCCAGCATTGGAGGGATATTCAGAAACCACAAAGCAGAGTTCCTTCTCGGATACTCAGAATCCATAGGGGAAGCCACAAGTACCGTGGCTGAATTCGCAGCCCTCAGGAGAGGCCTCGAGCTGGTCCTAGAGAACGGGTGGACAGATCTATGGCTCGAAGGAGATGCTAAGAACATAGTCGATATCATCGCCAAGAGAGGGAACTTGAGATGTGAAGAGGCCAAGAAATACGCTAATTACATCAATGTGGTGATGCCTGAGCTACGCAACAGTGTTGATCGTTTCTTCTGGATTGTCCCCCAGAATTTCTTTCGAATCTGCGTCTCCAGATTCTTTTTCCGATCGATACATCAATTTCGATCGCGTTTCTTCAACGTTTCACCGTTACTGGCTCATACAAGTAATCGATTGTTTCATGATAGTCATGGTTGTTTCTACTTGCGTGAATCTCATACCAGCTCCTGATTTTGTTAGATCAACAGGATATTATGGTTACTTCTTTGGATCTCTTCCAAGACCACCGGAGAATCTTACTATAGATGGATTCAGGATGCTTCAAAATTTCTCAGGTTTGGGATGCTTCACTTACTCAATTGTTATAAGGAACCAAGCCTTAAAATGTTTATATGAAGCTTGTTATATGAATCCCGAAGCATTCTTTGTTGTTGTGGTATGGAGATCATTCGAAGATGGATATATTCATCGTAAGGGGGAGCTTTGGTTAGAATGCTTTATGCAAAATCTTGAGTGTGGTATTGCTAGAACATGGTTGGATTTTTGTCTCGACAATCATGTTTTCACACTCACATATTCTGGTTTGCTAATGATATCTTCAAGAGAGTACAACAAGGAAATCTTGTTTCTGGATTATCCCTCTCTGAAGAATTCAGCTGGTTTATTTGACGAATATGTGGTATATGTTGCTAAGAGATTGACTGTGTTGACTGTTTCTCACAATCTTAGAGCATGCATATGTGCCATTCTGGTTTCACAGAACCTCAGACATGCATTTCAAGAGCTAAATAGCTTGATTCAATTGATGGAAATCTTTCCAGAGATGTGTATTGATATGGTTTATCTCTGGAGAAGACATGAATTTCAGAGGTCTAATGGACGGTTTCAGAAGAAGGAAACTACATCTGATCAGTGTTGTTTCTTATTCTTGTTGCTGTCATGGCTGGACTATATTGAACGCCATTCTTCGTCTGGTTATTATCCAAGACAGGGGGAGTTTTATCTGCTTCTCTTAATGGATCACATTCTGGTGATCATGATTTCTGATGGAGATGCGATGCAGTTATTAAGGAAATGTCATTTCCATATCTCTTCTCATCGCTTATGCAATCCAGAGTACAAGTCACTACTTGGAGCAGCCTTTCTCACACTCGAAGAAGGTTTTTCTACTCCTCAGAACATAGATTTTGGTTGCAAGTTTTTGCTGCTGCTACATGAGTCATTGGTGAAGCAAAAGCTACAAAGTCAGAACCGAAATTGTGTTTTCTTTGTTTTCATCTATGGCTCTTCACCAAGACCACCAGAACATTAACTTCTACACAACTTTGGCTTGTGTAATCTATTGACTTCTTGGAGTTTCTACTGGTTTCTAGTTGTTGAATGGTGAGATGCAGTTTTGTTTTCTCAGGAAACATAGTTTCAAAGCTCTTTGAAGATGAAACGTGAAGACGTGACAAATTCCAGGTTCTTTGCGCTGTGTTCTTTCCTTATCATACTTGGAAGTTCATCAGATTCAACACCATGTTCATCCCATTTTCCCATGAAGATCTCAAGTACATAGAGTTATTATGTCCAAGATGGAATACTTCCATCTTGAGGGGGAGTATTAGAGTATATAGATTAAGGTTTAATGTTGGTATATATGGTTTAGTTGGTTTAGTAGCTTTGGTTAAGTTCTACGTGTGTGTATATAATCTTTCCCCTGTACAATGTTTATGCTTAACAAGATTATTGAAAACTAGTTTTGAAATAAGGAGCAAAGACAGAATATCAAACCAAAGCCAAAATACATGTGAAGATTCTACCCAAGTTGTGATATTCGTTGTGCACATTTTCGAAAGAACAAACAAAACAAAAAACTTACGTACGTCTAGAAAGATATCCTCATAAGAAAATATATTCTTAAAACAAAAAACGTGTAGAAATTTCTACACCCATCCCTTGTCTCTATGGTCTTACAAGTTTGAGAGATGAGGACAAGTTTCAACTATTGATTCATGGGGAAAAAACGTAAATGATTGAAACCCGTGCATAACGTCTCAAACGAGTAGAGGAGGGGGTAGCGTCGGACTTACAAAATAAAAATAAAAAACAAAAGACAACCTTGGAAGATTCAATCAATTCTATGCCTCTTGCTCTCAAGTGCTTTCAAATGGGAATGAGAGTTAGAATCTGATTGAATCTACACAGAATCTGTCTAAGAAGAAATTCGAAATCATTTAAGATTTTGATATGAACTTAGGCTAGAAAATGAACGACTATATAAAGAGATGAAGGGTTTGAAACTTTTTGACTATAAAGATAGAAAATCAAATTTTAGGGTTGGTAACACTGTACCTGTAACACCCGTGAACCAAAAATGGAATTTTTGGGGTGTGTCGATCGACACAGGAGGTGTGTGTCGATCGACACTAGGTTGTTCTTCCTCGGGAATTTTGGCAGGGGATGTCGTGTCGATCGACACGGTGTGTCTGTCGATCGACACGAGGCCATCTTTTCGGATATTTTGGGGCAGGAAGTACCCCGTCGATCGACACAAGGAGTGTCCGTCGATCGACACGGGTTAAAGTCAGACCTAATTGTGAAAATTAGGGTTGCCTATAAAAGGCTCTCACTTTCTTTTCCTTTGGGTGGCCGGGAGAAAAAGAGAGAATGAGAGGAAAAAGAGAGAGTAAGGATTTTGAGAAGGTTTTAAAGGAAATTCTTGTGGATTCTCCTTAGATCTCAATCCTAGATTGTGTGCCTTCGTGGGGAGAGCTTGGGATGTTGGATTCGTGCGGGGAATCGGAGTTTGAAGCTCGTGTTCTTCGTGTTCTTCGTGGGTTTTTCCTCTTTTCTTCAGATCTAAGGTGAGTGCGCGACCATGGGTCCTTGAATTGAGGAATATATGTTGTACGTTTGTTTGTTGTGTGTTGGGTGGATTCTTTTGTGGTTGAATCGCAGGTGTTGGTCGGATTTGGGGAGATTTGGCCATGAGAGGATAGGCCAATCTCCGGTGGCAGTAGGCTTCCTGTCGATCGACAGGATTGCTTCCTGTCGATCGACACGAGGGTTGTGTGGGCCGTCGATCGACAGAGGTAGTTCCTGTCGATCGACACGCTGTCCGGGTTCTGTTTTTGTGGTTGCTTGTTTGGTGCATTGTGTGATAACCCTGGTATTTCATGTATTGTTTAATTCGAGTAATTGGCCTGTAGATGGGACGACCGTCTCACTAAGTATTTGTTAAATACTTACGCAACTCGTTTTTCCCAATTGTGTTGCAGGTAAAGAAAAGCGTGATCGCGGAATCATGGCCAGAGAGGGGAGGGTGATAGGTTGTTTGGTGATGTCGATAGTCTAGGGAACCGATGTTAGGTTGCTAGAGTTACGATGTATATTCCTGTTGCGATATTGTTGTTATGTAGAATTGTATGTAAAAAAAAAAAAACTTGGGTGTCACAGTACCCAAAGATTTTTGATGTGATCCTAACCCAAGAATCTTGTCTTTGGCGTGACTTAGCGACTGGTTTTGAAGTATATAAATCAGAGGTTGCGGAATGGTACGATGAATGATGCGGAATGGTGTGATAGACGCGGTACGAGTGGATTTGCGGTTGATGGAATGAAACGAAGATGGAGATGATAGAATCACACGATCTATGGTTGGACCGAATGAAGAATAGGGGCTGCTACTCGGTAGAATCACTCTAAGAATAGTCAGAATCTTCCAAGGAAGAAAGGGGTTCGTTGGCTTCACACCTAACCGTAGAAAAAACACTTTGATCCAAAAATAGGTTATCACAACCAAACATGGATGTTTAATTAAGCAATTTCGTGTGTCTTATATAGGAGGGAATACACACATTCCAACTCCTAGGAAAAACACAAAAACTTAATTAAAAAGAAGTAAATACAAAGACTTGACCAAAGACCAAAAACTAGAAATTACATGCATTTTTATTCAAATTCAAATCTGATTTTTGGCTCCTTCTTTATTTCGAAATTCTTGAACATTCTCTTAGATATAGAGTCTTCTAAGGATCGAGAATACACACTAAGTAGCATAGGCGAAGTGAAACAATTAGCCTCATTAAAACCTATGCTTGAGAAAACCCAATGGGAAAAACCGAAGCATAGGAAAAAGAGTACTAACGGTTCCACTTAGCTAGCTTAGTGAGTACCTTGACCTTTTCCGGATGCTTGCATGAAGTTGATGTAGTTTGGTGCAGCTCCATGCTCTCCATCTTGAGTTTCCCGCAACATAACCTCCATGGCTTTAGCTAACTCCCATGCTTTGCTCCTTTTGTAACCGCTCCATTCGGTATTTCCAAAGCTTTAGAAACGTCTTTAACCTCCATTGCTCCCAAATCAGTTTGTGAGCCATCTAGGATCACATCAATTTCTTACCTCAATTACGAGATTTTTTCATCCATTGAAATACAACAATCTCATCCTTTCAATTTATGTCTTCATTTGCATTTGCTAAAAATATGAATACTTTACATGTTATATAACATTCACTTTGTAAGAATATGTAAACCTAATGGTCAATTTCTGGGATGAAGAAGGTGTTATATAGCTAAGACTCGTGAAATTAGTAAAAGAAAAGCTTTCATAACATATAAAATATAAATGATACTAGTGTAAGATTTGTGATTCTCTCGAAATTATGATTAATTAAAAAGAAATATATCTTATTATTTGTTAATTCATGTTTGATAAATTTCTACAGAGTGAAATCGAACATATATTATATTATTCACAAAATAAAAGTGAGGACCTATAAAAATTAAAACTAATAGCACAACGATTTGGTGTAGGATATAAGTATAGGTCAAGAAACGAAGGAAGCTCTAAATTTTACGGGTTACAATGAATTATATAGCCCGTAAATGCAAATTGACCTTTTTTTTTTCCGTCAACAAACTCCATATATTAAATTGGGAATTTTTGTGGCTTTTTAGAACCTTTGGTGTAAAAAAAGTCAAATTGTTTGAATTTAATATCACCTATATATGGTACAGTATTTTTATTGTCTTTTTCGTTTAGATTTTTTTCAACATTTAAAACCTACAGAATATATTCTTGGTATATATGAACCTAATTTTCTATCCGAATTATTTAGTCAGATTAGACTGTTCATAATCCACAAAAAGAAATTGGTATGACTTATATACTTGACCAGTTTAATATCTATCAAGAAAACCAGAAAAAAAAATAGAGCAACAAACAAATAAAATTATCTTGTAAAAACAACAATTTACTATTACATTACTTTGATCGAGTGACTCAATAAGCGGATAGGACAATCTAGTTTGGTTTTAAAACGAGTTTCAATTTTTTTTAAAATAAAATTGAATGAATAAGAGATCAAAGTTTGATCATGTAGATATCCTTAACATCTAGCATTTTTAAAAATCATTTAGCAATATAAAATCTTTAAACTCCTTTAGATACTTTGACTATACTTTTTATTTTGGGAATTTAGGATGGACCAATAGTGACGTCCATAACTAAGAATGATGGGGATTTGGTATTATCAGAAGGTACAAAAATAAGAGAATCAGAAGTAATATTGTATTCTTAGATAATACAAGGTGTTTAATCCTTTAATAATTTTCAGTGGTAACCAAATTTGAATAATAGAAAAAAGTGTAGCAATTAGTGGAGCAGTTAGCTTTGTATACTAGTTTTGATCGAATATTGCGTCATGAAACTATTGTTTATTACTAGGAAACAAAACTGCGCGTTCCGCGCGGCAAAATAATTTGTATTGGATGAAATAGTTATAAACCGCAATTAGTATTATTTAATTTGTGGTAAGACTGAAAATATGACATTTATATAATGCATCATTTTTTGTGATCTGAAGTCAAAATATTATTTCGCTTTTAATGTAACATATTATTGTTATCAGTTTTGTCGTTTACATTTGAAAACAACTTTTCGGTTTATGTAGTTCTTCATCTTTATATTTGTAATAATATAAGATTAAAATCATTAAACATCTCAAGCATCCAAGTGTCGAAGATTGTGCAAAACCCTTAAACTCAAATCTGCAAGAAAAAAGGAAATCATAGTATACCTTTCTAAAAAAAATTGAATGTAAAATGGTAGTCAAATCAAAACCATTTATACAATAAATGTTTCTTGTAAGCTGAGAAAAACAAAGTCAAAAACCATTCAAGGTGTAGAATTTCATAACCATAAACATAGCAAAGAGGTTTTGAAGCATTGAGTGATTCAATTGGTAGTGGCAAGCCACATTTCCATATTTCGATTGAGATAACACGGATGCTTATGTTTTCGTTGATTTATTGCCTTAGGATCGGTGGTGACAAAGCATCTTCACCATGTCTTCTTCGATTCCCCTCCCTTAATATGTGATATATGGTAGATTGAAATATATACCGAATGAGAAAGAGATCACATTTGGGTTGAGATGAGGTAAGAAGATCGATGGCCTCAATCCAATCTGTCGTATAATTAGAGCCGAACAATCAAGAAACGATATTTTTACACATTAGACTCAGCAATAAAGAAGATTGCGAGTGTCTTCAGCAAACCCACATAGCTTACAATCAATATTCGATCCATAATTCCAGCTTCACATTTTATCCTCGGTTGCCAAGCTGTTTTGACTAGTAAGCAACACAATAAATGAGTATTTGGGAGTTACATGTGTAAACCACACTCTCTTATACGATATATATTTTCACCTTAGACCGACTTTGATTTGTTGATTTTGACATAGGACGAAGAAGAGCTTTGATGATGAAAAGTGAAAACATATCAAAGGAGAAACACAAGAGTGGTGAAACACAAGCAATGAAGAGTGAGTTGCACTGGAAACAAAGAGAGCTAGAGAGAGAAAAACTTATCTTCCCCTTGTTGGAAACAAAAAGATACATTCCAAATGAATTATAGTTTATGAGTAAAATAAATGGCCATCATGTAAAAACTATACGGCTCAATTTTTTGATGTTTAAATATAAAAAAGGCCAACTGGAAGCTAGAGCTCGAGAGTGCAAAGACAAATCAAGGGGAATTTTGGATTTGATTCGGAAAAAATATGTTCTTCGATCCCGCAAAGCGTCTTGCCGTAGTATAGCCTTCCTTGTTCTATCATCTATGTCTTTTGTTTCTACATAATCACCATTATCTAAATCCTAAAACGACTAGTACCAAACTTTTGTTTACTAACTCTAGTGTCACTACGATGATAGAACCAATAGTTTAACTAATAAACAAGTGGTTAGCAGTGGAATTTTTTGAGGCGAAGGATTCAAAGATTATCAAACATCAAACAAGCATAACTTTGGACTCTTGGTTGCACTGTACCCACCCACCCCCATATTTTTTAAACCAAAACCCCCATATCTTTTAAACCAAACAGACACAAATAAAACCCCCTACAATTCCACAGAAATTCCAATACACCAATGCTTAAACAGTTAAACAAACAAATCATCACTTTCTAAAACCCCATTGCTTAAACCAAGACAACCAGGCTGCACAATTTGAAACCACACAATGCTAAAATGATTAAAGCCCAAACCTCATTTGCTTGCTTATCGAGACCTTTTCTCAACCAAGCCAATATAGAACCAAAACTTAACATGTGGGGAAAGTGAGGTACTTAGTCATAAAGACTTAAGCAATGTTTCTCCTAGCGGTAATGGCTTAACCGCTTAGGTGTGTTTATAACACTATAAAAAGAAGCAAGATGCAATAGGAAATCTCAATCTTTCTCTAACTATTGGTTATTAAAAAGTATAAAATGAGTAAGACGATTTCTATATATATAATTTGAAAAGAATTGATAACGTTTCCTACAACGATAACCAAAAATTAAGTAATTGTTTTATGTTCATTCGTCTAGTATATAAATCTGAAGCAAAGAAACAGAAAAAAACACAGTAAATAGGTAGAGAGAAAAAAATAAATTAAAGTTAATTAAAACACAGAAATAAGATTCTCATCTCACATTTGGGTACATCTCATGAACAAACTCTTCTTAGCTGATTACTCTAATGAATGGGAGCACATAATACATCTCATGTGTAACACGACATTCAAAAAAATGAAGCGCTTCTTCTACGACATGCTTTTCAAGCTACGGTGTATCACATATGGAGATAACACAATTAACAATGATATGGTGAAGTACATCTACCTCCTTCACGTCTTCTCAAACTAATTGACAAGAATGTACAAAATTGGGTACGTTAGATTTGCATCGCGAGAGATTTTGCATCTGGTGACGCAATGATCTTGTGGTTTGCATCTCAATCGTATGGAAACATGACACAACTCGAGTATGAAACTTCTTTCTGTGGTTTTTCTACTCTCATCAATTCATTGTTCAACACAAAGAACACATTCGTAGTAAAAATGTATTTTTGCTTGAATAATAGTTTTAAATTCATTCAAAAAAGAAAAAGAAAGTTGATTAAAAAATTAGAATGCAAAAGAGAGATCGAGAGCGGTGTCGAGTTTACCTTTGAATCAAGGGCTGCAAATGGTCGATGTAATGTTATTTTTTCTCTATATAACAGTTAATGGTTATGTTTAACATTGAGTCTTTGCTTATGAAATAATGTATATGTACGAAACATTGTGTCTCTTTAGTTTCGTTTTTTGGAAAAAAAAAAAGTGATATGAACGTAGAAGGGAGTTGTTCCTCATTGCCGGATAATGACAACCGTATTATATCAGTCATTTTATGACCACAAACGTATAATACTTTTAAAAAAATATAATTACGTACAGTACTTAACATTTGATATATCCTGATTTAGTCGATACCCTGAGAATGAACCCAGAACAATGATCTTAAAACGATCATAGGAAAAAAAAAACTACGCTGTGTTAAGGCATCATCATACAAATCCATTCTCTCGCCTTCTATGCAAATGAATAAGAAAAGTCGATAAGTGAAGTCATGAGAAAAGTTCTAAAATGACAGATTCTTTAAGTAAAACACATGTTCGTCCTCTACTTGGAGAAATCATGGACATAATTTATGATGATGAATTTCGACAACTCCGTATGAGCAAGTTAACTAAATCATGAAAAATAGACAGAAGAAATAACGAAGGCATAACAAGATAATTGGAGAACATAAAAATAAAGAATAATCTTAATCATAACTTCAAACCACACAAAAAAAAGAATCAAAATCTCAAAAGCCTAAATACCAATTATGTAATCGAGAATGGTGGATAACAGAGGGGATCTAAAGTTGAATATGACGATAACTAAGCGGCATCGAAACATAACGATGAATAAAAGCAGCGAGAAGGAATCGTGACGGCATGGAGAAAGGGGTGAAACCGGGGATCGTGTTACCAGACTTGTTCTTCTTCCACTTCAAGACCAAGCATAGTGGGATAAAAGAGATATCAATTACAATTTTATAAAATTCTCCAATAGAGTCCATACTACATATTCCTTAATGCCGAGTCATGAGTTTTGTCACCAGATTATGAAGACAATTGGACGGAAACAAATTATTTTTGGTTTTGGCATGTAGACTACTAGACTTCTATGGTTTCGATTGATATCAATTTAGAAATTAAAGAAAATGAAACATATCAAGATTTTAGTGTCATTGGCTCCTGGAAAAAGAGATGAAACTGTTTAGGTTTGGACTAGTAGTATTGCTTCAAAGAAAATGTCGAAGGATTAGTGATGGGAATTAGAAATGTACGCAGAAGTCTATCACATTATTCTAAACCGGAAGCATTTGTTTGGACAATGCATTGTATGATCGAGCAACAGAAGACGGTAGTAACTTTTGTAGCTAATGTTAATGGTAAGGCAAAGCTCTGTATGAAAACAGAGACTCTGATCTCTAAAACGAGACAAGAGCAAAACGACACCGCAACAACTAATGAACCCAAACCAACATTAAAGAAGGAAATGGGCCAAGATCAAAAGCCCACTACAGATGGTCAAAGACAGCTACAACGGTCTTCTTCTCCAAAGTCAGAACAAGACAAAAACAAAGTTGCAGGACAAAGAGAGAAAGGTTCAATGGATACAGCAAGGCGTACGGGATGCAAATTAAGCTTATCCAACCGTTATGCAGCTCTCTCTGACTCTAAAGAAGGTGAATCGGATGTGTGACAAGTGTAAACAGATTAGATGAGGAAACCCCTTTTGTAACCCTAGTTTCAAGAGTATAAAGCTAGAGAGCTCATCATTGTAATAAGGTAAGGAAAAACTGAATCAATAAAGATCGAACTTTTCTTCAAATACTTTATAATTCTCAAACACTTTCATGGTATCAGAGCACCAGGCGTAATCTATGGAGCCGTTCCTTTGTCCGACTATCAACATCAACAACTGTGTTACTGTGACATTAACAGAGAAGAACTATATTCTCTGGAAATGTCAGTTTGAATCCTTTCTCTCTGGTCAAAGGCTGCTCGGGTTTGTTGATGGATCTCTTCCACCTCCTGCTCGAACTATGACGGTCCCTGGTGTTGAAGGAGCAGCTGCGACTGAAGCTACGAATCCTGACTACCTCACCTGGGTTCAAGCAGACCATATCGTCTGTTCCTGGTTGTTTGGCTCCTTATCAGAAGATATTCTCAGTCTTGTGGTTAACTCATCCACGTCTCATGAGGTTTGGGTCTCACTTGCTAAACACTTTAATAGAGTCTCATCCTCTAGGCTATTTGAACTTCAAAGGAGATTACAAACTGTTTCTAAGGTAGATAAGAGCATGGAAGATTACCTTAGGGAAGTTAAGACTTTGTGTGATCACTTAACATCCATTGGAAGTCCTGTGACAGAGAAAATGAAAATCTTTGCTGCTCTAAATGGTTTAGGACAAGAGTATGAGCCTATTAAGACTAGTATAGAAGGGTCAATGGATAGTCTCCTCCCTCCTCTATACGAAGATGTGGTTCCTAGACTCACGGCTTTTGATCAACGTTTGCAAAGCTATTCAGCTGGGTCTACAGTCACACCTCATATGGCATTCTATACAGAGAAATCTGAGAATCAAAGGTCATCCTACAACAATACCAACCGGGGAAGAGGAAACTCTTATGGCAGAGGCTACACTAACAGAGGCAGAGGCTCTTACAACACAAGAGGCCGAGGATTTCATCAACAAATTAGTCAAGAATATTCAAGAGATGATACTCGTCCTCTTTGTCAGATTTGTGGTAAAGTGGGTCATCTAGCTCTCAAATGCTGGCACAGGTTTGATAATGGATATCAAGCAGAAGACATACCTCAAGCTCTTGCTGCTCTTAGGATTACTGATGTTTCTGAAGGAGCTGGTAATGAGTGGTATCCTGATACCGGAGCTACAGCCCATGTCACTAGCTCTGTTCAACACCTGCACTCATCAAGACCGTACTCTGGTTCTGATTCAGTCATGGTAGGAGATGGGAACTTCTTGCCTATCACACACACAGGATCATCTAGTTTAACTTCCACTTCAGGTAATTTACCTCTCAATGACGTTTTGGTATGCCCTGCTATAGCTAAATCACTGCTTTCAGTATCAAAACTCACTAAAGATTACCCGTGTATTGTGGAATTTGACTGTGATGATGTTCGAATACTTGATAAGGCAACAAAGAGGCTGCTCACTCAGGGAAACAACCGTAACGGGTTGTATATGCTAGAGAACAACAACTTTCAAGTCTTCTATGCTTCAAGACAACACTGTGCAAGCGATGAAGTCTGGCACAGAAGACTAGGGCATCCCAACTCCAAAGTTCTCTAGCTCCTTTCAACTGCAAAAGCTATCAACATCAATAAAGTCATCAAGAAGACATGTGAAGCCTGTTTTCTTGGAAAGAGTTCTAAATTACCGTTTTCTGCTTCAAGTTTTGTGGCTACTAGGCCTTTAGAAAGGGTACATTGTGATTTATGGGGACCCTCTCCAATAACGTCTGTTCAAGGATTCCGCTTTTACGCTATCTTCATTGATAATTATACAAGATTTTCATGGCTCTACCCTCTAAAATTTAAATCTGATTTTTACTCCATCTTTGTCATGTTTCAAAAGCTGGTAGAGAATCAATTACAGTGCAAAATTGGAAGTTTTCAATCAGACGGAGGAGGTGAGTTCATTAATCAGCAACTCATCTCACACTTACAAGCTACAGGAATCCAACATTTGATCTCTTGTCCCCATACGCCGCAGCAAAACGGTTTAGCTGAGCGTAAACACAGGCACATCATTGAGCTTGGGTTGTCTATGCAGTTTCAAAGCCATCTCCCTCAGAAATATTGGGTGGAGGCCTTCTTTACGGCTAACTTCTTATGTAACTTACTGCCAACCACTGCTCTGGAATATCAAGCTAGTCCTTATGAAAGGTTATTCGGAAAGAAACCTGAATACACATCTCTTAGAGTATTTGGATGCGCTTGCTACCCTACCTTGAGAGACTATGCTAAGAATAAATTTGACCCTAGATCGCTTCAATGTGTCTTCTTGGGGTACAATGAGAAGTACAAGGGATATCGTTGCCTCCTTCCTACTACAGGCCGCGTGTTCATCAGTCGTCATGTGATATTCGATGAACAAGTGTTCCCCTTCTCATCGATATATCATCATCTTCTCCCAAAGTCAGGTACCCCTCTACTCACCGCTTGGCTAAATGCTATTCAACCAGTGTCAGCTTCAATACCTCCCGACTCTGAATCTCAACAGTCTCTACCTACTCCAATTCCTTTTGTGTGTCATCCACCTTCTGTAACTTCTGCAACTTCAGATACATCATCATCAGGGTCTTCCTCCAATGGAGATAATGAACCATCCAAGGACAGTTTAATGCAGAACACTATCTCAGAATCAGACACACCATCTCAAGCTCCTCTGGAGTCCTACTCTACTGTCCCAAGTACTACTGAAGGGGGGAGTTCTGGGTGTACGGCAAGCATAGATCTTGATCCTATAGGCAACAGCTCCTCTTCTCAGGACAGTACTAAGGACACAAGTGAAAGTGCTCCAGCAGCTACTCTACCTACACATCCGATGGTTACAAGATTAAAAGAAGGAATCACTAAGCCCAACCCAAGATATGCTCTTCTTGCACAAAAGGTAGCTTTTCCTGAACCTAAAACTGTTACATCAGCTCTAAAACATCCTGGTTGGAACAATGCTATGGGAGAGGAAATGGATACATGCTCAGAGACTAAGACTTGGTCTTTGGTACCATACCATCCTGATATGCACGTTCTAGGTAACAAATGGGTATTTAGAACTAAGCTAACGGCAGATGGAGATTTGGACAGACTAAGAGCTCGAATCGTAGCAAAAGGGTTTGATCAAGAAGAAGGAGTCGATTACTTAGAAACATACAGCCCAGTGGTTAGATCGGCTACGGTAAGAACTGTTCTTCATACTGCGGTTGTTATGGATTGGGAAATCAAACAAATGGACGTGAAAAATGCATTTCTTCACGGGAACTTGACTGAAACAGTTTACATGACTCAACCGGCTGGATTTGTGGATCCTACAAAGCCTGATCATGTATGCTTACTTCACAAGGCTATCTATGGGCTAAAACAATCCCCAAGAGCATGGTATGATAAGTTCAGCTCCTATCTTTTGGAATTCGGTTTCATATGCAGCAAGAAGGACCCTTCTTTGTTTGTTTATAACAATGGCAAAGACATCATTATGCTACTCCTCTATGTTGATGATATACTTCTAACTGGGAGTAGCTCGGCAGCTTTAACTAACCTTCTTGTAGACTTGGGAAAGCATTTTAGGATGAAAGATCTTGGTCAACTTCATTACTTCTTGGGCATACAAGCACACTTTCATTCTGAAGGACTGTTTCTCTCCCAACAAAAATACGCAGAGGATCTACTTGCTGTTGCTGGTATGAGTGATTGCTCGTCTATGCCTACACCATTGCCTCTTCAGATTGATGCTCCCTCAGATCAAGATGAGTTGTTTGAAAATCCTACTTACTTTCGGAGCCTAGCTGGAAAATTGCAGTATTTGACTCTCACACGACCTGACATACAATTCGCCGTAAACTTTGTTTGCCAAAAGATGCATCAACCAACTGTTCCAGACTTCTTATTGCTCAAGAGGATCCTGAGATATGTTAAAGGCACTACTACTTATGGGATTTCATTCAACAGGCACTCAGACTTCACTCTCCGCGCCTATAGTGACAGCGATTGGGCTGGTTGCAAAACCACTCGCCGCTCTACTGGAGGTTTCTGCACCTTTCTTGGCAATAACTTGATCTCTTGGTCCTCAATCAAACAAGACTCAGTGTCCAAGAGCTCCACAGAAGCTGAATATAGATCGCTTTCTGAGACTGCTTCAGAAATCACTTGGTTGTGCATCCTCATGAAAGAACTTGGTATTCCCCTACCACAAACTCCTGAACTTTATGGTGATAATCTTTCCTCTGTGTACCTCACAGCGAATCCGGCTTTTCACAAGAGAAGCAAACACTTTGAAACACATTATCACTATGTTAGGGAGAGAGTGGCTCTTGGTGCTCTTGTGGTTCAACATATTCCTTCTCATCAACAGATTGCGGACATCTTCACAAAATCATTGCCATACAAGACCTTTGCTGATTTACGATTCAAACTCGGTGTTCAAGCTCCACCCACACCAAGTTTGAGGGGGGATGTTAATGGTAAGGCAAAGCTCTGTATGAAAACAGAGACTCTGATCTCTAAAACGAGACAAGAGCAAAACGACACCGCAACAACTAATGAACCCAAACCAACATTAAAGAAGGAAATGGGCCAAGATCAAAAGCCCACTACAAATGGTCAAAGACAGCTACAACGGTCTTCTTCTCCAAAGTCAGAACAAGACAAAAACAAAGTTGCAGGACAAAGAGAGAAAGGTTCAATGGATACAGCAAGGCGTACGGGATGCAAATTAAGCTTATCCAACCGTTATGCAGCTCTCTCTGACTCTAAAGAAGGTGAATCGGATGTGTGACAAGTGTAAACAGATTAGATGAGGAAACCCCTTTTGTAACCCTAGTTTCAAGAGTATAAAGCTAGAGAGCTCATCATTGTAATAAGGTAAGGAAAAACTGAATCAATAAAGATCGAACTTTTCTTCAAATACTTTATAATTCTCAAACACTTTCAGCTAACTATTATGAACATGTGAAAATAGTGTACTACATCAACAAAATGAGCTGCATTATATTTGCTATTGGACTACTCATAAGATAGTTCAAATTCGCAAATTACTAGGATGCTCTTGAAGACACTAGATGGTTTATTCCTTTCGCATCCCCCAATGTTAAGCCGTGTGAGAGGGGTTCCAAAGTGATCAGCAAGAATCTTCACATGATTGAAAGTAAGAAAAGAGGATTCTGAGAGGTTAATAAACCGAAGCAGAGCCAATTTCGAGACCAACGCCAATACATTGTTGCTATACATAATGCTTTTTTAAAAAAAGTGTGCTCAATGCCGGAAATCCGAAACTCCATACGGATTCCCAACATTGACCAAACCTTTTTTAAATGGAGCATTCTGTATAACAGACAATGCATTGGCATTGATCTCGAAATCAACTCCTCTGCTTCGGTTTATTAACCTCTCGGAATGTTCATTTCTCATTTTCAGTGGGATGAAAGTTCTTGCTTATTACTTAGGATAAATCTTAGAGGGCTTAACATTGGAGGATGCCAAGGAAAACAGTTTTAATGACATATGCTGAGTGAGAGCTTGGATACAGCTAGATTCTCCTTTGATTGACAACTTCTTAGTTCTTACAGAAAAATACTTACCAAAAACCAGCAATTACTACCTATTATCAAAAAACGAATAATTTTACCAAAAAAAGACGTAATAGAATATAAACAAAGATGTTGCCCAAATATATATATATATACTAGAAAAAGTCCACGCGTTGCGTGGAAAAACTATTTATATAAAGTTTAAAATTATTTTACTGCATATAAGTGATATTTAAAAAATATTCTCACAAATTATATTTTTAAAAATCAAAATATAAAACTATATGATAATATGTTTGAAAATTTTATTAGATGTAAAGACAAACAATATGTTTTGTCTTATTATTTATATTTGACAAAAAAACCAATTTTGTAATTGACTTGAAACTAAATTAGTGAATTTTCTTATTTATATTGCATAAACATATAAAGGTAAATTGATTTTAAACTATTTTAATATTGATATATTATAAATAAATTGATTCCTATGAAGGTAAAATGTTCAGATTTCCTAATTATCTTCAATAATAATTTGATTAGATTTTGTAAGTTTATTGTAGTAAGTAAAGGTGGACGTTAAATTTAGATGAGATCAATTTGATGATAAAATAATTAATAATTTGTTGAATTTAAATAATCAAAATGTTATATGGACGTTTAAAAATTAAATGTTAAATTATAATTGATAAATAAATAGAAGATTAAGTTTGGAAGTTTAGGAATTAATACCCATTCATGTAGACGACTAGACTTCTATTGATTCGATTGATATCAATTTAGAAATTAAAGAAAATGAAACATACACTACAAAAAACAAGGGATTTAACGTCGCTTTTTAAGGAGTTTAACGTCGGTTAATAATTAACGCTTCTCAAACCGTCGTAATAAGCTCTGACGTTATATAAGAAAATATCAAACAAAAAAATATGCGTGGAGATTTATACACCCATCCCATATCTCTATGGTCACTCGTTTGAGAGATGAACACGATTTTCAACCTTGCACAACGTCTCAATTCGAGTGTTTTATCAATAAAAAACGAAAAAATGTCTCAAACGTGTAAGAGGAGGGATGGAATAGAATTTGAAAGATATATATCAAACAAAAGACAACCTTGGGAAGATTCTACAAGTTCCAAGCCTCTTTCACTCACTCGTCTCTAGAGAAAGAAGTTTGGATGCTTATAGTATCTACACAAGTTTTGTCTAAAGAGAACATCGAAGAAATGATTTAGGGTTTTGGATATGAGCTTAGGTTAGAGAATAAGCGGCTATTTAAAGAGATGAAAGGATTTGAATACTTTGACTGTAAAGATTGAAAATCACATTGTACCAGAGATTTCTTTTCTTATCTAGAATATTTTTAGTCCTTTAAAATACTTATCCGTTAAAGATTTTTTTTTTTCTTTATGTTAAATAATTTTATCTTGTGATTTTTTTCCTTTCAAATTCTTATTATCCCTTAAAGAATTTTATTATTTGTTTGATTGTTTTTAACTAAAAGATAACAAGATAAAAATAAAAATAATAGTTGGAATAAATCAAAGATAATATATATCGCAAATGACAGTAAAAATAAATATATAACATTCACTATGTTAAAACTTAAACCTCCTACCATTTTTTTTTTATAATTAAACTTGCTATAAACGTGTATTAATTTCCTGCTATGACATTCATATGAACATCAAAAGTTGTAATCTTCCATAGCTTCTCATTTTTGGAGATGCTCCTATTCAAACGTACAATTTCCGATTTATGTAATGTCATGTTGAAATCTTCATTTTACCAATCACAGGTTGCATTCTCATCGGAAAGATCAAATCTAGTTTAACATAGTTTGGAAACATATCAATAAATTCGACTTCCCAGTTCAACAAAACCAAATATGATATATATATATATATATATATATATATATATATTTTTTTTTTTTTTTTTTTTTTTTTTGAATAGAAAAATCACAATTGTTTCCATGTTGTCATCGCATTTTTTTACATCTCGGTTAATATGTCTCATTCTACATATTCAATCATGTGTGCATCTTATTACTTATATCCTCCAAGTCAACAATGTGGGGACACTTCATTGTTTGTGCTGCGTTTGTGCATTTGAGATCTCAAGTCAATTCAGCTATCAGCTTCTGTATTTTGGTCTCCATCAGGAAGCCAATTAGGACCATATATACTTTTTCTGCGAGTTGAATTATGCAATCCAAACCAGAGAGACTTAGAGATAATAAAACTAAAAGTTTTGTGGATATATACTACATGAATCGATGTTTTCGAATAGCATGAACAACCAGGTGATTCTTGCTTTAATTTTATAGAGCAGCACATTTATTATCAAGAGACTTAAAATATTCTCAGCTTTAGTTTATATTACATCAAGTTCCACAAGCAAATGATAAAACAGCACACACGAAAATTAAAGATCCATCATTAAGCGTCTATATAATGTAAGTTGTGACATTCGTTGTGCACATTTTTGAAAGAAAAAACAAAACAAAAAACTTACGTCTAGAAACTTATCCTCATAAGAAAATATATTCTTAAAACAAAAAAACGTGTAGAAATTTCTACACCCATCCCTTGTCTCTATGGTCTTACAAGTTTGAGAGATGAGGACAAGTTTCAACTATTGATTCATGGGGAAAAAACGTAAATGATTGAAACCCGTGCATAACGTCTCAAACGAGTAGAGGAGGGGGTAGCGTCGGACTTACAAAATAAAAATAAAAAACAAAAGACAACCTTGGAAGATTCAATCAATTATATGCCTCTTGCTCTCAAGTGCTTTCAAATGGGAATGAGAGTAAAAGGAGTAGAATCTGATTGAATCTACACAGAATCTGTCTAAGAAGAAATTCGAAATAATTTAAAGTTTTGATATGAACTTAGGCTAGAAAATGAACGACTATATAAAGAGATGAAGGGTTTGAAACTTTTTGACTATAAAGATAGAAAATCAAATTTTAGGGTTGGTAACACTGTACCCAAAGATTTCTTACCTCAATTACAAGATTTTTTATCTCACTTACGAGATTTTTTTCATCCATTGAAATACAATCTCATCCTTTCAATTTATGTCTTCATTTGCATTTGATAAAAATATGAATACTTTACATGTTATATAACATTCACTTTGTAAGAATATGTAAACCTAATGGTCAATTTCTGGGATGAAGAAGGTGTTATATAGCTAAGACTCGTGAAACTAGTAAAAGAAAAGCTTTCATAACATATAAAATATAAATGATACTAGTGTAAGATTTGTGATTCTCTCGAAATTATGATTAATTAAAAAGAATTATATCTTATTATTTGTTAATTTATGTTGGATAAAGATTCTACAGAGTGAAATCCAACGTATATTATATTATTCACAAAATAAAAGTGAGGACCTATAAAATTAAAACTAATAGCACAAAGACTTGATGTAGGATAAAAGTATAGGTCAAGAAACGAAGGAAGCTCTAAATTTTACGGGTTACAATGAAAAAGCCAGTAGTTTTAATCTTGACCGTTGAAATTCAGCTACTCATATCTTTTGAAAAACTCGTTAGAAAGAAGAGTAACTTGTTTAGGTTTATTAACAGGTTGACTATTTGGGTGACAAGGCAATGCTTTTTTTATCTCGGCATCACGGTGCTTGCCAATGGCTAGGATGGATCCAAGAGAAATTCAATCTATTTCAATAGTAGTCATGACAAGTACCCAAATGAGATCTTTCTCTTCAATCTTAAGAGACACAAAAGTTGGAGCAACTACACAAATTTGATTGTTCGTTGGATAGTTCTTTCCAAGTTTCAAGCAAATATATTTGATCTCAACCATGTTTTTCCTCTTCAATGTGTTTTTTTCAGCTTGAAATGAGTATATGTTGTTTTCCTCTTCACTACTATTTTTGGTTAAAACTTGAAAGATACACAAAGGTTAGAATACAAATTAAACTAGCAAATATATATATATATTAGGTTATCTGAATTTTCAAATTTTATATTTGACATATAGCATAGTTTTATTGGTTAAAAAATAATTTACAAATTAATACAAATCCATAACAAATCATAAACATATTTGATAGAAATCAATGATAATCCATGAAAATTTGTAATACCTCACAACTTTTAAAATCCATAAATTCTACATAACCATCTATATGAATAAATTCTACCTCGTTCCATACTAAATAAAATTATAATATATCCAAAGATACATTTCAATCGTTACGATATATAAAGAGATCGATTTCCCTTGTTTCTCTCATTTTACCATGGAAAGGAATCGTAACCCTAATTCTCACGAGGAGTGTCTCACTTCCTGGTCGGAGCTTCCTTTAGATCTCTTGAGTTCGACGTTCGAACGCCTGGCCTTTGCTGATTACCAACGAGGTAAGTCAGTATGTTCGTCTTGGTACTCTTGTTTAAGACAATTTGTGCCCAAAAATCATATCCCTTGGCTGATTCTCTTCCATGAACAAAAAACAACAATTTTTGCACCTTGTTTAATCCCATGGGAAAGGACAAAATTTACAAAACTCAAGATCTTGGTTTGGAATTTGGGAAAAGTGTTTTTGTAACAACCTATGGAAATTGGCTCTTGATGCAAGATCCACTGTTAAATCTCTACATTGTGAATCTATTTACGCAAGAGAGGATCAATCTACCTCATGTGGATTCGCAGCCGGGAACGTCAAACATCAAGGACAATGAAAGCGAGTACGAGTCCAGAGGTGTGTTTTGGATTGATGAGAAAACCAAAGATTATGTTGTTATATGGGGACTTAAAAAATCTTGTGCGGTTTATTACAAGAAAGGAGATACCTCGTGGAATCAAATTCCGGAAACTACAGATTTTTTTGACATGGTTTACAAGAATCACAAGCTTTACTTCCTAAGCCGCTTTGGTAGTTTCAAAATCTTTGATTTTTCTGGAGAGATTCCGCGAGAAATATTTCAATGTGGTGTTGTTATGGATGAATATGTGGTAGGTCTTAAACCTCGAGTATTGCCTTCTTGGGATGCTCTTGCGGAATTACTTGCTTCTTGGAGACTAGTTATTGCAACAAAACTTGTAGTCACAGTAACAGGAGATGTTCTCAAGGTTGACAAAATGCGTAGAAATTGGACGCCAGAATGGTCCTTCGGCATCTACAAAATTTATTCATCAGCATCTGGTTGCTTGAAGAAATGTGAACAAGTTGATTCTTTAGGCGACGAGGTAATGCTTTTTGATCGAGGCATCACTGTGCTCGCGAATGGTAGTGAGGGATTCGATAGAAATTCAATATGTTTCATTGATAGGCATGCTGCAAACAAGGCAATGCTTCTTTTCAATCTCGGGACACGGAAGGTGAAGGACCTCGACAACTTTAATTGTCCGTCCATTCAATTCTCTGTTGCTCGATGCAGACATGAGTATTGTTCTCAACCTTTATCAAAACTATGAGTTTTTGCTCTTCATATCTCAAAACTATGTTTAAAACAATATCTTGTTTACAATTCATACAAACTTTATCAAAATGCTGAAGCAAAAGCTATGTACCAAAGAAAAATCAAAAACATTTACAGATTAAGGCTCCCTAACGAGGAGATAACTCAGAAACGGTAACATCATTCGACGACATTTGTAATCCATCAGTCGAAGAAGAAACATTCGAAGGTATCACATTCTCTAATACAAACGCAGGCTTTGAAGGCGTTGGGAGAGTAAACGAATATCTACTTAGCATGAGAGCAACCGTAGCCATTGTTGGTCTAGTCGCTGCACTCTCCTGAACGCATAAGAGACCGATGTGTATGCATCTCAAGATCTCGTTTCTTGATCCCGTGGTTAAACTCGAATCGATCACGCTTAGTATCATATCTTCTCTCCAGCTTCTCCATACCTGAGACAACAAAAAAAGAATAAAGATGAATAAAAAGTTTGTAATTTAAAAACCAAGAAACCGAATTACCGGTTTGGTGTGAACTTACCCAAGTAAGAAGATCTTCTGCATCTTCATCATGATTAGACCCACCATTGTTGTTTCTTTTACCAGTAACAATCTTCTGCAATTTCTTGGTCCAAGAGAATGTTGCTAGCTTTAAGATCACGGTGAATGATCCGGATACGGGAGTCTTCATGAAGATAAAGAAGTCCTCTAGAAACTCCACCGATCATCTTGTATCGCACTCCCCAATCCAAAAGTTCACGCTTCTCAACATCTGCAATGGCGCAAAGATCAAGACAGAGCCGGAGAGAATGCTAGTAGGATCATAAGGATCAAAAGGCGGAAAAAGATTACCGAAGATGAAATGGTCAAGACTAGCGTTCTTGATGAACTCATAGACAAGGAGTCTTTCTTGTCCGTGTATGCAGAAACCAATAAGCCTAACCAAGTTCCTGTGTTGAAGCTTTGCAAGTAGTAAGATTTCGTTCTTGAATTCAACATCTCCTTGTCCAGAATTACCCGATAATCTTTTCACCGCAATTTCTTGCCCATGGGAGAACACACCCTGAGACAGATAAATCCTAAGTTAATAAATGAACAAACCAAGGTTAGCGGTAAGAAGCTTGGTTGAAGAAAACTTACCTTATAAACTGAACCAAACCCACCACGTCCGAGTTCGTTTTCAGGAGAAAAATTATTTGTTGCAGCCTTTAGATTTTCGAAGTCAACTAAAAGAGAATCTGTATTCGAGAACTCATCCTCGGCCATTGATCCCGACAAAGGCGAATTCCCAAGAACTGAAAATGCAGACAGGATTAAAGTTCATACTTTTTAACAAGATAACATTAATAAGAAGAAGGACAATGTGTTATTACCTTTATCCCTAGACTTATTCTTCTTCCTCTTCAAGACCAAGCATAGACAAATTGCTAGCAACACAACAAGAACTATCGGAATGACTACCGCGATAACGATCTTAGATCCACCTTTGCCCTTTCCTAGCAATAAAACATTCACTGTCTTAATCTTAGAGACAAAAACATTTGCAACTAGGAGCAACATCTGCAGCTAAACACACTAGAGACTCATTCAAGCATTTCTATCTACATGTTCTCTCATTTTTTGCACCTGATTTTGGTGAATCAGCAGGTTGTATTGCGGGTGGATCACGCTCTAGATCGGTTTCAAACTCATAGAATCTCCACGTCTCAAATCGGAAGCTACAACTAGGACAAAACCACCTAAGACCAATCTCACCATCACAACAACTTGGGATACTCTCAAAACCAAAAACTAGACAGTCATCACAATCTTGTTCAGACAAATCCGGCGTACACTGCGCACTTCCATAGAATTTTCGGAAACCAGCCGAACCAGAACTGTTCCCTTGAGCGTATTTCCTATTCGGCCCACCAGCCGCTGCAATCCCTTTGAGACTATCTAATAATCCTCTCCGCACACGCTCAAACTCATCTCTGTTTGATGATATCCCTTCACCGCCAACAAAAGAGATAGTTGGATCCATTTCTTTTCTTCCATAGATTGTTCTGTTCGAGTAACGAAACATACACTGTGTATACCACACAACAGCTTGCTTTGCCCGGGGACACTGCTGAGTGAGGTTTCTAGCAGCTGTTTGAATACAGCTGAGACAATCAGCTCTTTTGACTTCTCTTCTACACAGACCAATTGCATAAGCTTTTTCTCCAGATGTGTCTCCAGAAGAGAGATTGTAGAAGCCATAAGGTTTGGATGTTAGGGAGGACAGAGAGGAGACAAGGCCGTTGAGATTTCCGGCAAACGTACTGTTCGCGGTGTAGTTGCCTCGATCTACACAGTTGAAATCTGGATCAAACTCATATGTATCTACCTGAGCTAAGGCGTGAAATGGAACAAACATTAGGACACAAGCAAAGAAGAAGAAGATAACTGAGCCATGCTCCATGAAAGCTTGAAGCTTTTTCTTTTCTCCTTAAAGATATGGTAAAGATAGATCTAAATGGACATTGGAAACATATAAAAAGCAGTGTGTTCTTTGAACTACTTCAAAATCTAAAATCCGAAAGAACACAAGTTGCTGATCAAAGACAATTATAAAATACACAAGTTGACAACGTTTGTGGAGGTTGTTGGGTCCTGCATGATGATGGATTCATAAAATTTTCAATATAAAACCAAGAAGTGTGCAAATGTTTTATCTAACCAAGAAGTGTCTCTTCCTCACTTTTTTTTCCTACCAAGTACCAATATGAACTGAAAAAGACTCAAACTTTGAATAATTTTATTGATACCAACTAAGCAATAATCTAATCTCCCATTAATGGTTAAACAAAGTAGTAACAGTATGTGTTTATTTTTTTTGAATTATACACAGTTTCCCCCAAAGCTTTCTAGGCCCAAAGGCTTTCTAGACTACCTGGATCAAAAAAAGGTTATATTTTTATCAGCACAGGAACCTCCATGATTTTTGGGTTTCGATATCGGCATATCGTTAGTAGTAACGCCGCCGATAACAGTGGCAGCGAGCGACGGCCATTTTATGTTAAGTTGAGAGAAAGAGAAGAAATGAATCGCCGGAGATAAAAAGTGTTGGACAGGTTCAGTTATTGAACCGGGTCGAAATATATTGTATAAAAATAAGATAACCGAGATAAATC
This sequence comes from Draba incana, assembly GCA_963576765.1. Taxonomy (NCBI): domain Eukaryota; kingdom Viridiplantae; phylum Streptophyta; class Magnoliopsida; order Brassicales; family Brassicaceae; genus Draba; species Draba incana. Next base: position 32,244,251 of record OY755212.1, on the reverse strand, counting down.
GAACCGGGGACAAGTGAACGGGTTGAACCGGTTCCCGTTCAAATCGGTTCGCGCAATTTACTTGTCCGGTTTGAGGATCATTTTTCAAAAACTCGGAACATGTTCAAAGGCAAGCTTTTTATGAGTTTCTAATTTAATAATTTAAAAACAATTTAGTTTATTTATTTAGATTTTAATTATCAAAACCACATTTTAACCAATAAAAAAAAGCAGAAGTTAGCAAATGAGTTTCTAAAAATATGAAAACTGATTTTTTCCATAGAATTATTATTTCTATATCATCGAAAAATAGTTTCACCGAGAGTTGATAAAGTTAAGGTCAAATTACACAGACTAGACACGTATAAAACACAGATACTTAGCTAATCTAATCATATCTTTAATCAGAAACTACCATAGACAACGTAAAGAAGTTATGTGGCAGAAACCCGATAACGGGTGTACAAAGTAGGGCTGGGCGTTTTATCCGAACCCGATTACCGAATCCGAACCCGACCCGAAAAACTCGAACCCGAACCCGATCTTGAATGTGAAAATACCCGATCGGGTTTCAATTTCTTAAGGTTCGATTACCCCTACCCGATCGGGTACCCGATTCTTTTTTTTCTTTTTTTTTTTACACACACAATAGTGATTAGGGTTGGATGTCATTGATTAATTGGTTAGTATTAATAATACTGTATGACAAACTCAATTCAATTTCTAGTTTTTTTTTTTTAAATAACCCAAAGTGACTTGTTTAGATTTTTAAAATTTGGAGATAATTCCAGTAAAACCGTTGAACATTTACCGTTCCTTTACACTTCACTGTTTTCACATTTTTCTTAAGAATAATAACTTATTCGTTCATATGTAGCTTTGATTTCTTGACTTGATTGAGCATTGTTCCGTTACACTTCATATGTTCATTTTTAAGTATGTTTTTTTGTTGATTACAGTGCTATTTCGGGTTTCAACAAAAAAAAAAAGAAGTTATTTCGGGTATAGTTCGGGTATACCCGAACCCGCCCAAACCCGAACCAAACCCGACCCGAATATATGTAATACCCGATCGGGTATCATATCCCTAAACATCGGGTACCCGATACCCGAAATACCCGACCCGAATCCGATCGGGTATCCGAACGCCCAGCCCTAGTACAAAGCTAAACTTTGACGCGTCGATAGGAAAAGATGGACAAGCCAGCATTTGATATTTGACTTTTGTAAATAGCTAATATTTGACTTTTGTAAGAACAATATATTTTCCAGTTCAAGTTTTTTTTTTTTTTTTTTTTTTTTTTTTGAATGTAAAATTTTATTCAAAAAAACTTTTGTAGAATAGAATAAATGGGTCTTTTGCCGAAATTAGAATAAGAAATAAAACGAAACAAATCAGATAGATGGGTTGGGTTATGGTCTAATCAAGAGCCAAAGCTCCATGACTTCCATGTAGGTGTTATCACCTGCACTTCAAATTGAGTTGATGCGGTTCTTGACGTTCTTATCAATGAGCTTAAGGCTCCTTAACGAGCAGATAGCTCAGAAACAGTGACATTATTCAACGACATTGTTAACTCTTCAGTTGAAGAAGAAACATTCAAAGGTATCACATTCTCTAACACAAACGCAGGCCTTGAAAGCGTTGGGAGAGTAAAGGAATTGCTACTGAGCATGAGAGCAACCATAGTCATTGTTGGTCTAGTTGCTGCACTCTCTTGAACACACAAGAGACCAATGTGTATGCATCTCAAGATCTCGTTTCTTGATCCAGTCGTTAAACTCGGATCAATCACGCTTAGTATCATATCTTCTCTCCAGCTTCTCCATACCTAAAAAGAAGAAAATCTATAATCAACAAGATGATTAAAACCAAGAACCCGAATTACCGGTTTGGTTTAGTGTACTCACCCAACTAAGAAGATCTTCCTGATTTGACCCACCATTCTTGTTTCTTTTACCTGTGATGATCTCAATAACTAATACACCGAAGCTAAATACGTCTGTTTTCGCAGAGAACTGTCCGTGCATCACGTATTCTGGAGCCATATACCCGCTACAAGATGAAATGAAATGACCGGTTTATACATTATTGGATTTAATAATTTAGTAGGAGGAATTTACTTACTAAGTTCCTGCAATTCTGTCTGTGAATCGATGTGTAGTTGTTTGGCCTGTATCAAAGAGTTTGGCTAATCCAAAATCTGCAATTTTCGGGTTCATTTCTTGGTCCAAAAGAATGTTGCTAGCTTTAAGATCACGGTGAATGATCCGGTACAGAGAGTCTTCATGAAGATAAAGTAGTCCTTTAGCAACTCCTCTGATCATGTTGTATCGCACTCTCCACTCCAAAAGTTCACGTTTCTCAAGATCTGTGACGGCGCAAAGATCAACACATAGCGGAAGAGAATGATGGTACGATCATACAGAGCAAAAGGCTGAAAAATATTACCGAAGATGAAATTGTCAAGACTAGCGTTCTTGATAAACTCATAGACAAGGAGTCTTTCTTGCCCTTGTATGGAGAAACCAATAAGCCTAACCAAGTTCCTATGTTGAAGCTTTGCAAGAAGTAAAATTTCGTTCTTGAATTCGATGTCTCCTTGTCCAGAATTATCCGATAATCTTTTCACCGCGATTTCTTGCCCATTAGAGAACACACCCTGAGACATACATAATCCTAGGTTTATAAAACTCCCATATAAAGTTACCGGTAAGACGTTTGGTCGAAGAAAACGTACCTTATAAACAGAACCAAACCCACCACGTCCAAGTTCGTTTTCGGGAGAAAAGTTATCTGTTGCTGCCTTTAGAGTTTCAAAGTCAATTAGCAGCGAATCTGTATGCATCTCGGAATTTGAACGCGACAAAGGCGTCCCAAGAACTGAATATGCAGACAGTATGGTGTTATCTTTTCTAACAAGAAAAGGGTAAGAAGAAAAGGAGTATGGTGTTACCAGACTTGTTCTTCTTCCACTTCAAGACCAAGCATAGACAAATTGCAAATAACGCAACAAGAACAATCGGAATGACTATCGCCATAAGAACTTTAGATCCACCTTTACCCTTTCCTGCGATTGCACATTCACTGTCTTAATCTTAGAGACAAAAACATTTGCAGCTAGCGACAAAGTCTGCAGCAGAACACACAAGAGACTCATTCAAGCATTTCTACGTACCTGTGTTCTCTGTTCTTGCAGCTACAGTTGGTGAATCAGCAGGCTGAATTGCAGGTGAATCAGCAGGCTGAATTGCAGGTGAATCAGCAGGTTGTATTGCAGGTGGATCAGGCTCTAGGTCGGCGTCAAGCTCATAGAATCTCCACTTCTCAAATCGGAAGCTACAACTAGGACAAAACCACCTAAGACCAACCCTAACATTACAACAAGTTGGGATCTTCTCAAACCCAATAACTAGACAGTCATTACAATCCTGTTCAGACAAATCCGGCGTACACTGCGCACTTCCGTATAATCCTGAGTTCCCGGCTGGAGACGTACCATTCCCTTGAGCATATTTCCTATTCGGCCCACCAGCCGCCGCAATCCCTTTTAGCCTATCCAATAGTACTTTCCGCAGGTGCTCAAACTCATCTCTGTTTGCTAATGATATATTTTCACCGCCAATAAAAGCCTGAGTCGGGCTCGTCTCTTTTCTTCCATAGATTGTCCTGTTCGAGTAACGAAACATACAGTGTGTGTACCACACAATAGCTTGTTTTCCCTGGGGACATTGCTCGGTGAGGTTTCTTGCAGCTCTCTGAATACAGCTGAGACAATCAGCTATATTGACTCCTCTTCTACACAGACCAATTGCATAAGCTCTTTCTCCATATGAGTCTCCAGAAGAGAGGTTGTAGAAGCCATAAGGTTTGGCTGTTAGCGAGGACAGAGAGGAGACAAGGCGGTTGAGATTTCCGGCAAAAGTGCTGTTGGCCGTGTAGTTGCCTCGACCTACACAGTTGAAAACTGGAGGAAACTCATAGGTATCTTTCTGAGCTAAGGCGTGAAATGGAATAAACGTTAGGAAACAAGCAAAGAAGAAGAAGAAGAAAACTCTGACATGTTCCATGGAAGCTTAAAGCTATTTTTGCCTTTTTAAAGCTTCAGAGAGTAAAGAGTATAGCTAAGGTAAAGATCAATCTCAATCGACATTGGAAACATATAAAAAGCAGTGTGTTCTTTCAACTATTTCAAAATCTGACAGCCAATAGAACACAAGTTGCTGATCGAAAACAATTATAAAATTCCGTAGTAGCCACTAGTGGACATGTTTTGTGAGGTTCTTGGGTCCTACATGATGATAGATTCATAAAATTTCAATATAAAACTAACGAGTTGGTGAAATGAATCAGTTCAACCATGTGCAAATGTTAATGTAACCAAGAAGTGTATATTCCTCACTTTGATTTTCCTCAAGTAGCAATATGAACTGAAAAAGACTCAAAACTTTCATTAATGGTAAACAAAGCATTAAGTAGTTATCTTCTCAAGATTAATGAAGGTGACTCGTTATCTTCTCAACACTTTTGTGTAATTCAACTACAAAAAGCATAAAAGTTGTGAAACTCAAATCTGAAGGCTTGATGGATTAGAAATCTAACAACTACAAAGCTAATTGTCTATTCTATTTGAGCTTCGAACCACTATAAAGCAGTGAGTTCTTTGGACTCTTTCAAAATCTGACAGCTGAAAGAACACAAGTTGCTGATTGAAAACATTTATAAAAAGTTATTGGGTCTTGCATGATGATAGATTCATGAATCTACAATATAAAACGTGCGACTTGGGGGCTGCAAATCAACTCAACACAGTGTGAAAACGTCTATTTAAGATTAAAAAGTGTGTCTTCTTCACTTGTTTCCTCGGAAGTATCAGTGTGAAGAAGAAAATAAATTAAAAAACTAGAACTTTTGATAGTTTTTAAACCAACTTGGAAATTAAAAAACCTAATCTTACCATTAGTGGTAAACAAAGCATATTCAAGTAGAGGCCATAGACTCTTTAACAAGAAAGTTCCAAAGACCATAGACTTCTTTATGCATCTTTCATACATCAGCATCAAATTGAAATTGGAACTTTTTCAAATCAAAAACCCACAAAAAATTGTTGAATTTTTTAGCACAAGAACAAAACTTTGTGTACTCCAATGAAGAAAGATCATACTTTTACTTACAGCTCTACTGTTATTCAAGAACAGCCTCTGAGTTCGAATTTCGCCATAAAAACCTCAGAATCATGAAATACATAATCGATGCGAGAATTAAGTGCACGAAACAATTGCTCGATCGAATAGGATTTCTCGAAGATCCAATTAGTAAAAACAGGGAATTGAAAAAACCTTACATTTTGTCGAACAGTTGGTGGGCATGGTTCGAAGGAGATGCCGAGATCGTAGTCGATTTCATAGACAAGAAAGTGAATTTGAGATGCAAAGAGGCCAAGAAGTATGTTAGTTACATCAATATGCTTAGGCATGAGCTAAGCAACAGCAAATTAAGCCATGTTGACGGCGAAGGGAATCGCGCCGATGATAAATTGGCTAAGTTAGGACATCAGTTTCAGGATCCTAAAGTCTGGAAGGATCAGCCTCCAGACATACTCCGACCAATTTTGCACAACGATGCAAAAGCTAAGATTGTTCATAGAACGAAATGAGGCTAAACGAGTAAATGCCAATCTATGTAAATAGTTAGTATGATATAACAAATGCGTATTTTGCCAAAATTAGAATTTTGATATAACATTTGTTAAGTTTTTTTGACTTTTTTTAATGAATTGTAAAAAATTTATTCAAAATGTTTTGATATAACAAATGCGTATTTTGCCAAAATTAGAATTTTAATAAAACGAAACAAATCAGATAGTGATGGGTTTGGGTTATGGTCTAGTCAAGAGCCAAAGCTCCATGCACTTCCAGTTGAGTTGATACGGTTCTTGACGTTCTTATCAATCAGCTTAAGGCTCCCTAACGAGGATATAGCTCGGAAACAGTGACATTATCCAACGACACTATTAACTCTTCCGTCGAAGAAGAAACATTGTTCTCTAACACAAACGCAGGCCTTGAAGGCGTTGGGAGAGTAAAGGAATCGCTACTTAGCATAAGTGCAACCGTAGCCATTGTTGGTCTAGTTGATGCACTCTCTTGAACACACAAGAGACCAATGTGTATGCATCTCAAGATCTCGTTTCTTGATCCAGTCGTTAAACTCGGATCAATCACGCTTAGTATCATATCTTCTCTGCAGCATCTCCATACCTGAGAACAAACAAATTGATCATTTAACAAAATGAACCTCAATAACCGGATATATGGTTTTGTGTCTACTTACCCAGCTAAGAAGATCTTCTGCATCATCATGAGATCTACGACTGTTATTACTCTTGCCTGTAATGATCTCAATGACTAATACACCGAAGCTAAATATGTCTGTTTTCGCAGAGAATTGTCCGTGCATCACGTATTCAGGAGCCATATATCCGCTACAGGATGTAATGTAATGACCGGTTTATACAGGTTTATACACTCTTGAATATTTAACAAGTTAGCAAGATGAATTTACTTACTAAGTTCCTGCAATTCTGTCTGTGAATCGATGTGTAGTTGTTTGGCCTATGTCAAAGAGTTTAGCTAATCCAAAATCTGCAATTTTCGGGTTCATTTCTTGGTCCAAAAGAATGTTGCTAGCTTTAAGATCACGGTGAATGATCCGGTACTGAGAGTCTTCATGAAGATAAAGAAGTCCTTTTGCAACTCCTCTGATCATGTTGTATCGCACTCTCCAATCCAAAAGTGCACGCTTTTCATGATCTGCAACGGCGCAAAGATCAACACAGACCGGAAGAGAATGCTAGTAGAGAAGCAAAGGCAGTAAAAGATTACCGAAGATGAAATGGTCGAGACTAGCGTTCTTAATGAACTCATAGACAAGGATTCTTTCTTGTCCTTGTATGCAGAAACCTAAAAGCCTAACCAAGTTCCTATGTTGAAGCTTTGCAAGTAGTAAGATTTCGTTCTTGAATTCGATGTCTCCTTGTCCAGAATTAGCCGATAATCTTTTCACCGCGATTTCTTGCCCATTAGAGAACACACCCTGAGACATACATAATCCCAAGTTTATAAAACTATCATATAAACAAACCAAAGTTACCGGTAAGACGTTTGGTCGAAGAAACTTACCTTATAAACTGAACCAAACCCACCACGTCCGAGTTCGTTTTCGGGAGAAAAGTTATCTGTTGCTGCCTTTAGAGTTTCAAAGTCAACTAGCAGGGAATCTGTATGCATCTCGGAGTTGGATCCCGACAAAGTCGTCCCAAGAACTGAAAATGCAGAGCAGACAGTAGTCACCAAGATTATAGCTTATTCTTTTTAACAAGATAAGGATAACAAGAAGAAGAGCATGGTATTACCAGACTTGTTCTTCTTCCACTTCAATACCAAGCATAGACAAGTTGTAAGTAACGCAACAAGAACTATCGGAATGACTACCGCGATAACGATCTTAGATCCACCTTTGCCCTTTCCTAGCAATAAAACATTCACTGTCTTAATCTTAGAGACAAAAACATTTGCAACTAGGAGCAACATCTGCAGCTAAACACACTAGAGACTCATTCAAGCATTTCTATCTACCTGTTCTCTCATTTTTTGCACCTGATTTTGGTGAATCAGCAGGTTGTATTGCGGGTGGATCACGCTCTAGATCGGTTTCAAACTCATAGAATCTCCAAATCTCAAATCGGAAGCTACAACTAGGACAAAACCACCTAAGACCAATCTCACCATCACAACAATTTGGGATACTCTCAAAACCAAAAACTAGACATTCATCACAATCTTGTTCAGACAAATCCGGCGTACACTGCGCACTTCCATAGAACATTGGGTACCCAGCCGGACCAGTACCATTCCCTTGAGCATATTTCCTATCCGGCCCACCAGCTGCCGCAATCCCTTTTAGCCTATCCAATAGTAATCTCCGCAGGTGCTCAAACTCATCTCTGTTTGCTGATATCTCATGACCGCCAACAAGAGACCGAGTCGGGCTCGTCTCTTTTCTTCCAGAGATTGTCCTGTTCGAGTAACGAAACATACACCGTGTATACCACACAACAGCTTGCTTTGCCCGGGGACACTGCTGAGAGAGGTTTCTTGCAGCTGTTTGAATACAACTGAGACAATCAGCTCTTTTGACTTCTCTTCTACACAGACCAATTGCATAAGCTCTTTCCTCAGATGAGTCTCCAGAAGAGAGGTTGTAGAAGCCATAAGGTTTGGATGTTAGCGAGGACAGAGAGGAGACAAGACGGTTGAGATTTCCGGCAAAAGTGCTGTTCACCGTGAAGTTGCCTCGACCTACACAGTTAAAAACTGGAGCAAATACAAATGTATCTACCTGAGCTAAGGCGTGAAATGGAATAAACGTTAGGAAACAAGCAAAGAAGAAGAAGAAGAAAACTCTGACATGTTCCATGGAAGCTTAAAGCTTTTTTTGGTTTTGAGTTGCTAATTGTCTATTCTATTTTGAGCTTGATCAGTCACTTAAAAGCAGTGTGCTTTGGACTATTTCAAAATCTGACAGCTGAAAGAACACAAGTTGCTGATCAAAAACATTTATAAAAAGACTCTAGTTATGTTGTTGAGTCTTGTATGATGATAGTTTCATGAAACTACAATATAAAACTAACGACTTGGGGCTGCAAATCAGCTCAAAACAGTGTGAAACCTTTATTTAAGATAAAAAAATGTTTCTTCCTCACTTGTTTCCTTGGAAGTAACAATGTGAACTTAGAAGAAAATAAATTAAAAAACTGAAACTTTTGATAAATTTTAAACCAACTTGGAAATAAAAAAACCTAATCTTTCCATTAGTGGTCAACAAAGCATATTCAAGTAGAGACCATAGACTCTTCAAGGAGAAAGTTCCAAAGACCATAGACTTCTTTATGCATTTTGTATCTTAATTACTCACTGAAATAAATTCGCTTCTCAAGATTCATGAATGAATTCATTACAAATGTGTTTGCTTTACTACAAAAGTAATTGATGCAACATTTTTATACTCAATCTCATACCTGAAGGCCTGAAGCATCAAATTGAAATTGGAACTTCTTCAAATCAAAAACCCACAAAAAAATTGTTATATTTTCAGCACAATAACAAAACTTTAATGTACTCCAATGAAGAAAGATCATACTTTTGTATTGGAATATTCTATGAAGTATTTTCTTAATTCTTAATGGTTTGATATGTTATGAATCTTTATAAACATAACCAAAATGTTACATAACTATATGTAGAAAAAACCAAAAGCTTCAAAAAAAAAATGTAGGTAACTCGGTTTTCATTATTTCTTTGCCTTGCAAGTTTCTAAACCAGATACCGAGGGACATAGATTCTCCTAAAATTCAGGAGAGACATTTAGTAATTTTAGGGATACGACAAAGGTAGTCATAGCTGTTTCAGGTTTTAGATTTTCTTCTTCTCCTTAAATCTCCATGGAAACATAATCATTCCTTGAAAACTTCCTCATTTTGAATCATTCCTCTATTAATTTCTCACTTTTTGATAGAGATTCTCCAAATATTCCTTCCCTTTCAATTTAGCTCAAGACCATTCTTTGCTTTTCTTGCACGCATCATTCCCCTAACAAAACCCTTACGTTACATTTCTAAACTCCTACCTCTATTAATTTCTGACTTTTTAATAGGGATTCTCCAAATATTCCTTCCCTTTCAATTTAGCTCAAGACCATTCTTTGCTTTTCTTGCAAGCATCATTTCCCTAACAAAACCCTTACGTTACATTTCTAAACTCCTAATCTTCAGACATCAATCATGATAATTCATCTTATGCAACATTCATGAAGATTAAAGCGAAAAGAAAAAAAACTCGAGTCTGCTAGAAACAAAAATCTTGGGGGAGGAGTTATCAACAACTTATAAAACCTAATAATGTTGGCTTTATCTAGATTCAAAGGGTTGCTTCAAACTCAAGCTACCGTATTGTTAATCAGAAACTACCATAAAAAACCTATCGAAGTTGTGTGGAAGAAACCCGAAATCGGATGGACAAAGCTAAACTTTGACGGGTCAAGAAGAAAAGGGCAAGCCAGCATTGGAGGGATATTCAGAAACCACAAAGCAGAGTTCCTTCTCGGATACTCAGAATCCATAGGGGAAGCCACAAGTACCGTGGCTGAATTCGCAGCCCTCAGGAGAGGCCTCGAGCTGGTCCTAGAGAACGGGTGGACAGATCTATGGCTCGAAGGAGATGCTAAGAACATAGTCGATATCATCGCCAAGAGAGGGAACTTGAGATGCGAAGAGGCCAAGAAATACGCTAATTACATCAATGTGGTAATGCCTGAGCTAAGCAACTGTGTGTTAAGCCATGTATACAGAGAAGGGAACCGAGCCGCTGATAAATTGGCTAAGTTAGGACATCAGTTTCAGGATCCTAAAGTCTGGACGGATAACCCTCCAGACATAGTCCTACCGATTATGCAGGACGATGCAGAAGGTAAGATTGTTCTTCGAACAAAATGATCGCATATGAGTAAATGCTTGTAAATAAATTATGTACATATCATTAAATTTTGTCAATAAATAAATTACTTTGAATAAGATCCTACAAACTGATGTTGAATTCGAAAAGGTTGATCATACCTTGGATACAAAGTGAATCAAATGGAAACAGCTAGACAATGAAAGAGCATACATGACGCAGGGACTGTACGCACAACATCAACCCACTCAAGATTTCCCCAAACCTCACCTCCATCGCGTTTTTCCACCACGAACTCAGCATACCAAATCTTCTTCATATCATTGGGATTACCCTCCACACACCCTTCCCAAATAAGTAAAAGTTTCCCACCACAGCTAGCTAATTTTCTAATACAACTACTTGACCCACCATTCTTCTTGTACTTGTTTCGTAATGAGCCTAACCCTTTAACCTCTTTCCAATTTCCATCCTTAATGTCATACCACTCACACCGGCTACGACCATGGAAACCATAGATACCATAGCGGTACGATACATTCTCAATCACACACTCTGACCTCGGAAACATTGCACTCTCGTTTCCACAGCATTCCCATTTACGTTGCTTTGTGTCGTAAGCAAAACACGTATCGATAAAAGTCACAAACTTAATCTTTCCTTCCATCTCTACAATACTATGAATGGAAGACTTCACGGCCTCAATACCCGGATCAGGGAGGCGTTCCCAAGTCTGAGTCTTTATATCGAATACCTCAGCCCATGATTCATCTTCTTTACACCCTCCCATTACATAGATTCTCCCATCGTGGAAACACGAGGCTGCATACGCACGAGCTACATTCATGCTAGGTGCATCGCGCCAAGTGTGACTGACACTATCGAGGATTCCCACGGCGGAGGACGGTGCTTTGTCGACTGGACCGCCGATTACATAAATTTCAGAACCAACAACTACGGTGGATTTCGATAGCGACGGAAAATTCGAAGACGGTATCGGAACCATTGGGGACAACTGTCCAATTGTCTTCTTTTTCTTCTTCTTAATCATGGAGGATTTGGGTAGGGTTCGATTAGGGTTAATCCAATGTCTAAACCATTGGGGAAATCGATGATTATAATCCATAAACCAGACGTAGAGACACCGTTCGGTGTTTCCGATGTGAGATCGAGCTACGTAAAGCTCAGTGGAAGAGACAAGTGACCTGAAGCTTTTGGAAACGATTGAGAGTCTCAGGTAGTATGAACTCGAGATCCGTGCTAAGCAATTCACGGCGGTTTCGTCTGGAAGTGAAGAAAACGACGGTGGTGCTGAGAAACTCTTCTTCTTCTTCTCCGGTGGTTCCATTTGAAGGTTCATTTGTGAAATTGGGAATCTGATGAGAAAAAGTGAAAAACTATTTGGCATATATATATGGGATAATATTCATATCTACCATTTTTTGGAAATACAGTATACATTTCTACCATTCATGAAATTGTCTTTCAATTTTTACCACTTTTGTTTTTTTCCAATTACTGAATTTCGTTGACAATATTGTCTCTGGTACAGACGTCGTCTATGATGCACATATCTGTTCACCGCCGTTGTCTCCGACGTCAGATTGTCTCCGGTGGAGACTTTTTTGTCTTCGACGTCGGATTCTCTGGTACAGACGTTTTTGTCTCCGACGTCGTCTTTGATGCACAGATCTGTTCGTCACTGTTGTCTCCGACGTTGGATTGTCTCCGGTGCAGACTTTTTTGTCTCCGACGTCGGATTGTCTCCGGTACATACGTTTTTGTCTCCGACGTCGTCTCTACGTCGTTTCTGATGCACAGATATGTTCGCCACCGTTGTCTCCGACGTCGGATTGTCTCCGGTGCAGACTTTTTTGTCTCCGACGTCGGATTGTCTCCGGTACAGACGTTTTTGTCTCCGATGTAGACGTCTGTTCACTGTCGTTGTCTCTTACATTGGGTTGTCTCCGGTGCAGACGTCCGTTCACCGCCGTTGTCTTTGTTGTCGGCTCGGCTTTTCCTCCAGCGTTGTTGCTGTCTTTTCCGGCGCCGACATCACCATCCACCACCACCGTTTCACCATTGAAGAAGAAAGAAAAGAGAGAAAGTGAAGAAAAAGAAGGGCAATATGGTCATTTTGACTGAGAGAGTGAGGAAAAAGACAAATGTGGTATGTTAAATGAAAGAAATAAAAGGGAATGATATTTTTGTATATACCATTTTCTTTTAATGGTAATGAGTGTAATTTTCTGTATATATAATTATCATAAAATGGCTATTTGGTTTATAAATAGCAAAACAACCCCTTAGTTAATAATTAACTATGTAAAAGACCCTAAAATATTGAGAAAAACTCATACAGGGTAAATTTGAAATAAAACACAATTGTTTTTCTTTTCTTCCAATTTGTTCTTTACTTTTGTTTTCGATCACAGACGACCCTGTAATATCAAAGCTCTATTTTTATTACTAATCACCCAACAACAATCTGAATGGAAAATATGAATTCCTTTTCGTTTCTCTTCGTTCTTATTCGTTTATTTCTATATATTTTTACACTCTACTAGTACATGAAACTGTAACCCCAACAAATGAATGTTTCTGAGAAGAAATGTGTAATTCTGAACGGTCAAGAATAAAGACCGGTACCCCTGGTTTCTAGTTTTACATTCTCGATGCAGCGGATGAATCTGAAGACGTGAGTTCACGGATTTCCTTTACAGCTTCGCTGATTTTATAAATCGCCATTTTCTTTACCTCAATCTTGTTTGCTTTTGTTTTCACGCTCTGAGGAAGTTGATTAAGCTCGTCCACTCGTTTGATAGATTCGGCAACGTGCTCAGGTGAAAGAAAATTGAGAACCGCGTTTACGCAAGACTAGCAAAACATAAGCAGAAGTCGTATTAACAGATCATAACTTTGCAAGTATACAATCAACGATAGAGCGTGTTGAGTGGTATAAGTAAATACCTTATTCTTTCTGATTTGGTATGGACATCCAGAAGGGACAATGACCGCTTCCCCGACACATTGATCAAAACTCCATGGTTCAACGTCTGAAGAAACATAACTGAGTATTTGTTCCAGTCACAAAACAATGGAAGGATAAAAGAAATGAGGATATGATACTTACCAAACTCCTCCTTAAGCTTTGCTTTGTGATACTCATCAAGATAATAACTCTGTTCAAGTAATGGATGAGTCACCTGCAAGGAGGACAACATAATATACCTGTGAACATCAAATATTGTTCTCTTGTATAAGCTTTTAAACAATCAACCCAAAACTTACTTGTTTTTTGCTGGAATCTAGCTCAAGAGAGTGGTTCTTAAGATACTCGAGAAGTTTAGAAACATCTTGTTTCTGGAATACATCCCACTGGGCACCATAAGAGTTGCTTAGGCTTTCTTCTTCACAAGAGTCGTTGTTGTAACCATCTCTTTCGTCTCCATGAAACTCACTGCCTTTGCCTTTACCGCCTAAATAATATTGCGAAGATTCTGAAACAGAACTGGAATAGTCAAATGAAGCTTGTCTATCCTTTTGGCTCCAATTGTATCCTACAGCTTCAAGCCTATTTCGTTTCTTCCCCCTACCAAATCTGCTCTCCTTTCCCTTTTCCTGGCTTTTAGGTCTTCCTCTTCCTACATTTTCCATTAGCTTTCTTATCCTACAAATCTGTTTTGTGGATACAGGTGTTTCTGTGACATGCAACAAGATATCAACCTGCAGAGAAAATTAAAAGCTTGAGTAAATCTCTAGTATGTAAAACCAGGACGTGTGAAATATGAAACCTTGGCCGCAAATGGCAGGATTAAAAAAACTTACCGTGTCACAAGTTTTGAAACCTAGCTTCTTCACAGAACCAGCCTGTGCATATTCTTCACCACTCCTGTACGAAATGTTGAGGCATGGACCGAAATTGGGTGTTTGGATAGTGTCAGGAAGGTTGGCAGCGATATTTAGTAGACCGAGCGTTGGATCCATGTATCGGGAAATTGGCAAAAGTTTCAGTATTTCAGCATAATGATTTGGAAACTGCTCTTTAAACAAAAGAGATGAAAGCCATCCATCCAGCTTCAGCTTCTCTTGACAAGTATCAGTCTCAGCTTTTCCTCTGAAAGACCCCAAAAAAATTTGCTTTACCCCAATTTCTACCTCAAACCAATCCATATAATCGGTGGTATTGCCAGTTTTGCGATCGCTGTTCATAAGATAGCTACAGAACATAGCTATGGGATCCCAGTTCAGGCTTGTACCACCTTTTAACACACTACGAAGTATCACGGGATGGCCTTTACTCCAGTGTGTCTGAAAGTGTTCGAGGTTAAAATCCATCACTGTCGGGTAGTATAAGAAGTTACCAGTTGTATCTCCCCTTCTCCTGGATACTTCTTTCAAATGACTGACGCTTGTACTAGATTCTTTTTCCATTCCTTGACAAAACGGACATCCCGAGAATCTATCTAATATTTCAGGCAACTCATAGCAACTGACTATTTCCTCGGCACTGATTTCTAACTTGCTTGTCATTTCCAGAGGGAATAGACCATTGCTGCAACCTCTAACTTCTTTCCGCTTACAAGAATTTAAACCGTTCAAGCCCCTGATGGATCTCAGTTGAGCCGCTAAACCGCTGACAACTTGTCTAGATGAACTCAGTTGACTCCTATCTTGGTCCCAACTTAACCTGAGAACAGAGGAACTGCGTGTGCACCTCTTTGGCAAATCCACAACAGCGGCAGCATCGGGAATGCTGTTACTCAGACAAAAATTCAATACATGTGTCAGAGACAAACTCATAGCAGATTATCAGTTAAAGAGAATAAGGTAGAAAGTTATCACCATAACTGTCGATCATCAGAGCTTAATTCAGCTGGATTTCGCCATATCACACATGTGGAAAAAAGATACAAGAGTTTAACTTAACAGAACCGGTGGATTCTATTGAGTGTCTAATTATGGATCTTTGTGTTCAAAACAAGCAAACTAGCTTAAGATAGAAAGATTTGTAAAGGATTTATAAAACGAACTATAAAATACCTTTCTTTTCTGCATCGTTTTCCACCTCTACTTTGCGTTCTACATTGATTTCTTTTAGTACGGGAAGAAGCATGCACACCGCATAATGTAGATGCAAAACCCTGTCAATATCACCCCTGACGCTTTGAGAATCCTGCAACATGTTATAGAAGTATACGACTTCGTATTACAAAATATCTGAAATAACAAGAACATGTAAAATCTTTACAGTAAGAAATATCAGATAGTCAGACCTTACATTCAGTGACTCCAGACATCGCGACTGAGCAAACCTTGCACCTACATGATCCACGACATACAGGACATTTTTTCTCTACTTCTTCTTTTGATCCATTATTCCTAATTTATTCAAAACCAAAATTTAATTAGACAATTGCTTCTAACCGATTAGTAGATCAAAACCACACAGCTCAATAACAAAACAAGAAACAATGAATTCTCAAAAGAATCTCAAGTGATGTTACTGAAGCTGGAAACTGCAAGGAAGAGTATCTCATGTTACATACTAACATTTACGCAACTTCAATAATTATCGAGGAAGTAGAGACGAGACTCAAGAAAGCTCCTAACATTTACGCGACTTAATAGATCCATTGTTCCTAATTTACTCAAAAACATAATTCAATTAGAAGACTGCTTCTAAGCAAATTAGTAGACCAAAATTATACAGTTCAATAACATAAATAGTAACAATGGAATCCTAACATTCAAGCAAGATTTCCTTAGAAACAGAAAGAAACTATACTCTGCTTGCTCGTAAAACAGATGAAATATCGCAATCAATCAAGCCTCTCCATGCCCTGGATTGACAAAACTATTGAATCGAGTGGGATATTCCTATGTATAACTCCTCTACTGCAACTATTAATCTAGATACTGATTTTTAAATTCTAATGAGACCAACCATCATCAAAAAGGCCAGAGCTTTCTGCAAACTAAGATAAGTAACAAAGCAAACATAACCGAAATTACCTTTTTTCGATACAAACGAAGCAAAAGAACTCTCTTCCGCAACTCAAACAACTAATCAAATCCCCCAATTCCTTTGTTCCACACCAATGGCACCTCCTCTTCTTTTTCTCCATCCTCCCATTAACCAAATTCCCCTTGAAAGGAACCACCTTCACAACAATCAAACACAAACCAAAATGATAAATAAAGAAACTAAATGTATACACATAAAGTGCAAAAATTCAAGCTTTTTCTCTTTTTTACCTGCAATTTCCCAACAGGCAAAGGCTCAATGTTCTTAGACCTAAACCTTCTCTTAGTAATCAAAACCGGTTCTTCCCCTACTTTAACATCACATTGAGAACTCACATTACTTGTACTCGGAGAAGCTGGTGAAATCGCCATAACACCATTAGGAAGAACCCTAGTTAACTCTTCTCCAACAAACCCATCAAATCCATTATTACAATTAATACTTTTCTTCTTCTTCCTCTTCTTCTTCTTCTTCTTCTTCTCAACTTCTCTCTTCAAAACCATTCTTATCAAATCCAATTGCAAATCTCCTCTTTTCAACTTCATCTTCTTCACTGCTTCATCAACAGCTTCTGCTTCACCAATCACTCGTTTCCTCTTCGATTTCCCCAATTTCTTAACCCTAATTCCTTCTTCTGAAGAAACCGCCGCTTCGTCTCCTCTTGATCTAAACGATTCAGTAGAAATTTTCTTCTTCTTCTTCTTCTTTATCCGATTTTGTTGTGAGTGATGAGTCTCACACATCTTTCTACCTTCTAAAGCTCGTCTCTTGCACCGCCATTGCTTACCATCGGACCGATTACAACGAAACTCGTCAGGAACAACCTCTGTTTCCGACATTATCAAGAAATTGTCAAGAAACTTAGAAAAGTTTCTGACTTTTGGTGAGAAATTGATCTGAAAGAGTGATCTGAAACCAGAGGAAGAGTGAGAGAGAGAGGTAGAAGGAGAAGTCTTTATTATTGGAGAGGGAACAAGTGGCAATCTTGTAATTAAGCGGAGAACGAGAGTCTTGTTTTTGGTAACGTAAAGATTGCGAATATTGAGAAGATCTTTCGGTTTTTCGGTTACTTCCCCTCTGGTCTTTTCTTCATAAATTATACAAATCTGATTTTCTATCAATTTGTTGAAGAAAGAATGAGGATCTTGTTTTTTTTTTTTTTTTTTTTTTCGAAGAGGATCTTGCTAAATGATGATAGTTTCTTAATTTGATATTTTTTTTAGTGTAATGGCTTTTTTTTTTCAAAGGTTTTAAATTGATGGGAAATTAGGTGAAATAACCAAAAAAAAACTATAATTAAAATTCCAACCATTTAACCTAAATCCAATGAACATAATTATGCCACATGAGTTCATTTTGGTTAGTTTACTGATTATATTTTTTTTTTGGCTAGTAAGCAAATTCACCCTAAATTGATTGCACAGATATTTCAATATACTACATGACAAAAAAAAAATCATTTTCTTTTGGTAACAAATTTATTTTTAACATCTTTTGATAGAAAAAAATTAATTTCATTTTCTGTTGAGATTTGGTAACAAATTTATTTTTACCAAATATTTTGATATTTTAATGAATGAAGTACCAACTTTAATCAAACCTAAATTTGGTATTGTTTGTAACAAAAACCACTTAAATAGTTTAAAAGGAAAAAAATATGGCCCATTAGATATTTAATTTTGAATATATTAGATATTTAATTGGGTCGAAGCCCAAATGCACGAGTGAATTTGGGGACAAAAGCAGCAATCTGTTGGTATTAGGGTTTTAGTGTTTGATAAAATTATTTTTCTAATCTAGTTGATTATTATAAGGTTTTGGGTTTTGGGACGTAAAACACATCTCATATTGTTGAATACCCCTCTTTGCCGTTACTATTCAACAAATATGGGTAAGTAAGTTTCAAAAAAAAAAAAAAAAAAAAAGGTAAGACAAGGGTCAAGGGGTATAGAAGCTGGGCGCAAGCTGAAAAGCCTTAGGATAAGGCAGAGACGGACAAACAAGCAGAAAATGAAGTCTCACCTTGGAAATGAATGGAGGAAGCCTTCTTGTAATTACTTTTATCACAGAAAAGTAATCGCCCTTGAGAAAACCGGTATTGAGGCTAAGCAGCTTAACTCTGCTGGGTTCAAGGTCGTCAATGTTTCTGGTGTTTTACAATTGGCCTTGTTCAATGAAAAGAAAGAAAACCAAAATCTTAAACAAAAGCTTCAAGCTTTTGAAATGGATTTGGACATTTAAAACACCTTTTGGTGCTTTAGTTAAAAGTACTCTTGTGTTCTCTAAGATTTTGTAACTTGTGTTTGTGAGTTTATGCTTTTAGTCCCGGCTTTAGAAACTTGTGTTTGTGAGTTTTTGATTAGAAACAAAAAAATCTGCATAATCAGTAAAAACATCAAACAAAACGGAGAGAGAATTATTTACTTATATTGGCAATCTAGCTTGTAGGATCATATATGATCATTCAGATTTTATAAAAAGGCTTGATTGAGTCAGAAAAAAAGGCTCGAGTCTTGATTAGAAAGAGTCAAGCAGTACATATGTTTTGGGTTATGAATATAATTAGATTTCATATTATAATATACTAGGAAACAAACTCGCGTGTTCCGCGCGTGAAAATGAAATTTATTAGATAACAAATGATAAATTGTACATATGAGATTATATAATGCATAATTTTTGTGACCTTATCACCAACCAAAGTATTATTTTATTTTTAGTGAAACATTTGGGCTTCGAGCCCTTAACCATCTTAAACATCAAAATGGTCAAGATCGTGTACAAACCCAAATCTGCAAAGAAAAGAAAATCACTAAAATTATTTTTCACCTTGATTTTCTTATAGGAGGAAGCATCTAAATAAGAGGGAGATAGAGAGTCATCACCTTAATAATTCTTCTTTCTTGTTCCCATCTTTGAAACAGAAATGAAACGAAACGCCATTTGCAATGTTTGCGTAAAGCCTTCAATTGATAATGATATATATTGTGGGTGAGGGTTGTTACATGTAAGACATAAAAAAATTTGGAGAATTCGGTGATCAAATTATTGTGTCAAATTTTTTAATTTATCTCTAAAGTCTAAGACTAAATCATTATATAATTCTCAAACATAACAGTGTTTTTAATCCATAACCATTTATGTCGTAGAATTTAGAAATTCCAAAAATCGTAAAGAAAATGTAAAAGGAATTTTTTTTATTTCATATCAATCTATTTTATTTGTAGACACTAACCTTATATGTAAGAAAAAATATATGATTGATGATATACACAACACATCTATATATTTAATGACGAAACATAATTGGTTAACCAAAGTAAACCGGCGTTAGAATTATATTGAGAATAATTTATGGGTTATGTGGAAGCCCTTTTCATCCAGTGGTTTGACAAGGATTCATTAATACTTCTACACCAACAGGTACGGAGTTCGAATCCTGGAGGATGCAAAGAGATGGAGGCATAATTTACAAGAGATCTTTAACGTGGTGCAAGTGGAACCGTTCGGTCTAAGTCCGTATGTTAGCTTAAAATTGTCCGTTGTAGCCTGATCCTTGTAATTGTTCTCATAACTTACAATAATTTGTAAAGCTAGACAATTAAAAAAAAAGTTCCTAGTTTATCGATCAAAAGCTAAGAAATGTAGCTCTACAGTGTCTCCTAACTTAATGGAATTGTTATCCCACTAGTTCACGCGTAATTGTAATCATTGTAGGATAGATGGTTAGTTTTATTCTTTGTTTATGTAAGGCATGGAATTTATATTTTAATAACCATATCGTTTAATCTAAAGACAGTTTTTCGTAGAGAATAGCTTCAACCCCTATTGAATTTGTTGTTGGATCTATAGAGGTGGATCCTTTTAGCTTCTTCCTACTTTCCTGATGTAAATACATCAACTTAATGCTTGCCTTTTGAATCTCAGAGATTCGTGAGCCATTTGGTAAATGATGATGTTAGTAAAATATTATTTTAATGTGTTTTGCAAAAGGTTGTAGTTGAAGAGATACCTATTTTGAAAGTAGGAATACCTTTGCTCTAATGAAACTGAGCAAAAAAAGTTATAAACTCAGAAGAAAGATAGTGTTTTAACTTTTGGATGGGTTCTTTCCCACAAATGCGTTGCCAGTAATAGATTCAAAAGATGGTTAAACTGAACATGTTCCTCTATGAAAAAACTAATGTAAATAGTTTTGAGAAGTAATGTCGCAAGTATAACGCACATGCAAATTTAAGCCAATCATACCGGGCACTATATGCAGCGAGGGAAATGCTAATTACACGTCTAAGCAAAATAGTTTGTACTAAACAATGTGTAAGAGTAAACTAATAATTCTGCAAAAATTCACGGACCCTCTTTCTCATGTTCCATTTGTTAACCTAAATGGTGTGGCAATGAGCTGAAATCTCTCTTTCCTGAAATTCAATGTCTTAGCGCATATTTCATTTCTTTCTTTTATATTTTTATTCTATAAATGGTAAACCTCTGTCGATGATGCTTTAGCTAAATCCAATATTGTATCTAGTTCTGGGCATTCGGGTCTCGGATCGGGTTCGGTTCGGGTCCATTCGGGTTCGGATCTTTCGGGTATAGGTGTTTAGGACCCATTAGGGTATTTGAAAATTTTGGTTCCGGTTCGGGTTCGGTTCGGGTCCGTTCGGGTTCGGGTCGGGTCCGAGTTTTAAAATATGACCCATTATAGGGTAATTTTTTACCCTAAATACTAAAAAAAAAAAAATTGGATTTATTAGTTATTTTTTATACAAGTTTTTTCAAAAAACCCCGAAAAATGACTAAAATTCTATAAAAGTACCCGATTTTTTTTTATGTTTCGGATATTCGGTTACAAGTTCGGGTCTCGGTTCGGGTCGGGTTCGGGTTGGGTCCATTCGGGTATAAGTGTTTAGGACCCATTAGGGTATTTGAAAATTTTGGTTCGGGTTCGATTCGGGTTTTTTCGGGTCGGGTTCGGTTCGGGTCTTCGGGTTCGGGTTTTATGCCCAGGACTAATTGTATCATTGAACACTCTCTCCATTCTAGGCTTTTGTAAAAGTAAATTAAGAGAATTGCTAAAGTGACATATTCTTTATAGAAAGTCATTGGGTAGAGTCGTGAGATAATCAACAGAATTTTTTAAAAAGATGAGCAAGTTAACTAAATCATGAAGAAACCGGACATAGGAGAATAACAAAGGTACAACCAACCTAAAAATTGTGAACCACAAAAGAAATTGTAAACTGGAACCGCTTATCGCTAATCATCACAAAAAAAATTGAGTACGATTGCAACCAAGACATGAAACATCACTTAACTAAGAACAAGAGGTGTGTGTCTGTTCATGAAAAGAATCCAATGGTTCCCAAGGACAAAAAGCACAAACGACGACACGTACAAGATAAAAATAAAACCTACTAAAAATTGTGAACCATAAAAGAAACTGAAATATGGAAGCATCGATTGCTCACAAAAGAAGTTGAGTACGATTGCAATTTGCAACCAATACATGAAACTGTGATTTCAACCAATACATGAACATACATATTCGTCCGTGAAGACTCCAATTTAAACATAAAGCAGAAACAACAAAACGTTCATATTTGTAATCTCTAAATACTAATGATAAGAGATTTCAATAGAACAAACTCATACATCCAACATAAATGAACTAATAAAATAATCAATTATGAAAAATAACTTACATAATAAGGACGATGCCTTAACGGAGATAAATACATGGACGGTGGCAAAACGTTACGGCGACGAGACACAAACTACCATTACAATTTATAAGAAAAGCCTTTTTGATTTGGGCACAAAGTGAGATGAACTGAAATATTGAAGAGAATGATTAAGGGGGTGTTATTCGATTAAGGAATTCAATTGAATTGGAATGAATTTAAGTTTCTTTTAAATTCTAGTGTTATTCAATCAAACATTTTAGTAATTCTTTCAAATTCTAGTGTTATTCAATTTAGTGGTTTTTCAGTTCTATTAAATGCTAGAGTTATTCAATATTATGTGGTAATTATGATCTATGTCAATTGATAAGAGTTTAATGGAAATTATAATCAAAAACGTGAAAGACCAATTCTCAACTTTTAAGGTGTGATTTGGGTAGAATTATAAAACTCTCACAAAATCCTTTAAAACCAGTTGTTTTAGAATTCTCTCAAATTCTCTAATTCAATAAGTAAACTAAGTTCTGAAGGTAATAATTATTGATTCTAAAAACAGAGGAATCGAAGACAAGCCCACAACGGTAAACAAAATCAGAGTGAGAAACATGTATTGGGTTTGTTTTTCCTAATCTGCATTCATTTAGCAGAGTTCATCCATGGTTTTTACGTACTTAGGGATCACAATTTCTTCTTTACGTAGTCAACTTTGTTTCTAGTCATTGTTTGTTTTCTTCTCAAATTTAATTGTAGATTTCAACATGAGTCATTGTTTCTTGAAATAGTTCTTCCTTTGGTTTCCTCTTGTTTTCGCCGTTTATCCTCCAATATCCTAGCGAATCGTAATTGGGTAGTTGGTTATTTAAGTGAGATTCTGGGTAGATATTCAAGAGGAAACAAAATTCAGAAGAATCAAAGATTTGTAAACAAGTGGAGAGGTTTCTGAGAATCGGCGATTTGGTCAGAATTGATAATTTAGACGTTTGGAGAGGGAATGAATTTAAGGCCATCTCCATTGGTAAGAACCCTAAAAGGTTCTTAATAAATTTTTAGTATATAATTTAACATTAAATTTAGTTAAGAGCATTTTCATTTTGCAAAATTTTCCTCCATTGGTTAGGACACTTAAAACATCTCTCCAATTCAACAAAGAACAACAATTGAAATTCCGTGCTACAGATTCTCTCTGCACACTATATATATTACAACAATCCCCAAAGCAACATCATAAACACTTCAAACAATCAACAATTCATCTCTCTTCTCTCTCTACTAATCTACATGAAGTAGCATCCATGGCAGAAGCACTTAAAACCTCCCACTGAAGAAAGAAACCAGTAACAAACTAATTGATCTTCTTGGGACCATTCAAAACAAACTCTGCATACAAGAGTACCTACAAGAGCCACCATGTCTCCTTACACAAGATGTGTCATAGACAAAGTCACAGCAAAGCCTTTAGCTTTCTCTACTAAATCTTCTCTTGCGTTACATCGGTTCTTAACACGAGTCCTCAAGACTCATGAGCTTCTCAGTGTAAGGAGACGGAGTTATAAGCGCGGTGGATTGCGTTGACATGTTCTGAGGCTGTCCTATCACAAAATGGTTGATCCCAGTGACTAGTTCCATCATGTTATACTGCAATGCTAAACTATTAATAGCAACAATTGTGTTCAATCTTGTTGTTCCTCATGGAAGAACAGCAGAGAGAGTCGAATCAACATTCTTGGAACTAAATAGAAACCTTAAAGAGAGACCCAATTCCACCGATCCTCTCATAAGCAATCACAAACAGACAAAACGAGACTAACCAATTGACCAGTTTCAAAAACCCAGTCTCGTTCCTCTTCCGACTGTGCTTAGTGACCTAATTATGGCTAAAACACAGGATTGCCCTTTCTATAATCAAATAAAACTAAGGCATACCCAAACAAATACTGGATAATTCTCGAGTACCCTTTCTATAGTATGCATTGTCATAATCTATTTGTTTGTACCGAAATTAGTCGGACTCCATGTAGCAAAAAGGTTATTACAAAATGATACAACATAAAGAGAAACCTTATAGCTATATACGAAGAACGAGCAGTATAGAAATTCGAGATATCATTTGTGAAGTTTTAAATTCCACACAATAAGTAAGTAATCACAAGGTAATGAAGAAATAAGATAGTCAAACATAGAAAATAGGTAACTAACCATCTGGCCTTGCTTTACAGTCTTTTTAATCTCAGCAATGAGTTTCTTTTCTTGTGTTTGAAGGCCTTGCCTCTCTCTCTCTCTCATAATTCTGCAATCAAACAAATCAAAGGTTTAACAATAAGCAATGAACAACACTCTTTAGCAACTAAGATATTAAACTGAAAAGGGGTTATTGGAGGAGAAGAAAGAATGTGAGAAAAACGGAGACGGCTAACAGATCAGTCCTCACTTTTCGGAACAATATATTGCTACTTAAAGTTTAATATAGTGTTTGTATTAGAACAATATATTACAATTTCTTTGTGTTTGCCTACTACTTTCTATAGCCAAGGCCCAAGGACAGGTTAACAGTATGGTCCGTACAAATCCAGAGCTCACCAAGCGTACTGATTAGCTTCTCAGGCAATTCTTCAAGAAGTGCTACGTTGCATACGCAGATGCCTAAACTTGAATCGAGCATGACGAACAATACGCAGTTATATTCAAATCATCACAAATTCTAGATTAAACTGAAGCAAAATAAACTAACAGAGAGTTTCAATTAAATATGTACTCTGTAAACCACAAAAACGAATTAAGTATCAATCAAGTGAGGAAAGGTGCGAGATACAGTTGCTATAAATTGTGTTCAAAATAAACTACAATCAATAAACTAAAACATTCTGACTCAATAATCTTTGAAATCGATTCGAAAACACAATAATAATATTAAACTTGATTGATCGAGATTAATAGATAGATTGATGAAGAAGTATAAGAAGATCGGTCAAGGTTACGCTCAACAGTAATTTCCTAACCCAATCACGAATCTTCAGAAGTTTATGACAAACCTGGGTCTAACCTAAATTAAGATCTCTTTAGATTTCGAGTCAAGGTTTCTGGAAACAAACGATCACAACAGAACAATACTCACCAGATTCGATGATGGACAATGCTCTCTTTGTTTGATAGGGAATGAATCTCACGATCACATTTTCTTTGATTGTGACTTCTCCAAGGCTATTTGGCACGTGCTGGCTACAAGATTATCAGCTGCTGTTCCTACCACTCTCGTGGCAGTGGTGGATTATCTCTCCCAGCCGCAAGCTCATATTCATGACAAAACAAGTACTCTCTTGAAGCTACTGCTGCAGATCACGGTTTACACAATTTGGCGTGAGCGAAATGCCAGAATCTTCACTTCGATCTCATCGACTACGACAATTCTCAAATCCCGGATTGATAGAACAATGCGTGACCGACTTCTATCCTTCTCTTCTAAAGAAAGCATCTCTCATTCTCAATCTCTCCTTGAAATGTATTTTGGTTGTATCTCTTCTCCGTTTTGAAAAACTTCAATCTTGCTTGGGTTTTTTTATTAGATGTTTTCTGTTAAACATCTAATCTGGGACTATATTAGTTTGTAATAGGCACTTTTGGTATGAATCTTAACATTAAAACCAAAAAAATATATATATACTGTCATGAAGTTTTGTTTCAAAAAGCCAATCTTTAAACTTTTACCGTTAAATTTGATCATATGTAACTATTAACTATTGTGTAAAATTGTAGCTATGTATTTAACAATATTGAAAATAACATATTGGCATGAAGTTTTGTTTCAAAAAGCTGATTTTTTAATTTTTACCGTTAAATTTTGATCATATATAAATATTAACGATTGTGTAAAATTGTAGCTGTGTAAATATCTCTCGTGGTGTGATGTGAGTTATGAAGGAGGTGTATTGTAGCCTAGTTAGCTCGTGACTCCGATGGGAAAGCTCTGTTTCACAGAAGACGGTCGTACTCAAATATGACTTCTAAGCTTGGCGTTGATGAATTGTGGGGAGTACTCTTATGGTCGATTGAGGTTGCCGCTAATTTTCCGATTGCACACATGATGTTTGAGTCACATTTTACCCAAGCGTGAGTGGCTCAGTTACATCTACACCTCTTCCCCATGTACAACGTTGATTTCTTTAATTTAGTGTCCGGTTTTGTCTAGTTTAAATGATTTGGTTCTGTTAATATGGTATGGTTAAGTTTGGATTAACCAGCGCGGTTTCGTTCGGTTGACCTACAAATAAATTCGTCTACAGCCAAAAGGAAAGAAATTTGTTCGAAAGATAACAAATTTAATGTGTAAATTTTTGGCAACGGAAACAATCTATGGAATCCTAATAAATCTGTCAAAACTAAATATATTTGTGCCAGACAAGAAAAAAAACCTATGAAAAACTAATTAAGTTTGTCAAAATTAAGTAAGTTTGTTGCTAATGGAAACCAAATTTGTAACAAACTAAATAATTCTATCAAAATTAAGCAAATTTCTGGCAAAAGAAAAACAATAGTTCCAAACTAAATTTATCCCACAAAAGAATTCCAAATTTTTTTATATATAAATAGTGCAGATTGATGCTTTTACTATTTCAAAAATTATCATCAAAGCAAAAAAAAATGAATCGTTTTATAGTTTTTGTGTTAGTTAGTGTTATGTATTTAAGATATAGCGAAGCATGTGCGCGGAATGAGATAGAAGTTCATAACAATCTCGGTCCTGGAAAGCGTCTCCAAGCTCATTGTCGTTACACTGTTGGTAGCTACCGCAAAGACTTGGGAATCGACTACATAGAAAATGGTAAAATGATAAGGCTCACATTTGATGACGAACATACAACGAAGGACAGAATGGTGTGGACTTGTATGCTTAAACACGGGCCAAATTGGATGTATTATTATGATGTGGAAGTATATAGAGGAGCTTTCTTGATAAATCGATGTGGTCAGTATCGCGCATGGTATGCCAAACCTGATGGGTTTTACACTAGAAGAGATCATACGAAACCGAATGGTTTTGGGCGTGCATGGCTAAAAAAATAATTAACTCTCTCAAATTGGACTTGTATGCTTAGGCATAGGCCAAATTGGTCGTTGGCCGCACAATTCCAGTTTCTGGCCATACTCTTTCAATATCCTCTTATGGAGGGATCCCCTGTTTTTAACATTACGAATGGTGCCTTATGGTTATTTTTTCTGTATTGTAGGCTTTAAGCCATGTTTCAACATTGATCATCAATAAAAGTTAGTGTTGAAAAATGAAAATACATATATATATTCAGATTAGGTCTAATTTTTTTTTATATAATACAAGATAATACCCATTTAAAAACAATTAGTCAAAAACGTGTAAAAAGTCAGTTAAACTATCAAACCTAATTTTAATAACACTCATGCCATTCTATTATTTATATTATAAATGAAATTAACAGTAAGTAAATCAGTATCAGATTAAACATAATTTCCTCTCGCTATGTCTATTTCAAGTATGTTGTCTCTTAATTCATGTCTCTTAGTTGTTCTTACCGACTAACACGGCTTCATATATTCATTTCTAATGTCTCCTTAAAACGATACTAAATTGTGCACGCTGAGTCAGAGAGAGGCAGAGAGGAATAAAGTGTACTTTCAACATAATAAGAGATTATGACAAGTCTTAGAAACACCATCCATAAATTTAAGATATTAGATGAACCACACCTAAATATAAGGAAAGAAACACAAGATTAGGAGAGGGTTTATGAAAAGTGACAAAGTGTTCGTGAAAGATGAAGACGATGACTTACGGCCAGGGTTTTATTTGAGCGGGGGCACAATAATATTATCAAAATTTAAAATTGTGATACCAAAAATGATAACGATATATTTTTAAAAATGGACAATACTATCTAACAAAATTTTATTGTCAATCACAAATTTAATGATGGGAAATTAGC
The DNA here is from genome assembly GCA_963576765.1 of Draba incana. Classification (NCBI taxonomy): domain Eukaryota; kingdom Viridiplantae; phylum Streptophyta; class Magnoliopsida; order Brassicales; family Brassicaceae; genus Draba; species Draba incana. The sequence goes on along the minus strand of OY755212.1, from coordinate 32,216,100 downwards.
ATTAATAATACCCATTGCACCAATAATTAAGTAGTTAACATAACCTAAATTATAATTAGGTAAATAACATGGAGCATATCTAAAATGACCATTTTAGCCTTATTTTCAGTTACAACATAAATAGTCAACTATAATTTGATCCTGATAGTTGGCTATTCGCAAATAAATATTGGAAAAAAAAAAATTGGATAGGTGACTATGCATGCATAAGTAACTAACTATAATTATAGTGAATTAATCACAAAATGAACTATATTATAATTAGAATAGCAAACACTATTTACATAAACAATGTTTTACATAGTCATCTATGTTTTGAAATGATAGTTGACTATTTGTAGATAAATGTTAAAAAGAACCGAATAGCTGACTATATATGCATAAATAGTCAACTATAAACATAGTGAATTATATATAATTAAAATAGCAAACGCACGTTTGCTTAGACAATGTTTTACATAGTCAACTATTTTAATTAACATATAGTCGACTATTTTAAGCAACATAATAGCCAACTATTTATAACTAATTAGATCATTAAGGGTATTTTAGTCAATTTTATTTAAGTGGGTGTTAGTTACCTAAATTCTATTTAGATCATATTATACACCTGATTATGATCTCTAAAACTATTATACACCTAATTAACCCTTTAATAATTATACCATCCATTTTTGTATTAAGAGATATATATATATATATATATATATATATATATGTATAACATTTTTTTCTTTCCAATTCTGTTAAGCTTAACTTATATACATATACATATATATACTTAGTTCATTAATACTTGAGTACAAATTCTGTTTGATAAAATTTATAATAAATAGCAACCCCTTAATTAGATCAACTGATTGTGTTTTTGATATTATGTTTGACTACTAAAATTTCGGAAACAAACTTTAGTTATTTGGTAAGATATGGGTAGAAAAAGGAATGGGGGCAAAATTTCATTTTACTATGGGGGCACTGAAATTATGCTTAAGGAAAATGCATTGATTATTAAATTTCACTGGGTGCACTTGCACCCATAACCCCTATGTGCATCCGCCCCTGCGTAGAGTAGGTTTAATTTTGAATAGTTGATTTCTTTAATGAATGTCCGGTTTTGTCTGGTTGAAATGGTTTGGTTTTGTTAATATGGTATGGCTAAGTTTTGATTAACCAACACGGTTTGGTTCGGTTGACCTACAAATAAATTCGTATAAAGCCAAAAGGAAACAAATTTGTAACAAATTTATTGGGTAATTTTTGGCAACAGAAACAATCTATAGAATCCTAATAAAAGTTTGTCAAAATTAAATATATTTGTGTCAACCAAAAATAAACCTATGAAAATCTAATTAAATTTGTCAAAATTAGTTAAGTTTGTTGCTAATGGAAACCAAATTTGTGACAAACTAATTTATTCTATCCAAATTAAGCAAATTTCTGGCAAAAGAAAAACAATAGTGCCAAACTAAATTTTTTCCTAAAAAAACTTCCAAAATTTTTTTTTTAATAAATAGTAGAGATTGATGCTTTTATTATTTCAAACAATTATCATCAAAGCAAAAAAAAAAATGAATCGTTTCATAGTTTTTATGTTAGTTATTGTTCTATATTTAAGATACAGCGAAGCATGTGCGCCGAATGAGATAGAAGTTCATAACAATCTCGGTCCTGAAAAGGTTCTCAAAGCTCATTGTCGTCACACTCTTGGTTCTTACCGCAAAGACTGGGGAATTGACTACATACAAAATGGGAAAATGATAAGGCTTACATTTGGGGAAGAACATACAAATATGGACAGAATGGTGTGGACTTGTATGCTTAGTCATGGGCCAAATTGGATGTATTATTATGATGTGGAAGTATATAGAGGATCTAAATGGGAAAATCGATGTGGTCAGTATCGCGCTTGGTATGCAAAACCGGATGGGTTTTACACTAGAAGAGATCGTACGAAACCGAATGGTTTCGGACGTGCGTGGCTAAAAAAAAATAAACTTTTTCATTTTCTCTAAAACTACCAATGTCTATGTAAGAGTTAATACACAATGCTAATTTGGTGTTGGAATATATAAGCAAAATATTACAATGACATAGTAGAACATTTTATACCTATGTATAATGTTTCTACCTTTTATATAATAAGACAATATCTTTCTTTAGTTTTAATTTTCTTTTTCTGTACATGTCCATATTTTATGTTACGCGACTTCATTGATCCATTGTTCCTAATTTACTCAAAACCATAATTCAGTTAGACGACTGCTTCTAACTATATTACTATATGAAAACAATACAGCTCAATAACATAAATAGAAACAAAAACATGATCAATTACTGTTGTAGTTTACACATGCAATCAGGAGCTGGATAAGTGTAAATAGACTGCTTCTCTTTGCGTAGACGAAGCTGGCCTTGTCTATTCTTGTGCCCATTAGAAACTGCTCCTTCAAACTCAGACCAGCCTAAGCTCTTGTTCACAAAAAGCTGCCGCAACAATATCATGTTAGGCCTTATGGTCTTCAAATTCAAATACGCTCTATGTGCCAGCAACGCGTTGTGCATATTCCCAGGAGATGCAGATATGAAGATATCGCTCTTCATACTCACGTAGTAATCGACTGCAGCCATTAGAGAAGTTTTCCCTTCTACATCAGCTAGCTCTTCCACAGAGGCTAAGCTTTTCTTGTTTTCCATTATTGGAAACAGTTTACGCAGAGTCGAGATTCTTGCTTCTCCTCCGTAAACCTGGTGTGAAGCTAGATAGAGACGGGTGTTGTTACTAAAACCTAAAGCTGAAAGCAATAAACCAATCTCTTCTGGTGTTAATGGGCAACGTCCTTTGTTTCTTAGCTCCTCGTCAGTTAACAAGGAATTCAAGACCCTTCCTTGCCAAATCACCTGACGGTATTTAGCCAGAGCGAGTTTTTCGGCTTTACCACCTCCAAAGTCACATCCTGAATGAGCAGCCATATCCTGTGCAAAAAGATGAAAGAGATGTCAAATTACTGCCAAGAAATTACGGGCACGTTTTGAGAATCAAGATCACACTTTATCGAAACGAAGATGCAGGACAACAAACTTTCCAGCTCCAGCTTTTGCGATGGTGTTTATTCTGTCTGTTGGATCCATAGTTCCTGATGTTTGAGAGATGGATCTGAGTCGATGCACAAGAGCGTCCCCTAGCTTTCGAATATGAGGAACAAAGTTTAATGCTTCGAAATTTACTTTACAGCGTAACCGCTGTATACTTTCAGGCATATTATCAAATGCCAAACGGTGAGAGAATGGTGCAACAGCAGCGATTCCATAACTACAGAAACAAAATGACAAGATGATTCATAATGGTACTAAGAAGGCATTTAACTAGAGCAAAACATTTACCTTTGGATAACAGGCAAGACATTTTCTAGATACCACTCAGCGGAAGCGTGAACAGGGGCAGTCTTAATCCTAGTAGCTCGAATACCTGTGGCGTAATAATCACGCGTGCTCCAAGCGTACTGTGTTGGCAACTCTCTAACGATATGTACCTCGTCTTTAAGGATACTAAGAAAGTGATCCACATCGAATATATCTTCGAACAAACTGCCACAGAAACGCCACCGCATAAATCACCAAAGAACTGGCAAGTAAGTTTCATTTACTAATGGAAAGTACCTTGAATCTTGCCAAACAGGATTTACTTCAAGACGTGGAATCACAAGTGTAACATTCAATATCTTAGCAACAGCAACCGCATCACATATACCCATTCTTTGTTGATTTAGTCCACCGTCAAGGAAAACCTGAAGAAACCCTAGAGATTTCTCCGGCGAGGCTCTATTAGATTGAGTAGTGCAAGGTTTCCAACCTTGATCTGGCAAGGGAGACCATAACTCCACCTGTTGTCTAATCGACTGCAAATTCGTTCAATAAAGTTTTCAAATTTCTCGATTCCAAGAACAAACAAGCCGTTCAATCTAAGAACCCACTTACAATTTCTCAAAAAGATTTCAAATTTCTCGATTCCAATAATCTAAGAACACACTTACGATTTGTCGATCAAGAGCGGATTCGAGAAGGCGCGAATGTCGAGCCCTTGGCGAATTCCATTCCTGCAAATGTCACACTTATGAATCACCATGTGAGTCGTCATTGATGAATTGATGATGGAGAAAGATGAGAGAGAGACTGACGGAGAAGAGTGAAGGAGAGGCGCGATTAAGAGGGTGGAAGAGATTCGGTGAGAAGATCGGGAAAATGAGTACTAAAATCCCAGCGAGAGCTATCTTCTGGGATTCCTGGAGATTTCGCAATGGCTGAAACATCGATCAAGAAGATAACCCTTGTCCTCAATTCAGCGACGAACTGAACAAAAGTACAAATTTTCTCATCAAGAGCAGATTTTGATCCGAAACCTGGAGGAAAATTACGAACCAAATGTGTTATAGAAATGTACATCCCTTAACCGGTTTATTTTCTTCCGTTCAATTGTCCGGTTTACTTAGATGGACTCTTCTGAGAAAACCGGACCGGCAACCGAACCGGAGAAACTTTTGGGTCATGGGTCAATGCGGTCCGACCGGGTCGAACCGAGTTTAATAATTTTCTAAAAAATAGTAATATAAATAATTTTTGTATAACTATAATATCCAGAATTCCAAATATATAATATAGCATCTGAATAAACATCTATTTTTAAAAATTAGGAAAATCATTTTAATTACAAAAAAATATTCAAAGACAAAATTTAATGAGAAATAGTTAAGTTTATATGTAAAAAAAATTAAAAACATTAAACCATAACAAAAATTAACTAAATTCAAAACTAGTATTTGTTTCTATAAATTTTAATTATAAAAAAATTAAATATGAAAAAAAATGAAAATTTACAGAAAAAAAAAACAAAAAACTAAAACCCGGGTCAACCCAACCCGGCTAACTGGCCGGTTCACGGTCCGACCCCCGGTTCGGTCCGGTTTTCAAAACACTATCTGAGAACCTAGAGCGGTCAAACGTAACTATGGTCCGCAGACCAGGTTCAAGTAGATCCGTGACAGTGCAGAATTGGATGGTATTATTTAAGTCCATTTAAAAGCGAGTTTTGCGGGTTGATCCGCTATTGTTTGAAGATTATGTTGAGAGGCTTTTAAAGCCTATGTCCAACTTCTTAAATTAGTATAATATTATTCGTTTTGTGCTGAACTAGTAAAGCTCGCACGGATTTATCTATGGTTTCTTTCCCAAAAGGTCTCATACTAATTTGGTTAGATTTTTACTTATATATTAGACACTTCTTGTCTAATCTTCAGATGTGGGACTTGGATTGATATCCCAACATTCTCCCCTTCAAACCAAGGACCACATAACTCGTGTCCTCCCCTCTAGCGACATCTTGGCACCGTCTTGTACCTTCTTATCCGTAGAGACACATTTTTGAGGAGTCTGCTCCCACATCATATATAGCCCATCACAAGTTAAAGCCACTTGTAGTGTTAATATAGAAATCGAGCACTGTATTGAACACAAGATTAATAAGAATAACTCTCTTATTAATAGCTTTAGTAAATCACACAAACCTAAAGCTCTCTCTACAATCTCAATCTCTCAAAATCTCTTAGAGGAATGTCATAACTCGAGTCCTCTTTATATAGCTAAGACAACTTCCTTTTTCTTATTAAGGATAATTTCCTATTCCTAATATGTTTTGATAACTCCTAAACATATTTTCCTAAACTCTTTAAAATTGCTTATTAATCAAGCTTAATCCAATATTCTCCCCCTTAAGCTTGAAATCTCCTTTCTTGATATCTTATACTCCAATAAGATCTCTCATCTCCTTGAACTTAATTCTTCCGAGTGCCTTTGTTAGAATGTCTGCCTTTTGCTCATTTCCAGAAACATGCTCTACCTCAACTTATTCGTTCTCCACACACTTTCTTATAAAATGAAACCGTCTATGTATGTGTTTGCTCCTGCCATGAAATACCGGATTCTTTGTCAATGCAATTCCCGACTGATTATCAATCCTTATGATAACTTTCTCACATGAAAATCCGGTGATTTCACATAACAAATCTTGTAACCAAATCCCTTGCTTAGCAGCTTCAGTTCCAGCCATGAACTCAGCTTCACAAAAGGATAAAGCTACAACGTCTTGTTATTTTTAACACCATGTAATCGGACTTTCACCAAGATAGAAAATATGACCTGTAGTGCTTTTGCCATCATCTGGATCAACATTGTGGCTGCTATCGTTGTAGCCCACAAGTTTTGGTGTGTTTGACCTCTTAAAGTCTAAACCAAGAGTTGTAGTACCCTTTAAATAACTCAAGCATTGTTTCATTTTTACCTCGTGTGACTCTCTAGGGCTTTGCATATACCGACTCAATACTCCCACGCAGTAAGACAAATTCGGTCTTGTGTGAAGCAAGTATCGAAGACATCCAACATTCTTTCTGTAAGATGTTGCATCAATCTCTTTCTCATTCTCGGCCTTTGATAACTTCAAGCCCATCTCCATAGGCGTATGAACCGGATTACAGTCTTTCATTCCAGCTTCTTCAAGTATCTTTAGTGCATAACGAGCTTGACTTAAACTTATGCAATTCTCATGTTGGAAAACTTCAATACCAAGGTAGTATATCTATCTGCCAAGATCGCTCATCTCAAAGTTTGATGACATCTCTTTCTTGAACTCATTAATAACTTCCAAGTTTGTTCCTATGACGAACAAGTCATCTACATAAACGCCAATTATCAAGAGATCTTAGAACACTTAATGAACTGTAGCTCCAAGAGATTATGGTTTAACTTGTTATTCCAAGCACTTGGTGCTTGTCGTAAACCGTACAATGCTTTATTTAGCTTGTAAACCTTATCTTCACTTCCCTTCTTCTCAAATCCTTCTGGTTGTCGAAGCATTTTCTGGGAGCTTCCGTACTGGGGCGATTTGACTCTGCGGCATTGCCTTGATGTGATGCATATCGAGAAGAAATTTTTCGATAACATCATGTATACTGTGATGAATGTTAAAGATAGATCGAAAGACACGATCAAATCAAGAATCGATATCAAAAAAATTTGTGCTCGGCCAGAGTTGCATGTTGATCATCATGAGAGCACCCCATTTCCTATTTAGAGATTGCCTGGAAAGGGAAATCATGTTGTACTAGACTGGGCAAAAAATGAAGTCTAATTTCCAGATGGCTATGCAGCGAATTTAGCAAGTTGTGCAGACATCAATGGTAGAAAGTTTTATAGAATGAAAAGTCACGATTGCCATGTTTTTATGGAGCGGTTGCTTCCGTTCATATTTGCAGAACTTCTTCCGCGTAATGTTCACCAAGCATTATCAGGTACATATACATTCAAATAATCTAAATCATCCAATCGTAGGACATTCTGATTGCTTAAGTATGGAGTTGTTTTTCAGGGATTAGAGCATTTTTTCGAGATCTTAGTACTAGATCATTGGATCAAAGCCGGATCCTACTTATGAAGGAAAACATTGTGATGAATCTGTGTAACTTGGAAAAAATCTTTCCACCGTCTTTCTTTGATGTAATGGAGTACCTACCTATACACCTTCCATACGAAGCAGAGCTTAGGGGGTCTTGTGCAACATAGGTGGTTGTGTCCATTTGAAAGGTTGTTCAAACATTTGAAAGGCAAAGTGAAGAACAAAAATCGTCCAGCGGCATCGATTGTCGAATCGTACGGAAACAACGAGATATCAAATTTCTCACAACATTACTTTCCAGCCTAAAATTCTACAGCAAGGAGAAAAAGGTAAATTTAGTACATACTTACGTTATTATTGCTACCCAGTTGTAATTGTCATCCATATGTTGAAAATTGCAGGATTTCCCGATACGATGAAGGTGAAGTTCCAGTATATCCGGTATCGGTACCGGAAATATTTACTGTTGTAGGCCGTTCAAGTGGTAAATGTATTAATCATGGTTAAGCGAGAAAGATTATTTGTCCGCACATTCTTGTGTTTTGCGTAGTTGTGACTACTTTAGACCATTTGAAAGGTAACTCTGATCATAATGTTTTACAAATTGATGAAAATTTAACGTGATTCATATATAACTACCTTCCATGTACTTTACAGAGCGTTGGAGCAACAAAATCGATATGAAAACCCGGACCTATCTGACGAAGAAGTCATGGCAAAAGATATGAAGATTTCCATTCATGGATTTGTCAATACGTATGGATTTGACCAATTATTTTGATTTAAGTGAGTCAAAATGTTACTGCGGAATCAAGGTGTAGAAGAGAATGATAGGAATTGCTTTATTTATTGTTTAAGGATAGTGTAGTGAATGTTTAGGTTGTGAAGTTTCATTTCAATTATGTTGACTTGAACTTGATTATTGGTTATTTTGAATTCTGGAATTTTTGGTTGTTTTATTGAATTTGAATATAGGTTTATCTGGTGTATAAATTTTCGCAGTAGAAATGTCTACGTTAAAAAAAAAATGGTTGTTTCAATTATAAATCGTTTTCTAAACTAATGTTTTATAGAAACTGTTTTCTAAATTTTAACAAAAATTACAGTGCTTGAATGGTAATATGCATTATTTTGACGTGGAGGTCACGAGTTCGAAATTTTTGTTTGCAAATGTTGTTTTTTTAATGATAAACGGAAATTTTTTAACGGATAATTAACAATATTAATTTACTCAAGTAATCATTTTTAACGGTGTGCCTAAATTGGCTTAGTCAACAAAAATTTGAAATTTTTTAATGAAAGTCAACAAAACTTGTGAATTTAAATGGTGTATACTAAAGTAAGGGATTTAAATGGTGAAAATTTAAAAGTTGGGGATTGAAATGATATTGTCCCCATTTATGACTAGATCCCATTTTTTAGGATTTCATCTTATTACCTTTCTCTACCGCCTCTCTCTATTTCTTCACTGTCTTACTCTTGAAATGGACGAAGATCCGTTTAATCCTGCTCCTATCATGAATCACAATCCGACGATTGTGTTTATCGACTTCGAGAGTGCTCCCGTACCAAATGTTAAATCGAGAATTGTTCGAGATTGTCTCATTCATCTTGTAAGAGCAAAAGGTTGGATGGGTCAATTATACATCGTGGGTGTCGTGGGTAACATTACCAATGATCGTATCTCCAAACGTGCCCTTAACAGATTACGAGATTCGGGAATTCCTATGACCACAATCGGCATAGGTAAGTAAGAGTTATAAAGAAAATTGTTCTATGAATTAATGAAGCAGATAGACAAAGTTGTTGACTATTAAGAATACAGATAATTGAATTGATAAATGGACTTGGTTTGGCTGCTTTTGATGGTAATTATTTTTTATTTGAATACTAATTTGATTTGCTTTGGTGGTTTAGGTGATATCCGCAAGTAGCTGACAATTACTTCCAGTGCCGGTCCAATCATTTTTGATGCCCTATGCATATTTGTAGAAAAATGTCAATTTCGTACATTTTCTTATACCGTAAAAATAGTAATCTAAATAAAAAAAAACCCCACTAAAACTCCATTAAACCGTTTATAATTCCAAATAGCTAGTAATAAATAAAAGAAAAACAACAAAATAGAATTTATTTTGAAATATTGCTCTCCTTGTATTATTGCATGTAAAATCATTATTAAACTCATGTTGTCGAGCTTTTCAACCATCTATGTTGCAATGGATGGCAAATATAACCCATTTTATTTCTCGTCACATGATCGACCGCAAATAATTTTGTTATTAGCTTCAACTTCGAATTTTAACTAATAATTTCAAATTAATTTTTTTAATAAGTAGTTAACATGTTTGCTTAGAGAAGACCATAAACATTACAAAAGCATTTAAAAAACAAAATCTTACGAATATTATTATTGTAGAAAAAGTTTATAATTTTTTTTATTTATAACTTTTTTTTGTTCAACACTTGGATTTCTATTAAATTAAGCGGTTACACTCCCACTCGGGAAATTGTTCGGATCCAAAACGGAAACACACGAGATTACATCAACCACAACTAAATTATATAAGCATAAATTTAACAACATTAAGAATATGATAGAATCAAAAGAGCTACAACGCTTGTTGGCACACTCCTCCAAGATAGATAGGGAGCCAAAGTTTGAATCCGAAAACGTGTTCGAAAAATAGAAAAATTTGTCCGAAGTTTTAGCCAATACACTTCCTACCGCCGAAAACTCAAACAGCTCATACCAGTCCACGGGGCATCGAAATATTGAACTTTGGAGAGAGACACTCATGACATCAACTTTCTTTACACCCACGACCATTACATGGTCATACATAGCTCACTTGGTTAATACCAAAAGCATAGTGCTTAACAAGGCCGGTTTTAAATCCGGAACCAATCAGCAATCCTAAGAAAGAAGATTGTCCGTATGATTATCTTCTCAAAAGAGGAAGATAAAGCACACGGTTTCATCAATCAGAACCAATTCCGTTGAGAACAAACCAATTCTAAGCCTATCGAATCAACTAACGATATGAGTCCTAAAACATATCGGTGATGATCTACACAGCCAAAGGGTATGGTTATAGACATGGCACAACAATTTAAGAATTCTAAACAGAGCTATGAGGTAAATGTTGCAGGATTTCAGAATCCAGAAAACTGTAACTCTAAAGTAGATATGTCTGATAAAGATCTCTCCCTAAAGCAGGAGTATTGTAGTAAAGACTTCTCACCAACCATGGAGGAGGTTGAAATCAACATGCCCAGAGCATGATAAATCGCAACACGAGGCGACGGTGGGAATGGACTCTCCAGGCTCGATGTGGAGGTAAACGGGTTTAACGAGCTCAGAGACTGGTTCTCCAGATTAAGTGTTGATGTCTCATAATTATGCATACTAATAGCATTCATGAACCGGTGGATCTTGCAGGGTGAATAATAACCAAAAATTGGTAATCTTGGGCCACAAAAGCTGATATGGACCAGGCCCATCAAGAGGTAAAACATGAGGCCCATCAAGAGATGAATCGGGAGATCGGAAGTGCGATGTGGTTGATCGGAGATGGTGGTCTTTCGTCGGCACACTAACGCTGCGGCTGCGACATATATTTTTATGAGAACAGAGAAAAAAATGGATTTGAAAAGCTCGAGGATAGTTGATGCGGCGGAGGAGCTAGATGAGAAGATGATTGAGAACTAAGAGGTGGGAATAGTGCTTGAACATGCAGAGCTAGATCCGGTGCATCTGGCGGATCTGGCGGCTCCGGAGGGTAGAGAAGGTCTGGCTGCATCAGAGGGATTTGACTCACCGTCTCAGAAAGAGGAGACTGGAGAACAAGCATCGACACAGTCTCAGGCGAGGAGAAGAGCTTGACTGACATAAACATACTCGGAGCAAGACCGTAGACAAAGATAGGTCTCGCCGGTGAAAAAGGCACACCGACGGAGATTAAGAGGACTTCTTAGGCTAAGCTTCGGTGAGCCAGAGAGAAGAGAGAAACAACCTTAGCTAGTCGAAGATGTGGTCGGAGGAGGCTCGGTGGTGGAAAGATATCATCTTAGACTCGTCGTGCGGTTGCCTCTTGGGAGAAAGCTTCCTAGGGCGAACTCTTGGGAAAGATTTTAATTTAGGGCCCTAAGTTGTGGCTTCACTGGCTTGTCTTCTGGGCCAGACCTGATTACATCATCGGCAAGTTCAAGTTCATTTTTAATAATCACACGAATGCTCCGTTAGACCTCGTCTTAGTTGCAGCAGATTCCGACTACTTGGAATAGCTCAAGATCTTCTTAGGAAATGACAATTCTAACATCTTTGTAATATGCTACAGAGTAAATGCGGGAAAGGAGATGAAATTGTTTTCTCCACAAGTTAGTTGGGCGGACATCTTACATGAACATCATGAGTTTTTGAATCAAGGTAATGGGTTGCAGCTAGATCATGGTCCGTTTTATGGTCGTGATGAAGATGGGGACCCCAATGGAGGCCCCAACACACCTTTTTTGGCAAGGCAGGAGTTTTACAGAGCTGGAAGGGAGCCTGCGAGGCCTCCAGGATAGCTTCCTGCTGTTCCGGATATAACGGGCTGCAAACCTCCTTTCATCACCTCGGGTTTGCTCTAAACTTTGAAGATGAGCCTGGAAAGCAAGTGAGGAGTGCCATTAAGATTAAAAATAACAGCAAATCACATGTAGCTTTTAAGGTATGTTTTCGATCTAAAAGATTTTAAAGTATCATTTTGTTTATTTGTATTTGTGCTTACCAAAAAGTTGCTTAATGCGTCCACCCGGTGCGATACTTGCTCCTGGAGAAACTCTTATCGCCACTATTGTTTGTAAAGAAATCAAAGTTAAAAGAACTACTCTTCTTTTATTGCTTAAGAAACTCTCTCAAAACTTAAGCTCTCTATGATCTCTTCTCACAAAACTCATAAGGAATACTACAAACCTAGTATCTCTTTATATAACAAAGAAAAAGGAAAAAACCAACTCCTAACAACTTTTAGGAAGACTCACATAATTAGACAACTCCTAATTATAAATGTATATTTAGCTTAACTCCTAACATAGTTTCCTTTTCTTTGACTTCAAGCTTAATGTCAACATTCTCCCTCCTAAGCATTGAAGTCCATCTTCAAGCCAACTCCTTCATATCCAATGAGATCTCTTCATACTCCTTGAATTTAAGCCTTCAAGAGCCTTTGTTAACACGTCTGCCTTTTGTTCATTCCAGGTACATGCTTGACTTCTATTTGACCATCTCTCGAATACATTCTCTTATGAAATGGTATCTCTTGTGTATGTGTTTGCTTTGACCGTGGAAAACGGGATTCTTTGTAAGGGCAATTGCCGACTGATTGTCGACCATGATCACTGTCTTTTCACACGACAAACCGGTCACTTCTTCAAGTAATCCTTGTAGCCAAATTGCTTGTCTTGCAGCTTCAGTCCTAGCCATAAACTCAGCTTCACAAAAAGATAAAGCCATTGTTTCTTGTTTCTGTGAACACCAAGTTATTGGACTATCATTGAGATAGAAGATATGTCCCGTCGTGCTCTTGCCATCGTCTGGATCAACACTAAAGCTGCTATCACTGTAACCAATCAATCTCGGAATCTTTGAATCTGATCGCTTGAACACCAGACCAAAATTAACTGTCCCTTTCAAATATCTTAGACACTGCTTTAATGCTGCTCCATGGGATGTCTTCGGATTCTGCATGTATCGGCTTAACACTCCAACTCCAAATGCTAAATCAGGTCTCGTGTGCAACAAGTATCGAAAACAACCAACATTCCTCTGTAGCTCTTGGCAGCACAACATCTTTCTTCATCAAGTGATTTTGCTAACTTTAACCCAACCTCCATCGGTGTATGAGACAAATTGCAAATCGTTCATACCTGCCTCTTCTAGAATTCTTTCCGCATAACGTTTTTGACTTAACGTAATTCCTTCTTTAGTTTGACGAACTTCGATCCCAAGATAGTAAGTTAATCTTCCAAGATCAGACATCTCAAACTTTGATGCCATCTCCTTTTTAAACTCGCAGATCACATTCATGTTTGTTCCACACACAAACAAATCATCCACATAGACACCAATAATCAAGATTTCATGATTTACCTCCTTTCGATATACTGAGGGTTCTTTGGAGCATCGTTTGAACCTTAAGTCCTTGAGAATTCTATTCAACTTCTCATTCCATGCTCTTGGAGCTTGCTTCAAACCATACAAAGCTTTGTTAAGCTTGTATACATTCTGTTCATTTCCTTTCACTACAAAACCTTCTGGCTGCGTAACATAAACCGTTTCCTTTAATTCTCCATGCAAAACGCTGTTTTCACATCTAAATGGTGGATTTCCATCCGTTTGAGAGGCTATGCAAGAGTTGAATTAAGAGTCGAATTGTCTCAATACGAGCAACAGGCGCGAAGACTTCATCAAAATCCACTCCATGCTTTTGAACATAACCTTTTACCACAAGCCTGGCCTTATGTTTATTAATACTGCCATCCGAGTTCTTTTTTAGCTTGAACACCCATTTCAATCCAATCGGTTTTACTCCTTAAGGAAGATCACGAGATTCCAAGTTAAATTCTTTTCAATCGATTTGATCTCATCTTCACACGCAAGCATCCAGTGTTCTGATTCCTTAGCTTCATCAAAGTATTTGGGTTCTTCGTTCAAAACCATGAGTAGTTGTTCTCCTTCTTCTTCAGCGAGTAGTATATAGTTCTCCAAATACTTTGGCATCCGAGGTATGCGTTGAGATCGTCTTAAAATTGGAGAATCACCATCGTTACCACCTTCTTCTTTGCTATCATTGAGAATCACTGATTTCTTCACCAATTCTCCTCTGTTTCGGTATTTTTAGAGCTTACGGGCTCTGTTTCTTCACTTTCATCACGGTGCTCTGTTTCTTCGTTACTTACATTTGAGATGCCATGATTCCCATATTCTCATAATTCGATGGTAAAACTTCCAGTTTTGGCGTACTCGGAGCTTTGTTGTCTCCAATTCCATCCTTTTGTCTCGTCGAAAATACATCCCGACTCACTATAATTTTTGAGATTGTGGATCGAATAATCTGTATGCTTTCGATCCAGGTTCTGTACCCAAGTGTATCAGCTTCCGTGAACGATCATCAAGCTTCTTTAGGTGTGGTGTGTCTACTTTTGCAAAGCCAATACATCCAAAACACACAGAGGTGACCGATATTTGGTTTATTTGATCGCAGGACTTCGTATGGAGTCTTCTCTTTCAGAGCTCTTGTCGCAATTCTGTTCAAAAGGTATGTAGAGTGTCGTATAGCTTCTCCTCACAAGTAGTTAGGCACCGACATATGCCTTAAAATGCTTCGAGTCATCTCCAAAAGGGTTCGATTTCTTCTCTCTACAACACCATTCTGTTGTGGTGGTGTATGGAGCTGTGAGATGCCTTTTAATCCCTGAGTTATCACAGAAACCATTAAAATCTTGTGACACAAATTCTCCTCTCGATCCGTTCTGAACGTCTGAATCTTTGCTCCTAATTCTTGCTCAATTGGGCATTAAACCTCTTGAATTTATCGAATGCTTCACTCTTCTCTTTGAGTAGAATTGACCACATATATCTTGAGTGATCGTCTATGAGCACGAAAATATAACGATTTCCGGCTGCTGTACTCGGAGTTATCGGACCACAGAGATCGCCATGGATGAGTTCAAGAGCTTTGTCAGCTCGAAACGTGGTTGCTTGAGGGAAGGTTTGTCGCGTTTGCTTTCCAAGTAGACAAGAATCACAAATCTTTTTCTCAAATGTTGACTTGTGGAACTCCAACAACCATCGCCTTTTGCTGCATAGCCTTTATTGTTTCAATATTAGCGTGCCCCAGCCGTGCGTGCCATAAGCTTGAATCATCCATCTGTGTTAACTTAAGAACCTCTGTTTTTCGAGTTTCTCATGTTTACTTTGTATAAACGATTCTTTGACCTTGTCGTTTTAACAATTAGCTTTCCTTCTCGATCATGTACCGTCAATGAATCACCTTTCATATTCACTTCACATCCTGATTCAGTGGCCTGCCCAAGACTTATGA